>PCFQ01000005.1:1060651-1088977 GCA_003063905.1 Chlorella sp. A99
CCCCCCCCCCCCCCCCCCCCGACGCCCCCGGGGGTCCCCGGGCGCCCGCGCCCCCCCCCCCCCCCCCCCCCCCCCCCGCCGGAACCCCCAGAAGGCCGAGCGATCGTCGGCCGCTTGTGTACACTAGAACTAATAAAAATTAATTGGGATGTGAAATTGGGTGTCTCAGTGCACACCTGTAGTTGCCAAACTTGGTGCCATACTCTGCCTCCGTGGCGGTGGCGCCCTGAAAGAACATGGAGGGCGTGCGGCGCAGGCCGCCGGGCGGCGCCGCCGCCCCCTCGCCGCCGCCGTCACCGGCGGCCTCGGCGCGCGCGCGGCGCGAGAGGGCGCGGAGGTCGGGCGTCGATGGCCGGCGCGCGCCGCTGCGCTGCGCCGCGCGCCACACCTCGGACGCCTCGGCCTGCGGCGGGGGTGGGGGGTGGGGTGGGGGGCGCGGGTCGGACGGGGAGCGGCGGCGCGCGAGGCGCCGGCGGCCGGCGGCGGAGCAGTCATCCTCCCCCCCGCTCAGCTCCCACACAGTCCGCCCTGCTGTGGGCAGCCAGCCAGCCGGCCCTCCTGGCCCTTGCTGAAAGCCCTCCCAGCCTCCCAGCCTCCCAGCGAGCCGTCCCCCCCCCCCCCCCCCCCACCCCCCCCACCCACCCCCCCCCACACCCAAACCCGCCAGCCACCGCGTCCNTAAAACCCCCCCCGCCTCCCAAGCCCCCCCCCGGGCCCCCCCCCCCCCCCCCCCACCCACCCACACTCACCGCCAGCACAAACAGGTGCTCCCCCACGGCATCGTCGTACCAGCCGGGGGGCGGCGGCAGCTCGTCGGGCATCAGCCCCATGACCGCCGCAACGTCGAGCGCTGCCAGCGTCGCGACCGCGGGGCGCGCCGCGCTGCGCGCGCGCACCGACGCGTCGCCCCCCCGCACCGACGGGTCGCGGCCGCCGCCGCGCGCCGGCGGCAGCCCGCCCTCCAGCACCGCGCCGCCGCCAAAGCAGAGGCAGCCGCGCGCGGGGCGCGGCGGCGGCGCCGCCGGTGCCGCGCCCGCGGCGGACGCGGCGGCAGCGGCCACGTGGTGGGGCGCAAACGCGACCGAGGCCAGGGCCTTGGAGGACACGAGGTGGTGCACCTGCGGCGGGCGGGGGGTGGAGAGCGGGGGCCGGCGCGCGCTCTCGGCGCGCTGCCCGCCCCCGCGCCGCCCGCGCCGGGCGCGGTGCCCGCCCTCCCCCGCTCCCTTGCGCCGCCATGCAGTGCCGTGGCCGCCTGGCGCGCCTCGGGGAAGGTCAAGCCGCGGGGCGTGATGTCCACGCAGATCAGAGACGTGTCGTCTCGCAGGCCGCCGTATGCCCGCGCGATCGACTGCGCGGCGGCGGGGGGAGGCAAGGGTATGGCGACGCGAGGCAGCGAGGCTCGGGGCCGCGCCGCGCCGCCTGGGGCGCCTGGGGCGCTCCGTCCCCCTGCGCCCTCCCCCCCGCCCCCGCCCCCGGCGCCAATCCCCGCAGCCCCACGCCGCGCTGCCCCTCCCCCACACCACACACACACACACACACCACATCCCCCACCCCCCTCACCCCCCACCGCACCTGTATCATGCGGTGCGGGTAGGCGTCGAGCGGCCAGCTGCGCGACATGCTGGCCACGCGCGTCATCCTCTCGTGCGCGTCCCACACGCCGTCGCTGCCGAGCACGAGGCGCCCGCCGCTGGGCGGGACCAGCACCTGCGGCGGCGCCGGGGACGCGGGCGCGGTGGGCGGCGCGTGAGCCGGGCCGGGGGGCGGGCGCGTCCGCCCGGGCCACCCCGCGACCCGCGCGCCGCTCCCCTCCCCCCACCCCCACCCCCACCCCCTCCCCTGCCCCCCCCCCTCCCGCCCCGGCCCTCCCGACGCAGTGCCTTCCCACCCCTCCGCGCCCGCCCGCGCGCCTGGGAGACGTAGGGCAGCGGCAGCACCGAGTCGCCGACGTCAAAGTCGCCGACGGCGCGCGAGAGGCATAGGCCGCCGGGCCAGATACGCAGCGGGCCGACGCCGTCGTCCGCGCTCGCGGCGGGGCCGAAGCCCGAACGGTCTATCGGGGCGACGACCGCGCCCATGGCCGCCACGCGCCGCCGTTCGCCCTGGTGCGTCGCCACGCGGTGGTCGACCGTGAGCGCGACGCTCTCGCACCCCGTGTCCAGGCAGGCGCGCGAGTCGCCCACGTTGGCGGTGGTGAGCAGCCAGCCGACCTGCGGCGCCCGGCGGGGGCGCGGCGCCGCGCGGCGTGGGAGGCCGCGGCGCGCGGCCGCCGCGCGCCCGCGGGCGCCGCGGGCTGGGGGGCCGCCCCGCCGCCCCGAGGCTCGCCCGCGCCCGCGCCCGGCCCCTCCCCCTCCTCCCCCCCCTCCCTCCCCCCCTGTGCCCCCGCGGCACGCACCTGGAGGACAACTGTGGCGGAGCAGCCTGCCTGGATGCCCTCCTCCGCAAACAAGATGTTGAGCCGCACCATCGCACCCACGAGCGCCAGCTGGATGCCCGCACAGAACGCCTCAAACCCGGGGTCGTCCTGCGTCGCAGACACGCGCGGATGGGCGATCTGACAGGCAAGCAGAGAGGTGCGACCGGCCGAGCGCGCGGGGTGGCAAGTAGGCGGCGCCGCGCGGCGGGGGGCCCGCGCCGCGAGCGCTGGGGGGCGCGGGGCCGCGGCGGTGGCGGAGGGGAGGGCACGCGGGAGGGCTCGGGAGCGGCGCGCGCCCTGGGGGGCTGCCGGCAGGGGGCGCGGCAGAGCGCCGAGCGGCGCGGCGGGCGGCGCGGTGGGCGGGCGCACCTGCTCTGGCACGCTGCCGTGCGGCAGGCTCGCCTCCACGAGGCCCACCACCTCCTCCTCGCACATCCGCGCCGCCGCGATGCCATTGTGCCCGTCGAAAACAGCAAAAAGGGAGTAGGCGTCGGGGGCGTCGCCGCAGGCGGGGCAGGTCGCCGCGGCGGCCGCCGCATAGGTGCCACCCGCGCGCAGGCTGGCGCTGGCGCCCGTGCCGCGGCTGCTCACGCTGCCGGCGCGCTCCAGCGTGCCCGACGGGCTGGTGCTGAGGTGCGCCGAGTCGTTCTCGTGCCGGGACGGCAGGCCGCCGCCCCCGGCGGCCACCGCCGCTGCATACTCGCTGCCGGGCCACGGCCGCCGGTGCTCCACCAGCAGCACGTCCCTGCAGGGGGGCCAGCATGCAGGGGCACGCCAAGGGAGGCAGCCTGAGCAGCCATCAACCAAGCGGCCGACGCCGATGCAGGCGGCACCGCGTGGCGGGCGCCAGTTTGCGACGTTGCGCGCAAGGCCTTCCCGCCCCGTGGATGCGCCACCATGGCGCTCCACAGCGCTCTCGCGCGCGTGACGCAAGAATGGGGCGGCCAAGAAGAGGTGTACTAGGGACCACTTGGAGACCCACCCCCTAAGCGGACCTCCCCAGACTCCAAAGCAAAGTGGGCGCGACATGCCATCGCTCGCGGCGAGGGCGGGGGGAGATTAGCGCAGGGCTGCATGACGATGACGTCCTTCGACTCACTCTCCCTTTAGCTCCCCCTTGCCGTCCTTATAGCTGACTTGTGGATGCGCGCACGCGCAGGCCCCTCTTCCGGCGGAGGCGAGCCCCATGCAGACGACTTGAATCTACCACATGGGCAGAACACCAGATAGAGAGAGCGAGAGAGAAGGAGAGCACCAAGATCTGCAACTGGAGCGGAAATAGCCACAATAGTTCATAATCGTCCAGAGCGATTGGCTCTGATATCGATTATATAGCGCGCTGCGCCCAAAGCCCAAAGCGTCGGCAGCCTTGAGGCTTTACAGGCTACAACAATCGAATTAAAAGGCGGTCGGGTCATACAACTCCCCCTCGTCAGCAACTGGTGCCGCCGCCGGCGCGAGCAGCTGTGCCAAGTCGTCGCCCGCCTCTGCCTCCTGCAGAGTGTAGCATGAGCAACAAAAGGCGACCTCTATCAGACACGCTGGCCAGAAAGGCTCAGCGCGGAAGCTTGCTCAGGCGGTGTTCCCGCTGCCCGTCGTCGCGGCCGCCCTTGGCTGCGTGCCCTACCCAATCCAACAACCCACCTTGGGCAGCGCCATCAGCGCCTCCATGAGCGCCTGCGCCGACTGCTCTTTGCCGGCAGCCAGCTGCGCGGCCAGGGAGGCGGCCGCGGACGGCAGGTCTGGCTGCGGCTGCCCTCCGGCGGGCTCCGGCGCCGCCGCCTGGGCCAGGGCCCCAGCAGCAGCTGGCGGCGCCTCTCCTGCCGCCGCTGCTGGCTGCTGCGCCCCCGCGGCCGGCGCAACCTCCGCAGGTGGAAGGCCTGCTGCAGGGGCTGGCACGAGAGGGGCGCCGTTCTGGGCAGGCGCGGGCGGCTGCGGCTGCTGCGCCGGCGCAGCCTGCGCCGCCGGCCCCGGCTGGCCGGGCCCGCCGCCGGCCCCGGCCGCCGCGGCTGCCGCTGCCGAGGCAAAGGCGGGGATTGCGACCGGCGCCGCCGCGCCGCTGAGCTCTGCGAGCCTCGCGTCCAGGCGCTGCAGCAGCCGGGCGTCCACCTTGGGCTGCTGCTCCTGGCTGGCGCGCAGGTCTGCCTCCAGCTCCGCCGCCGCGCTGCGCAGCAGCGCCAGCACGGCCTGCCGCTGGCCCGTGGCGGCGCGCAGCGCCTCTGCGTGCTGCTCGACCGTGGCGCGCGCGGCCGCCAGCGCCGGTGCGCCGCCGCTGGAGAGCACCGCCTGATGCACCACCGCCGCCTCGATCTGCTGCTGGAGCGCGGCCGCCCGCGCGTCGGCGTCGGCCGCCGCCGCTAGCGCCGCGACCGCGCGGTCCACCGCGCTCGCCACGCCGCCGCCCGCGCCGGCGTGCGGCGACAGCGGCAGCGAGCTGCGCCGCCCAGGCGCGGCGCGCGGCGTGCCCCCGCCCCCGCCTCCTGCCGCCTCCGCAATCAGCTGCTGCAGGGTCTGGGAGCCAGAGGCGCCAAACACGTGTCGCTCGTCCCACACCTGCAGCAGCGGGCGGCAACTCAGGCCGGGCGCGCGAGCGCGAGGCGGCGCCGCGCTGCCGTACCCCAGCCGCCGGCCCGGCGGCCAGCGCTGCAGGCCCCCGCAGTGCAGCCCCCGCGCCGCGCCCGCGCGGACGCCCGCAACTCACCCTGATGACCTTGTTCAGCGAGGCGCGCGTCTTTTCGTCCGCCTTGGCCAGCATGTGGCCCAGTGCGCGCGGCAGCACCCGATAGAACTCCTGAACAAACTCCGGTCCCTTTTTGCGCCTGTGCGAGGAGGCGGGGCCGCGCGCCGGCGGCGTGGGCAGGCGGCGGCGCGGAGGCGGGCCCGGGCCGGGTGCTGGCACGCGCAGCGCGGCGCGGCGCGGCGAGGCCGAGAGAGATGCTGCGCGCCGGGGCGGGCGGGCCAGCATGCGCCCCCCACGTGTTTTGAATAATGTCGTTCGCAAGGTACACCATGGCCAGGCGCTTGGACTGATCTCCCTTGCTGCGTCGAGGGGAGGGAGAGGGCGACGGGCGTCGCAGCGGCCCGCTGCGCAGGCCTCTGCCTCCCTTGCGCCGCCGGTGCGACGCGCGCGCGCGTCCTCACGGCCCCCCGCCCTGCCTCCGTGCCCCGTCCGCGCCGCGCGTGCCTGAACGCGTCCTCCCACACCCCGCCCGCCTCCCTGCCCCGCCCGCGCTGCGCGTGCCTGAACGCGTCCTCCCACACAGTGACCAGCTTGCGCGCGTCCTTGCGAAAGTAGCAGCACCACGCCGACGTCTGCTCGATGCTCTGCTGCGTGCTGTTGAGCAGGTCCAGCTTGCTGCGGAACCTGGCCTCGTTCAGCGTCACCATGGCGCACTGCGGCGGGGCGGCAGGGGCGCACGGCGTGGGGCAGCGCGCGAGCGGTGCGTGCAAGCGGGTGGGTGGCGCCCGCGGGCGGGCGGGGGGGCGGCGGCGGAGCTCGTGCAGGCAGGATGCTGCGGCGTTCCGGCGTCTCCGCCGCTTGCACCATCACCTCTCTTGCGATCGGATCTGTGCGGGGGCCGCGTGATGGCGAGTTGCACGTCGGCGCGCCTCCTGTGCGCGAATCGATTGGTGAAGATGCTAGGCCGTCTCCCCAGAGTCGATAGGGCTGGAAGAGAAGGTGCTGGCTTGCAATGAGCAACAAATGACTTCAAGTTGCGCTGATCTGCATCTGTGCGTGATACAATTGCAGAGTACGAAGCAGAGGAGGCGAAACAACGCTCCCCCCAGGTGGGCACCAACAAGAAGCCCTGACCGAATCGAGACCTCCGGTCATCTTTTTCAGCTTCTCCTAAGTCTAGTCGAGCGATCCATCGCCTTGAACGTCTCCCCCGAAACTCTTGGGTTAGAGCCCAGGTCTGTGCTCTTGATCAAGCCATGAGGGCCGTCGCCAGATGGCCGCAGCAGCTCCCGGCGCAGCGCAGCGCTGCGGGGACCCCCCGCCCGGCCGTCGCGCTCGCCCGCCGCCGCTGCCACCCTCCCGCAGCAGTCGGCGGCGCACAGGACCCGCAGCAGCAGCCCCCTGAGGACGAGGGCAGCCCAGATACGCAGGACAAGCTGGTCAGCATGCTGCGCCTGGAGATTGGCAAGAAGCAGGTGCGATGCAGGGAGCGGCGGGGGGCAGCGGGCAGCACAGCTGGGCTCCTTGCGTTGGGCACCCGCCGCGCTGCCGCCGCCGGCGCGCGCGCGCGCCTCTCGCGCCGTCCGTGCGCTCGCCTGCCTGGCCGCCTGCCCACCCGCCCGCCTGCTCGGCTCCGCCCGCGCCGTGCCGCTTCGCACCGCGCGCAGGTGGAGGAGATGGTGGAGGAGAAGAGCGAGGAGCTGCGGCAGGTGGCCGAGGGGGCCAAGGAGGAGCTGGACAAGCTCAGGGAGCTGACTGAGCAGCGTGCCAGCCTGGCGTTCGACAGGCGAGGCGGGGGGCGAGGGGAAGCGTGGGCAAGCAGGAGCAGAGCGAGCCAGGCAGGCGCACGTTTCGGCGGGGGCGGCGCGGTCAGACGGGGCCTGGGGGCGGGGCGGTGCGGCAGGGCGGCGCGGCCGTGCAGCGGGGCCGGGCGGCCGACCCGCGGGTCGGCGACGGCACCCTCGGGCGGCGGGCGACGCCGCGCGAGGCCCCCTGCGCTGTGCTGACCGGCACCCGTGCTGCATGCGCGAGTGCAGCGCGCTCGCAGACCTAAACAAGGAGGCTGACGACTTTGAGGAGCAGCTGCGGAGGAGCAGGGAGGAGCTGGAGGCGAGTCGGGGCAAGCGCTCCAGAGGGGAGAAGGGCGCTAGAGTAGTCGGGTGCCGCGATGGGCAGCGGGGCGCTCAGGGAGCCAACGTCTCTGGCCCCACGCCAGCGCTGGTGCACCATACACAGCAGTAGAGCCACGCCGGCGCTGATGCGCCACACACTTCCGTAGAGTGTTGGAGTAGAGTGCCAGACTGGCCCCCGCGCGCGCCGCCGGCTGCGCGCAGGCGCGGGAGACTGAGCTGGTGCAGTGGGAGAACGACGTGGCAGTGTCCCGGAGCCAGGGCCAGTTCTTTCAGTCGCTCTACCAGGTACGCCCGACTCAGCTCGCCCCTTTACAGTTGCATGCCCACCTTCCCGCCTGACTTTTCATCCTCCTGCCACCCCTGGGTGCGGGGCGCTGGGTGCGCTGAAACTGGGCAGGCGCTTGGCATGGGCGGGCCATGCGAGTGCTTAAGTGCGCAGCCGTCGGCCACCCTTCTGCTCACGGCTGTGCTCCGTTGCTTCCCCGCAGGCTGACAAGAAGCGGCCAGTCGGGGAAAGCAGCGACATGCTGCGGCGGCCGCAGGCCCAGCAGCAGGCGGACAAAGTGAAGGAGCCAGCGCGGACGGAGATAAGGCAAGTGTGTGGGCAGGGCAGCGCTTGCATGGACATCCAGCTGCCCGTGCCTGGTCCCGCCTGCCCCGCCCTGCCACGCGCGCGGCCCCCAGGCTCAGTCGCCCTCCCCCTGCCCGACGCCCCCAGGCTCAGCCGCCCTCCCCCCCGCCCGCCGCCCCCCCGCCCGCCGCAGCTCCCGCGCGCGCTTCTACCTGTTTGCATTGCTGGCCTTCCTGCTGGCCGCTCAGGGCGTCACCGACCTCGCTTCGGACGCGCCCTCGGCGCTGCAAGACACACTGTACATACTGCTGGCAGTGGCGCTGGGGTTCACGGCCGTGCGGGAGCGAGCCGAGGTCATGCGGTGACGGCGCAAAGCGCGCACCGCCCGGCGTCGCGCCTCCGGCGGGCGCAGCCCTGTTGAGCACAGCCAATGGGAGCCTCATTTAGCACAGCCAAAGGGGGCGCCGCGCCACTGGCATTCAACGCTGCTGCGATTTGCTGTGCTGTTGGTTTGAGTAATGCAAGCTGCTGCGAGCCACCAGGAGCGGGGACGGGGCTGGGCGGGCAGCCGCAGCGCTGCACTGTGTGCAGTCCTACCTCTGGCGCCAATCTCTGCCGGGCATGCAGCTGCGCAGGCATCACATCGAGCTTCTTTGCACCCAATTAGCTAGGGGGAGGAGCTTGAGGGGCTGTGCAAGTTGTGGCACACGGCAGGCGGTGCTCGCTCAGCGCTCTTCCCCGCCAGCGCGCTGCGGCTGCCACAGGCGCCACAGGCACGCGACGGGAGGGCAGACGCGCCTGCTGCTACTGCTACCATCCAAGCAGGGAGAGGCCGCAATTGAGCAGCAACGCTCACCTGGTGGACCTGCGGCGTCTGCAACATGAAACGTCCACACATGTGCAAGGGCGGCATTTGCACCCCAGCTCCAGACGAACAATCCATCCGCTGCACCTGCATGCATCCCGATCGCCGCTGAAGAAAAGCAGGGCTTTAACTGTCTGTTAACAACATCATCATGGCAGGTTGGGGTCTGCAACCGCCCCCCGTCCTCTGGCTCTGGCAGGCTGCTGGGGCGCTGCACAACTGCCTGGAGGCGCGCGATTTATCGGAGGTTGACACAACGGCGTCGCGGGGTAAAACGGTTTCAACAGATAGTGCCAGGCCCATCAAGCAGGGGTCCCCACCCTTCACCCCACCCCATTTCGGCTACTGTAGCCCCCGTCTGTGAGTGCTTCGGCGACCGCCCCAGCGCCCACTGTTGGTTGGAAGGACAGCAAAGTCTGTCACCGGTGAAGGAGCGTCCCCACACACAATCCCCAAGGTGCGGGCAGCGCCCAGGCCCGCTGCTGGGGCGGGCAGAGGCCAGGCGCAGCGCTGCGCGGCCTGCCAACTGCCACCATGGTTTGCAAAGATCTTTGCGCCGGGCACCCGGCCCCCCCTGGCGGCCCTCCGCATCGGCTGCTGAGCGCATGTGGCATGCTGTGAGGCTGCCTGCTCACGGCCTGCGCTGGCTGCCCCTGCCTGTCATGCAGATGAACTCTCGCCTAGCAGCAGTCTTCCTGCTCGTGCTCTGCACGGCCGGCATGGTCTCGGCCAACCGACTCTTCCTCACCCAGGAGGAGTTCGTGGCGCAGCAGCGGAGCGGCGGCAGCTCGTTGCCCACACGTGGTCTGACAGGTGGGCAACCAGCAGGAGAGGCACGAGGGGAGCTGGGAGGTTGCTGCCTTGCGTTGCCTGCAGCCTGAGCATGACAGCAGCAGCTGGGCTCCCCACCAGGCTGGGTGCACGTACAAACCAAACCCTAGCTGTCCGCCTCGCGGGCGACCGTGGCTAGGGCTGGCAGTCCCTCACCCTTCTGTCGTGCGCGCTCCCCCGCCTGTTGCAGCCTATGGCACCGCCTATGGCGCCGCCTATGCTGCCTCCACCCACACCCCTGTGTACGGCTCCGCATACGGCCGCCGCCTGTCCGCCTATGGTGCTGCCTATGGCGCCGCCTACGCGGCCTCCACCCCCGTGTATGGCTCTGCCTACGGCCGCCGCCTGTTCTCGGCTGCCCCCAGTGAGCGCTCGGATATGAAGAATCCTCGCCTCTGCACGTGTGGCCTGGCATGAGCGCCTGCGCCGAAACACCACCCGGTCCCCCCGTGCCCACCGCAGCTGCCTACGGTGCCGCCTATGGCGCCGCCTATGCGGCCTCCACCCACGCCCCTGTCTATGGCTCTGCCTACGGCCGCCGCCTGTTCTCGGCTGCCCCCAGTGAGCGCTCGGATATGAAGAATCCTTGCCTCTGCACGTGTGGCCTGGCATGAGCGCCTGCGCCGAAACACCACCCGGTCCCCCCGTGCCCACCGCAGCTGCCTACGGTGCCGCCTATGGCGCCGCCTATGCGGCCTCCACCCACGCCCCTGTCTATGGCTCTGCCTACGGCCGCCGCCTGTTCTCGGCTGCCCCCAGTGAGCGCTCGGATATGAAGAATCCTTGCCTCTGCACGTGTGGCCTGGCATGAGCGCCTGCGCCGAAACACCACCCGGTCCCCCCGTGCCCACCGCAGCTGCCTACAGTGCCGCCTACGGCGCCGCCTACGCAGCCTCCACCCCCGTGTATGGCTCTGCTTACGGCCGCCGGTTTGCCTGAGCGCACCCCTCATCCGCATTGACCCTGGGCGGCGCCAGAGGCGCGGCCCCCTTACGATGAGCAGCGTGCAGCAGGCAGGCATGGTGGCAGCGGGGGGCAGCAGCAGCACGCCAGTTGGTCAGCCCCCGCTGCCCGCCCCAGCCGCAAGCTCTGAGACTGACTGACGTGTTAGTGTTAGGTAGTTGTGTTCGTGTGACGTGCCGGCACAATCGTGGTGTGTTGTGTTGGGCGTTTGGACCCGCCTTGGCTGGCGACCCTCTTGGAAGCACGGCGGCGAGTAGGCATCCCCTCTACAGTTGGAAAACTGCATGTTGCACTTGTCAACCCTGGGGCAGGCCAACAGCCGTCGCCCCTGAAATCGCCCCTCTTCTCCCTCTTCTCTTCCCCAGACCCTTACGCGTTACCTCTCTTTTCTCCTCCCTTCCCTGTTGGCATTCTTTGTGACACTCGTTAGGAGCACAGTGCACGTGGGGGGAGCTCTGGCTGGCATGTTGGCGGCTGAATCTTGATGCGCTGGCAACCATGCTGCGAGTGCGCCTGCAACGGTTGGCAGCCACGTTAGACCTGAGTGGACTCCCACATTGTCGCCTGCACTGGCTGGCCACAAGTACAAGCTCTGGCCAAGCCGACGGACTGGCGCTAAGGGCGCTGGCGCTGCGCCAGGCGATCAGATGGCCGATCCTTGCCCATGCCTCTTTGCCCCTTTGCGCCCATTCTCTCGCCCAACAAACAGTTCGGGCCTGTCCTGCACGCCCAATTGTTCTCCTGGCGCCAGGCAAGCCCCATCTACGGTGCTCGCCCGCTCGCCATCTGCCACCCTCAGATCGCGCCGTGCATTAGCCGCAGAATCGTGAAAGCAGCGCCCAGCCCGACAGAGGCATGGGCGACCAGCGCGCTCAGCAGGAGGAGCAGGCCCCCAGCGCGCTCAACACCAGCGCGCAAGGACCCTTCCTGGAGGTGGGGAGCGGCTCGCGCGACGACACGAGACGCGGGGGGGCGGGCACCTGCCCCCCGCTCCCCCACAAAACCGCCCTCCTCTACCACCGCCGACGTGGCCAATCCTCACAGGTCGCCAAGAACAAGCTCTCCGTGCGCTACACAGGCACTGCCACCCACGAAAACGACGTGGGCGCAATCCAGGTGCACTGGGAGCCTCGCTCCTCCCGCCTCCAGTGCCGCCACGCCACCGTCCGCGCCTCCCATGCGCTGGCGCGGCGTCTCCGCGACGGACCCCCCCTGCTCCTGGCCCACAGGCCAACCACCCGGTGCCCCGCCGACGGCTGATATACTATTGGGAGGCGACGGTCGTCGCGGGCGGCGAGCGCGGCAGTATCACCATCGGGTTTACCGACCGCTCCTTCAAGCACGGCCGGCAGCCAGGGTGAGGGGGGTGTGGCGGGCGAGGGGGCGCGGCTGCCAGTGCGGGCGGCAGCCGGCGGGGCGAGAGTGCGGGAGAAGGACTGTGGGCTGGGGGCGTGAGAGGAGTGGCGGCGGGGGAGGAGGGCCTGGGCGGAGCGGCGGCGGCGAGGTTTTCCCAGCGGGGGCGGTATCGCTCGCGTGCGCATGTGGGAGGAGGGGCGCGCGGTGCGACCCACTCTGGCGGCGGCATTGCTGCTGTGTGGCTGCAGGTGGGAACCGGGCAGCTATGGGTACCGGGGGGACACTGGAAAGAAGTACCAGATGTGCCCCAGCAGGTGGGATGGGGACAACTACCGCGGCGGTGTGCGCGCTGCACCAAGCCGTGCGCTGCACCCAACAGCACCGTGCAGCCGCGCCTGCTGGCGCGAGGGGCGCCTGCGTGCACGCTACGCGTGCAGAGGCGAGGAGTATGGGCCACCGTTTGGGACAGGCGATGTGGTGGGCGCGGGCATCCACCTGCCGCGGGGACAGATCTTCTTCACGTGAGCGCCTCCATCAAATGCGCCTCCATCAGATGCGCAAGCTGCCTGCTGCGCCTGCACGCCCCTCCCGGCCGGTTGGCCGGCCGCCTGTGCCCTGCGCGCGCGCGCCCCCCCACCCCCCCCCCCTCCCCCCCNCCCCCCCGCTCGGGATGCTGCCAGAGCCGCGCATGCTGCCAGAGCGCGCCGCCTGCGCTGCATGCCCGTTCGCCCAAGGGCCGTTGAGCCCGCATCTGGCGGTGCTTTGCCCGTAGTCGTGAGCCTTTCTGTTGCGTCCGCTGCGCTTTCGCCGCCCTGCTGACGCTGGCCCCGCCCCCGCCCTGCTGCCCCCCGCCGCAGCAAGAATGGCAAGCACCTTGGCATGGCATACCGCAACGTCACAAGCCACCCCCTCTTCCCCACGCTCGGCTTGCACAGCCCAGGCGCAACAGTCCATGTGAGCGCGGGGCACGGGGAGAGCAAGGGCGCCCGCGGGTGCAGCGGGACGCGTGCATGTGGGTGGTGGGGTGGGCATGTCTGTGGGATCGCCCTCTGGCCCTGCCTACGCCTCGCATCTCTGCTCCCTCTCCACCTCGCGTCTCTGCTCCCTCCCCACCTGGGCCTGTGCCTGCCCGCCCTCCCGGGCCCCTCACCGGCAGGTCAACTTTGGCGCCCGGCCCTTTGCGTACGACATCGATGGACTGGCCCTTGCAGAGCGGCGGCACGAGGCGGAGGAGGTGGAGAGGTGCGCGCGCCGGCGCCGACCCCGCCGGCGGCTGTCCCCCGCACGCCCCAGCCGCGCACCAGCGCGCTGGCTTTTCCCCCGCGCACCAGCGCGCTGGCTTTTCCCCCGCGCACCAGCCGCCCTCGCGCGAGGCTTGTTGCTCGCTGCCTGCCCCTGCGCCTGCGCCTGCACAGCAACAAGGTGACGCCCGGGGAGGTCCACCGCATCGTGCGTCAGTACCTGGAGCACTATGGCTATGCCGAGAGCCTGACCGCGTTTGACGAGGCAGCGGGCACATTCGAGGTGGGCAGCGCGCCGGCCTGGCGGCTCTTCCCCTGCCCAGCCTGCCCTTCCCAGCAGGGACCTGCAGCAAACAACCCGCCCAGAGGCGGCGGCTTGCCCTTGTTGCGCTGGTGACGGTTGGTGGCTGATGATTCGGGAGTGGCGGCAGCCCTGCCGTGCCCCGCAGGTGGACATGGGAGGCCAGCTGGCGGTCGCCGCGGCCGGCCTGGCGGCCGAGCAGCAGCGCCAGCCGCCGTCGTCGTCGGTGGCGGCAGGCGACGCCTGCCTGGCGCTTCGGGCGCGCCTGCGGCAGCTGGTGAGCCGCCAGTGGGCCGCTCGCCGATGGCCACTCGCTCCTGGTTTCCACAAGCAGTGTGCGCATGGGCGTGCGTCCTGTCCCTCTTGACGGTGTGTGCTCCCCGTCGCTGCGCGGCGTTGGGTCGTCCCCGTTTGCGTGCAGGTGATGGCTGGCGATGTGGAGGCGGCGGTGGTGCTGCTGCGACAGCGGTACCCCTCCCTGCTGCTCCCCTGGCTGGGCGCCACTGCTGCCACCAACGGCGCCGCTGCGAGCGCCAGCAGCAGCAGCAGCGCACGTGCCGGCGGGGCGACCTTTGAGACGACTTTCCACCTGGCCTGTCAGCAGTTTATAGAGTATGTCAGGTGCGAGGGCCAGGTGCAGCGGGGGTGGGGCAGGCCTAGGGGATTGGGCGAACACAGGAGCAGCAGCAGCGTCAGCTGCAACAGCGTCGCTCCTGTGGGCCCTGCTTGCGCCCTGCGGCCGCTGCGCCGGCATTCCGGGGCTCTGCGCCTTGTGCAATGATAGCGTCGCCTGCGCCTGCCCCCCTCTCCCCCTCAGGCGCGGCGAGATCGACGCAGCGCTGGCGTTTGGGCGCGGCTCGCTGGTGGGGCTGCGCGGTGCGTCGCCCGCGCACGACGCGGCGCTCACCTCCGTCGCCGCCCTGCTGGCGTACGAGGCGCCGCAAGCCTCCACCCTGGCCCACCTGCTGGCGTCCAGCCGGCGCGAGGCCACCGCCGACGCGGTCAACGCGGCGGTGCTGGAAGTGCAGCGCGGCGGCGGCGCAGGTGGCGCCGGCGGCGGCGGCGTCTGGGCGCCCGCCGACTCGGCGCTGGGCACGCTGCTGCGGCAGCTGGGGGCAGTTCAAGCGCAACTGCACGAGCTCAACAGGGGACAGGGGGAGCTCTTCCGACTGGCGGACCTCCTGCCGCCGCCGCCGCCGCCGCCGGCGGGGCACGAGGCGGCGGCGCGGGAGCAGGGCGGCGAGCAGCAGGAGGCGACGGGCGCGGGCGGCGCGGCGGCAATGGCCGTCGGCTAGCGCAGCACGTGGCAGTGGCAGGACAGAAGTAGTGTACCATAGGAACCGTCTTGTACTACAGATAGCAGGAGGCAGGCAGGGGCCCAGTTGCCTGTGTGCCTGTGCGCGCTTCGCTCAAGGTGGTTGCAGGTTGCATTGTAGAGTTCACAGGAGTGCACGTTGGACTTTATGCACATACAAGAGTGTACCACTAGCAAGCAGTACAGAGTGGGCGCACTGAGGGCTTGTCAGAGTACCAACCCTAACACCTAAACTCCTAAACCCTTGGCTCAATTCGACTGGTCAAGGTGGCCCTTTGGGAGCTTGGAGAAGGCCCAGGTGGCAGGAGGGCATGGCTGCGCCTCCCACCTGCCTCCACCTGTCTGCCACCCTTGTCCC
Organism: Chlorella sp. A99; assembly: GCA_003063905.1. NCBI lineage: Eukaryota > Viridiplantae > Chlorophyta > Trebouxiophyceae > Chlorellales > Chlorellaceae > Chlorella > Chlorella sp. A99. Next base: position 1,075,681 of record PCFQ01000005.1, read on the forward strand.
TCTGTCAGGGATTCGAATTGCTTTCAATCCACTGTGCCCAGACCTACACGCATGCTGTCCTGTGCATCGTCGTGACGCTGTCGATGCGGTCAACATGTGTCTCCACACCCTGCATCGGGCTGGACTGCGTCCCACCGGCCACGCAGCACCCCTCCTCCCGCTTGCCTTCACACGCCCACCTGCCTGCCCGATGACGCCATATCTCGCTGTTCTTGCATGAAATTGAATAGCTCAGTGCCGGTTTGGGGGCTGTCGACCCCAGCGTCTCCCGCCGGCGGCATTTCCCCCCCTCGCCCGCCTTTCTCCGCCCCGCCCGCCCGCCCGTCAGCGCATCCCAATCAACGTTTCCTATCGCGTTTATGCAGTCACAGTGCCTCATTGCTGTTTCCAAGTCGCCGTGCGCCGCGCGCTGCCGTCGTTGTGTGCATTTGCTTCACATGAGCCTCGCTTCATGCTCTCGATAGCGATTCCAGGCTTGGGCTGCAGCGGCGCGACGAGCTGAGCAAGCAATCGCGATCCGCCCGCCTAATCCCGCCCGCCTGTGCGCGTTCCGCGTGCCGTTGCGCCTGTGTGCCTGCTGCCCGCCTCGGAAGCAGGGCTCACCGCCCGCCTTGGGCATGAAGGGTCGGGCTGCTTGACAGGCAGATGGCCTCCAACTGGACGCGACTGCTCCACGCGCGCGAGACGGGGGCCAGGGCCGGCCTGCCCGCGCTGCCGCGGCCTTCCAGTGGGGTATTGGTGATTGACGAGAAGGTGAGCAGGTGGGGGAGAGCCATTGCGCACCAGCAGCGCGCGTGTGGCGGCAGTCGGCAGATCAAAAACGCCCGGTCGCTTCTGCGCCCCCCCCCCCCCCGCAGCTGACCGCGCGCTCGCTGCCCGGAGGGCTGCTGGCGCACGTGTCTGAGGCGGTGCACTATCTGGACCTTGGAGGCGTTGAGGCAGACTCCCTCGATGCATTCGGTGGGCGGGCTGCGCTCGAACCCCAGGGGCAGCTGCTCGCGCCCGCGGCCCCTCGCACACAGCCCACTCTGCCGCCCATGCAAGTGTGCACATTGGCCCCTGTACAGGTGCGCCGCTGAGCCTGTGGGCGGGCGTCACTAAGCTCTACGCCTCGGGCAGCGGCCTGCGCACCCTGGGTCACGCAGCTGATCATCTGACCGCGGTGCGCTCGCCCTGCGGACAGGATTGGGTCTGGGCAAGGACTGGGTCCGCGTGGGTTTCGCCGCTGCAGGCTGGGAAACGGCGGCTCGCGCTGCGCCCTGGGCAGCTCTGCGCTTGCGTGATGCACTGTTGCTGCCACTCTAGGTGCGCTTTTTGTACCTTGATGGCAACGGCTTGGAGGAGTGCGAGCTGCGCCGCCTGCTTGGTGAGGGACCAGCCGGCATGTGCTGTTGTCTTTAAGAACTGCCAATCGGGCTAGTGCATGCCATTTGTGCCACTGCTGATCGCCCCCGCCCCTGTGCATGCCCCTGCCCCAGCAGCTAAGGTGCCGCCTGGCCAGCTGGAGGCCCTTGACCTCACGGGATGCCCTGGATCGTCGCCGGCGCTGCTGGCCGACTTGCAGGCGCTGGGCGGGCCATTGGCGCCCGGCGCCTTCCTGAACGGCTGTCGGGTGCCGCACCAGTAGGATGCAAGTTGTGCTTGCTACAATAGAAGCAATGCAATCCCCAATTCATGTTCCACAGGAGCACCGTCGAGGCGGAGCGGCAGACATAATGGGGGTTGACCTTCGGTGGTTCGACTTCCCTTAAACCTCAGCTCTCGAAATGATCTCGCTATCGCGCTAGACGCCGCAGGATGGGCGTCATCACGCTTTGCATAGCTCTCCAGCGGGACGGTGTCACAAGCGTGGGGGTGGATCAGGCGGGTCACCGTCTGTACCTAGGGCTCGAGGATGGCGTGCTGGAGGAGTACGCAGTCGCGCAGGGCAGCGCGAGCGTCGAGTTGTCGCTGGCCGCTCGCAAGCACGTCTCCAAAAGGGTGCGGCGCAGCTGGGGGCCGGAGGGCCGCCCTGATCAGCATGATCACACCTGCTCCCCCGCCGCCCCCACGCCACCCACCGTCCGCCACGCGGGCGGGCGCTCTGCACTCCAACCTCCCCTGTTCGTCCCCTCCCACGGCAGGCCGTGACGGCGGTGCATGACCTGTCGGCATTCTCGGTGCTAGTGGTGGAAAGTGAGGATGGAGTGGTGCATGTCCTGGACTGGGAAACACTGGAGATGCAGCAGGCGCCCATCAGGTTGGGGGGCACGGGTTGAGCGTGTGCTGCTGGCCTGTGCAGTGCCCTGTTTGCATGCAGAGCGTGGTAGCTGCCACAGCCGTCGCGCCCGAGCACGGCCGGCTGCCGCGGCGCGCAGGCACGCCACGGCAGCGTGCGTGGGCATCCCGGACGGCCACCTCCCGCGCCTCGCTGTCGCCTCCAAGGCCAGCCGCAAGAGCATCCGGGTCACCGTCTTCGAGGCGAGGCGGGAGCGCGATGGGCAGCTTGAGGAGGAGGGAGGAGGGGTGGTATGCGCACGCGCGCACCCCTTGTGCTTCTGCACACCCGAGTCTCCCCACGTCCGTGGCAGGGCATCGACCCCAGTCCCTGCGCGGCATGCAGGTGCAACCCACCGTGCATGGCACCAAGCTCCCAGTGCTGGCCCAGATGGACCTGTCCGATGGCTCTGCAGCCTCCACCATGGCCTGGGCGGACGAGCGCAGCCTGGTGCTCTGCACCGCGGCCGGGCGCTACCTGCTGGCGGCGCCGGCACTGAGCGCGGCGGCCGCGGCGGCGGGCCTGCCAGGCCAGTGGCGCGAGCTGTTTGCGATGCCCGAGGAGCTGGCGCACACGCCGGCGATGGTCCATGGGCTGCCGCAGGTGAAAGCAGCAGCGCTGCTCTCCCCCTCCCCCTGCCCTGTGTGGGCGCTGCGCAGCGGGCATCCCGACTCCTGCCTGCCCACACGCTGGCGTGCCCTCCCGACACAGCGGGCGCCGTGCCCTGCCCCCTGCCCTGCCGCCCTCCGTTGCGTTCTGCGCAGATGAGCCGTGCATTGCTGCTGGTGGGCCAGGCGGGCGTGGTCGTCGATGGCAGCGGCAGCCCCGTGGGCAATACACTGCGCTTGGACGGCCTGCCGACTCCGCCGCGGGCACTGGCGGCCAGCGGCATGCACGCCCTGGTGGTGTGCGAGGATGGGGTGCATGTCTTTGCAGTGGAGAGCGGGGAGGAGGTGCAGCACGTGCCGTTTGGCGCGGCAGGACTGCTGCGGCCGGGCGGCGGTCCCGCACCGCCGCCGCTGCCGGGACACGGAGCAGGGCAGGGGCTGGCCCCCGCAGCGCCGGCCTTCCACGCGGGCGACAGCCCCACCGGCGCCTGCGCCGCGGTGGCGGGCTGGCGCGCGGTGTGGATGTGCCTGCCCGTGTCGCTGGAGCAGCAGGTTGGTGCATGGTGCATGGTGCGATGGCCGCGACGCCTGCGCGCCGGCCGCCTGCCACTCTGGCTATAGCATCAGCACGTGATTGATGCGCGGTGCAGGTGCAGGAGCTGCTGCTCAAGCGGGAGTACAACAGGGCACTGGAGCTGACGGAGCTGGGGTTCAGGCGAGCGAGGGGCGGTGCATATGCGGGAACGCTCGCTGTGGGCGCTTGATGCTCCCGCTCGCTGTCCTGGCAATCTCACACATGCTGATCTGTGGTGGCCTGCTGGCTGTGCGCAGGCAGGGCGCGCCGTGGGCAGAGGAGGCCTGCGCGCAGGCAGCGCTGCTGCTGCTGCACAGTGCGTCGCTCCCCGTGGCAGGCCTGCGTGATTGCTTGCCTGCGACGGACGCTCGTGCGCCTCTTGGCGCGCGTGCCTCAGCGCTGGCACACAGAAACCCGCTGCGCCGAACCCTCTCCCCGCGCGCCGCAGACTGCCGGTTTGAGGAGGCCGTGTCGATGCTGGAGCGGTGCGGTCCGGACGTCTTCCAGCCCGTGCAGGCAAGCTGGGCTTGGGGTCAGGCGGACCATGCACGCCGTGGGAGGAGCCGGGAGGGGCGCTGCGCACACGGGAGTCAACTGGGGCGGGGTCGACGGCTCGACCCTGCCTCAGTCTCATCCGAAGCAGTTGCCCATGTCGCTTTTGGCGCCTCAATTGCTGCCTTGGTTCTGCTCCCTGCAGCTAGTGGACCTGTTCCCAGATGCCATGGGCCCCTGGCTGGGCCAGGCGCTGCCCTGCCGGCGGCACTACTGGGGCCTGCACCCCCCGCTGGCGCCGCTCGAGGTGCTGATAGACAGGTGAGCTGAGCGGGCCCTGCAGTTCGCTGCCCTGGCGCGTGCTGACCCACCGAGGCGCAGAGCGGTGGAGTGATGGGCTGCTCCTAGAGGCAATTGAGCGGCGGGTGTTCGCCCTGCCGCCGTGCAGGCAGCTTGCCCGGCTGCACAGTGCGGCAGCAGCAGGCCGGCGCATCGCCGGCAGCTGGGGCACCCGGCGGGGAAAGCCGGGGGCGCTCCAGCAGAATGGGGTGGGTGAGGCGGGGGCATGGGCGGCGGCGGCGGCAGCGCTGCAGGAGCAGGCCGTGGCGGGGCCCGCCCCCCACTGGCAAGCCGCAGACGGGCCGCCCCCGCCGCCGCCAGACGCGCCGCGCCAGCAGCAGCGGGCGCGGCTGCAGCAGCAGGCCTGGCAGAGCCTGGTGCCGTACCTCTTCCGCGCGAGGTGAGCAGTACCAAGAGGCGGGAACACGCCACCTCCGCAGGGGCCCCCCTGCCTGAGAAGCTGGGACGGCGCATGTGCAGTGCGCGCGGACTGCCCTATCAGCATCAACCCTGTGCCAGCATCACCCCCCGTCTCCCGCGCCGCCCTGCCTCGCCGCTCTCGGGTCCGCTCCTGCATGGACAGGATGCTGGGCGGTGTGGTGTGCCTGGATGCGCTGGACACGCTGCTTCTGCTGCTGCTGGCGGACCTTGGTGCGGCGCGCGAGGCGGCCGCGTTTGCGGCCGTACCCAATGAGGCTGACTTGGAGGCGGTGGCGCCACGGCTGCGGGAGCGGGGCTGGCACCACGCGCTGGCCACGCTGCAGGCGGCGCGCGGCGACGTGGAGGGCGCGCTGGCGCTGTGGCGCCAGGTGGGGCGGGCTCCGCGGCGGGGGGCAAGGGCCTGCTGTTGGTTGCAGGGCAAGCGCTCCAAGCGGCGGCGCCATGCAGTGTCAAGCGGCTGCCAGCGCTGTCCTGCAGGTGGCAGACGGCAGCCTCGCGCTGCCAGACCCTGCAGCTGCGGCTGAGGAGCAGGCCGAGGCGCTAGACAGCGCGGCTGCCGCACTGCGGGATGGCCGCGCCTGCTCCGACCAGCTGGCCCTTGCACATCTGCCCTGGCTGCTGGCCGCGTCGGAGCCGGCGGCCCTGAGCGTGCTCACGGCCCGCCGCCTGACGCTCGCCACCGTGCTGCCGCTGCTGCCGGCCGGCGGCGATGCGCGGTGGCGCTACCTGGCACACTTGATAGCCGACGAGGGCAGCCAGGACCCAGCGGTGCACACAGAGCTGGCGCTGGAGCTGGTGGCGGCGGTGCTGCGGGCGCTGCCGTTGCTGCGGGATGCGGCGACGGCCGCCTTCGCTGCCCCGCTTCGAACGTCGCAGCCGCCGCAGCAGGAGCTCGGGCAGGGGCGGCAGCAGGAGGGGCAGCGGCAGGGGCAGCGCGGGCCGGGGGCGGCGCCGGCTGCCGGCGGGCGGCGTGCCTCGCAGGCGGTGCGGCCAGGCTCGGCGGCGTGCAGCGGCGCGGCGCTGGCGGCTGGGCCGAGCCTCCAGGAGCTGGAGGCGGCAGACCCAGTGCAGGCGCTGCGGCTGCGGCTGCGGCTGCACCTGGAGGGCTCGCCCGCATACGACGCATCTCAAGTGCGGCGAGCTTCCTTGCACTGCGCGGCCGCGCCTTGCGTGGCCGTGCCCGACGCGCGCTGCCGCGCGCTGTGCTCCCTGCCCGGCACGGGACGGTGCCTGGTGCGTTGCCCGCTCTGATGCGGACGCCTGCCGTGCAGGTGCTGCGAGCGCTGGCGGGCAGCGGGCTGCACGAAGAGCTGGTCGTCCTGCACAGCAAGGTCTGGTAGCTGCCGGCTGGGCGTGGTGCGGTGGCGCGCTTGGTGTGGCGGCGCTCTCCCCGCGTGCAAGCGCGTTGGCTGCTGCACTGCTGGCGCCGCGCCTGTGGTGGTTGCTGTGGGCGTCGGTCGCAGCAGCGGTCGAGTGCCCTCCTTCCCGTCGCCGCCGCCTCACAGATGGGCGACCACATGGCGGCCCTGCGGGTGCTGGCGCTGACGCTGCGAGACATGCGACGCGCAGAGGCGTACGCGCGGCGACACCTGCCGCCCTCGGAGTACCGCGCGCTGCTGCAGGTGCGTGCGCGTGCGCATGCAGGGCGGAGGGTGCGAGCGGATGCCATGGGCTTGTCCCGTTGCACTCTCCTGGCTTCGTGGGAAGGCATCGCACGGAGCATCAGGGTGGGGGCCCAGGGCTGCTCGTAGGAAGCACCTGGGGGCACTCGCCACTGCTGCTGTGGACCACCTCCCTGCCATGTCTCGCAGCTGGTGCTGACGCCTGGCGATGGGCAGGAGCCCCACTTTGAGGACGCCTGCTACTTGGTGAGTGCGTATCTGTAGATGCAAGTGAGTGTTTCGTTTGGATGCGGTCCGGGGGGCGCCTGCACGAAGCGCCTGGGGCAGGGTGGTTGTGGCAGGGCCGAGCGCAGGGCCAGCGGTGCAGCTCCCGGCCGCACAGCCCTGCCCACTCTGGGCCCCGGTGCGCCACCAGGCCTCCGGGCGCAGCAGCGACTGCCACGTGCAGCCGGGATCGCAGTCCTTACAAGCGTCGAACATGCCTTTGCTGTCGCAGGTGGCTGCGCTGGGAGAGGAGCTGGATCCGATGGAGCTGCTGACCAGCCTGCCGCCCTCGATGCCTCTGGAGTCGGCAGGCAAGCGTGGGAGGCAAACAGCGTGTCGTGGGTGGGTGGGGGCCTCCTCGGTCATGCGTGGCTTCTTGTCGATTGCTGTATGCCCTGCCCTGCTGGGAACGGCAGCGAGGCAGCACCGCGCCGCTGGCACTCTCGCTGGCCAGACTGGGGAGCTGAGCGCCGGCGCGGAGCCCGCGCGCCCCGCCCCACGCCCCGCAGTGGCCATCCTGGCGCCGGTGCTGCGGGACCGCATCCAGCGGCGGCGGCAGGGGCAGCTGACCAAGGCGCTGCACCGGTCGCTGCTGACCACGGCGCGCGCGGCGCGCGACGCCGCCGCCTCTGCCAGCGTTTTGGTGACAGAGGACCGCGCCTGCCCCAGCTGCCACCTCCGCCTGGGCAGCCGCGTGTTTGTGGTGGTGCAGGGGCAAGCGGCGGCGCAACAGTCGGGGCGCAAGCCGGGGCAGGGGCCTGGCAACGGGCGCCGCGCGGCGGCGGCAGCAGCGCAGCCCCACGTGCTGTGCCTGCACTGCTGGCGCAAGACGGGCGGCAGCGGAGCGCTGCCAGCTGCATAGCATGCCAGCCGTTGCATGAAAGCTTGTGCCCCAAGGAGGTAGAAACCGTTTGCAAACCTTGCTAGATGGGGACAGGAGTGGGACGGGAGGCGAGAAGGTGGGCGGCCACCTGCCTCTGATGGCATCGGCGGCAGTTTGCTCTCTCGCAAGGGGCTGTCCCCTCGCGCCTGCACATGAGGCTGCAATTGTTGCATTGGATTGGCAGGCAGGACAACTTGCAGGGCCTTCGCCGTGGGGGAAGCCCAACCCCGCTCCGCCACCATCTCCGCCATGCACCATCTCCTCACCAGACATGCCCACGCTCCTCATAACCATCACCTTTCCGACGCTCATGGAATATGGGCATCCGGCCCCCCACAACCAGCAGCACGCGTGCCGCCAACGGCGCCGCTGTGGCAAGGCAGGATGCGGCAGCGGTGGTTGTGCCGGGCACGGCAGACGGCAAGGGCCTTCTCTCTCTGATTTCAATTCTGCGCACTGTACGCTTGCGCTCGGCTTGCCTGGGGCCCCGGGGAGAGTGCTTGCCACGCGCGGCACGCATAAACTGAGGGGCGGGAAAACGTGCTCTTCGGGTGGCATGGAGCCCGAATCGGCGGCGTCGCTGGCCGGGAGGCTGCAGGAGGCGGTGGCTCGCGAAGGTCGGGAGCAAGAGCAGCTGAGGTGAGCATCAGAGCCTTGCGGCAAGCTGAAAGAGCGCAAGCTTGAGCGCCTGCGCAAGCTGCGAGCGCTTGGCAAGCTGCGAGCGCTTGGCACCACGGCGCCAACGCCCACCGCCACCCCTCCGCCCATCACCTTTCGCACGGGCGTCCTGTCCGCGTGAAGGGCCGACGTGACGACGTGGAAGGGCCGCCGCGCAGCCTTTCTGCATCCTGCTCCTCCCCAACCTTGCCATCCCCTCCCTGCACGCAGGCAGCAGCTGCAACAGCAAGTGCAGCTGGCCGAGGAGCGCGTCACTGCACTACACGCAGAGCGCGAGCGCAGCGACAACCTGCTGCAGCGCCTGCTGGCGACCGAGCGTGCGGCAGACACGGCGCAGGCAGAGGCAGAGCGACGCGTCGAAGAGCTGCGCGGACTGCTGCATCGGCAGGAGGAGGCGGCGGCCGCGGCGGCAGCACAGAGAACGGAGCAGGAACGCACCCTGCGGCTGCAGGTGCAGGAGCTGGAGGCAAAGAGTGCAGCACATGCCGCGGAGCTCAGCGCCGCGACAGACCGGCACGAGCAGCAGCTGCGAGCCGCGGCGCAGGAGGTAGAGGCGCGGCGGCGGCGGTGCTCAGAGCTGGAGGCACAGTGCATTGGGCTGCGTCAGGTGGCAGACGCGCGAGCGCAAGTGGGTGCAGCGCAACACCCGTGTGGGGGCACCTGTGCAGGGGCCAGGCGTGCAAATGGCGTGCAGATGGGCCGGCGGGGGCCGGCGCCCGCCTGGCTGGGCACTGGGGCATGCAACCAGCAGCCTGTGTGCGAGGCAGGCTGCTTCTGACACACACAGCCGACTCTCCCAACCTGCCGCTTGCCCACTCCCCCACAGGAGCTGCACAAGGAAAAGCACACGACCAAAGCCGTGGCCGCGCAGTACAACAGCATGAAGAATGCATACAAGCGGCTGAAGCAGGAGGTGGGCAGCGGCGGCACGGGGGGCGGGCGGGGCACGGCAGCACGCCCACGCCCCGGCGACCACCAGCAGCACGCCCACGAGCAAGAGGGTGGCGAGCCCAGCGGCAGCGCGGATGTCGTGGGGGAGGCGCAGATGCTCGATGGCGATGATGCTGGTCTGCTGTCCTCGCTGGAGGAGCTGCTGCCGCCGTTGGAGGGCGCCAGCGGGCAGGAGGGCTTCAGCGGGCAGGCAGACGCCAGGGGGCAGGCGGGCACGGGCGAGCAGGCGGGCGCCGGCAGCAGCGAGCGCACGAGCACGAGGCCCGCCAGCACAGACCGGCAGCCGCGGCCCCAGCCCGCCGCGCGTCTGACGCTGCAGGAGCAGCTGGAGCAGGAGCAGCAGGAGCTGGGGACCCCGCCGGCGGCCTACCAGCAGGACTCCCAGGAGACAACCACCTCGCCGCCGCTGTGGCAGCCCTGGGGGCACCCTGCCGGCATTGCGGGGCCGGCAGCGGAGCCAGCAGCAGAGGCCTGCGCGGGCGCGAGCCGCCGCCTCAGCACGCAGGAGGAGGACCCCGCCTCGCAGCCTGCGGGCGAGAGTCCGCCCCGCCTGACCTGCCCCACAGGGCGAGCAGCCGCCGCCGCAGCGCCAGTGGAGCTGGCGGCTGACGCAGCTGCTGCGCTGCCGCAAGCGACCGGCGCCGCGCCACCGCCGCACGAGTGCTGGGACTCCCAGGAGACAAGGGCCACGCCGCCGGGGGGCCAGCCGCTGCTCTCGCAGGAGACCGTTGCCTCGGTGCCCAGCGCCAGCAGGGCCGGCGGCAGGCAGGTGCTGCAGCAGCTGGCGCAGGTTGCGCCGGATGGCCGCATGGGCGGCAGCGGCGGCAGTGCTGGTGCTCCGCCCGCGCTGGGCAAGCGGAGCCGCGCGGGCGAGCCAGTGGACCAGCCGCAGCAGGAGCAGGCATGCACCAAAATGCCCCCGCCTGCCAAGCGGACGCAGCAGCAGCGGGGCAGGCCCACGCCGCAGCCAGCTGCCGGGACGCTGCCTGAGCAGCCGCCACGCGACGACGGGTGGCAGGCGCCGCAGCTGCAGCAGGTGCAGCGGGCGGAGCAGGTGCAGGCACGCCAGCAGCCCCCGCAGCGATCCGACTGGAAGGCCAAGCGCAGGACGGGGCACGGCGGCACGCACCCCGGCAGCCGCCCCGGTGGGCACGACGGCTTCGATTTTGACGATTTTGGAGGGACCGTGATGGCTGTGGGCCAGCCCACTGCTCAGCCGGCAGTGCCTGCTCTGCGGCAGCACCAGGACCGGCAGCAGCTGCAGCAGGTGGGAATTGAACTGTGCTGCGCACATGTGCCCCTGCCCTGGCGCGACGCCTGCGCCAGGGGACGCTCTGCATGCGTGCCCTGCCCACCGGCTGCGCGCGTGCTCTGCCTCTGCGGGTGCTGCCCGCAGGCCGCCCCCCACCAGCCAGCCAGCCACCCACCCCCTGGAGGCTACAAGTATCAGGAGGTACGCCATGTTACAGTGTGCGCCATGCAGCTGACCCAAGGCTGAAATTGTGTGCACTCTGCGCCGCTGCTCCATGCCTGAATTGCTGCGCTGGGAGGCGGCCACAACGCGCGGTGCATCCCCCGCCTCGCCGCCCATTGCATCATGGCCCTGCTCAGTCCCGCGCCGCCGCGGCACCGCCCGCGCTGCCAACACCCCACTCAGGTGGTGCGCAAGCGCGCGGAGCGAGAGGCGCTGACTGGCTTTGCGTGCCAGGAGTGTGCCCGGTTCTATCAGGCCGTGGCGACCTGGGGCCAGGCGGCGGCGGAGCAGGCTGGAGCACCCCGCTGCCAGCACGGCGCTGCCACAGGTTGGGCCGGGTGCGCCGGGCGCGCCGCTCGTGCCGCGGCCAAGCGCGGTGCGCGGCCACGAGCACCCGCGCGAGTCCTCGCCCCCTGTTTGCCCCTTTGCGCCGCACAGCGGCGCACCGGCTGACCGGGCCCTGGGCCGCACGCCCCCGTCCCATGGTGCTGTGCCGGTGCAGGGGGAGCGCCGGGCAGCGGCGGCGCGGCGATCCAGGACGAGCTGCGGCAGGCGGGATCGCGGCATCGCTACCGCTACGAGCCCCCATCCACGCCCGGCGGGTACTGGGACTTTGACATCACGCAGCGGCCTCCCCAGAGCGCCGCTGAGCGCGGGTGCGAGGAGGCGGCAGCGGTGCCGGCGCCAGTGCGGAGCCGGTGGCCGGCGCCCAGGGACGGGCGGCTCTGACGCGCGCTGAAGCAGCGCCAGCGTTTCTTGGGAGCGCAGTCTCGCGACTCAGCTGCTCGTGACAGGCTATCTGCTCATCCCTCTGCTCTACTTCACTGAAATGTGTTACCCCATACTTGTATCATCCCCCCTTGAGTCTTGCTGTTCAACTGAGTTATGCTATGTTATTCATTTGCCTGGAGCCAACGGAGGTGGGGAGACAGGGCGCTGCGCCGCCAGGCGCAGCGTCGCCAGGCAGGCAAGAGCGCTGCCACACACAACACAGCCAGCTGCTTCCGTCGTCGCGAGGTGAGCAGGCCAGGGGGGGCCCCCAGCTGAGCTTGTTGAGCTTGGTTGAGCTTGTTGAGCTTGGTTGAGCTTGGTTGGGCGGGCGCCACGCCGCGAGACGAGCCGAGCCGCGGCTCTCTTGCCGCGAGCAGGGAGGACGCGGGAGGCGCGAGCGCGTGCGAGGCCCACACACGGACGACACAACAGCAGCAGCAGCAACAGCAGTGCGGGCGCCCGCCGCAGCAGCCACCACAACAGGCGGTGTGCTCTCGTGCGCCACCACCAGCTCGCCGCTCACCTCTGTTTCCTGCTGCAGAGGCGTCAGCATGTGCGAGGTCCACATGCGCACGGCACATGCAGGGCCACACGCGCACGACACAGGCGGCGTGCTGGTCTTTCAGGTCTCCACTGCCAAGGAAGCAGCGGCGACGAGCAGAAGTCGGGCGGCCACATGCACCGACCCAGGCGTGGTGGGGCTCTTCGAGGGATCCGACTGCCTGCCTGTGCGAGCCTGGACGCGCATGTGGTTGCAAAGCGCGAGAAAGCGAGGCTTTTGGCGCAAAAACGACCAGACCATTCGAACATGTTGACCTGCCTTCTTCAGTCGGCTCCCTGATATGCTCCGTTGACCCGCTCCGGTCGGCCGCAGTCGGTCAGCGAGTCAGCGGCTCGATTTGTTCCCGCCCGTCGTTTTCGCTCCTCGGATTCCGCCTTCTCGCTCGCCAACGATCATTTTGGGCCTGGAGCCGAGGCCTGGAACGCCGAAACTCACCTGGCTGATGGTGGGGGGTGGAACCCAGCCGTCACGGCAGGGGCGGGAGGGGAGGGAGGAGGACAGTGTTCGCGCCGGCGCCCGATGCGATGGGGACGCGCGTGGGCGAGCGGTGTGGAGGAGGAGGAGGAGGCGGCCGCGGCGGCCGCCGCGCACAAACTCAACAAACTCAACGCCGCCGCCGGGCGGCAGCCAGGCGGCGCGCGCCTCGGCAGGGCACGCGCCTGGAGGCTTTTCATCGACTGCTCAGTTTCGCCTGCTTTGCTTTGCTCGGCGGTTCCCCAGAGCTCTGAGAGACCGTCAGCATTAACACCAAACACTCAGCGCGGGCGCAGGGGGCTGCCGCAGGGGCCGCTGGCGCCAGGCAGCGCAGGCGCCGGCGTGGATGCGTGCTCACCCCCTGGCAGGCAGCCTGGCACTGTGCTGTGCATGAGCGGGAGGGGACAGCAGCGGTTACAGAGAGGGAGCTGCGTTCGGGCGCCAAGTGGAGCCGAGGCGGTTTCCAGTGCGGCAGGTACCATCAAGAGCGCCGGGAAGCAATTGAAGCACAATATTCAATGAAGGTTCAAGGCATAAGGCAAGAGAAATGTGGCTGGACAATAGAGCAAAGAGAGAGAGAGCGAAGCAGAGGGGCGACGAGCGGCGGCGGCGGCTCAGAGCAGTTTGCCGGGGCGCACGCGCGTGGCGTCGCACTTGGCGGCGCCCGTCTTGCCGCGGGTCCAGAGGAAGCAGGTCTTGCCCAGCTCGGTGCCGTCCTTGCAGCAGGCGGAGCAGGTGGTCTTGCCGGTGAGCGCCTGGTAGGTGTCGACTGGGCACTTGGCGCACGTCGCCTTGCCGGTCTTGTCCTGGAAGGAGCCCTTGGGGCAGGGGGTGGCCTTCCTGTTGCCCGCACCCGCGGCGAAGCTGCCGGCGGGCGCGTTGGTGCAGGTGCCCTGGCCGCTGTTCT
>PCFQ01000005.1:1108332-1135102 GCA_003063905.1 Chlorella sp. A99
TGGTGCGGGGGGGGGGGGGGGGGGGGGGGGGGGGGGGGGGGCCCGCCGCCCTGCGCCCGCGCCCCGCGCCCTGCTCACCCCCACGGGCTGCTGCAGGCTGCCGTCCGAGGGCGGCGTGGGAGGGAAGAGGTGGTGCGCCTTGGGGGGGCGCCCCCCAGGCAGCGCCCAGCCCAGCCGCAGGCGCAGGGCGGCGGCGGGCGCACGCAGGAACGGCAGCGCCAGCAGCGTGCCGCCCAGGTGCTGCACGCCCGCGGACTTGTACACGGTCGTCTGCATGCGACCGAGGGAAACACAGTGTGTGTGTGTGGGTAGGTGGGGATGTGGGTGGGTGGGTGAGGATGTGTGTGTGTGTGGTGGTGGTTGTGGGGTGGGGGGTGGGGGGGGGTGGGGGGTGGGGGCACGGGCAGAGCTCGTCGGCCGGTTGCTCGTCTCGTGCGCGCCCCCTCCCGCGCCCCTGCTCCCACGCCGCGCCGCGCCGGCGCCCCCTCTCACCGCCCCGGCCCTTCCCTTCCCCTCCCCTCCCCTCGGGCGTGCCTGGAAGCCCAGCAGGCTCAGGGAGTAGTCCCCCGCCTCGAGCGCCCCCGCCAGCCGCTCCGCGCCGATCACGATGCGCGGCGTCGCCGCGTCCACGCTCGGCGCGTTGGTGGCGCCCAGCGCGACCTGCGGCGCGCGGCGCGCGGCGGCGGCGGGGGGGGGTGGAGCAGGGTGCTCGGGCCCCGCCGGGGAGGTGCGCGCGTGGCGCGGGCGGGTGGCGGGCGGCCGCGGCCTGGGCGGCGGGGAGCGCGGGCGGCGCCTGTTCGCACCTCAAAGTCGGAGATGTCTGCATCCACGCGGCCGCGCCACATGTACCTGCAGGGGGGCCAGGGAAGGCAGCGCACGGAGCAGGCGTGACCCGCATGCACGGGGGACGGGCGGCCGTCGGCGCCGCCCCCGCCCCCGCCGCCGCCGGGCCGGCGCAGGCGCGCCGCGGCGGCCGCTCGGCCGCACAGCAACCGATCGATCTGCCACGCGGTGCCACGGCGCGCACCTCAGGTCGTCCCACCACGGCACGGGGGGCGGGCGCGGCGCGGAGCGGTCGGGGTCGGCGGGGTTGAGCCGCTTGCCGGCCAGGCCCAGCAGCGCCAGCGCCGGCTCCAGCCCCTGGCTGTGCGCCACCGCCAGCCCGCGCGCCTCGAGGCGCACGTCGGTGTACAGCTTGAAGGGAGCGCGGCAGCCCTTGAGGGCCACGCCCAGCGGCACCACGCGCGCGGCGCCGAGGCGCAGCGGCCGCGCGCGCTGCGCGGGCGGCGCGGTCGCCTGGCGCGCCAGCGCGACGGCGCCGGCCAGGCCCGCGCGGGCCGCGGCGACGAGCGGCGCGCCGCCGCCCGCGAGGCGCGCGGCCAGGTCGGAGAGGGCGAGGTCCAGGTGAACGCTGCGGGCCGCAGACATCTCCACCCCCGCAGAGCCGGGGTCGACCGCCGCCACGCGCGCGAGCGCGGCGCGCCGCGCCGCCCCGTCGCCGCCGCCCACCACCGCCAGCGCGGCCAGGCTCCCAATGCTTAGCAGCATCAGGTCACCCCCACCGCCGCCGCTCCGCTCCGGGGGCAGGCCCGGGGCCGGGCCGCCCGCGGCGCCCGTCGCCAGCGCGGCGGCCCGGCTGCAGTGCAGCGCCGCCAGCTCGCGCATCAGGCCCTCCCACGCCGGCGCCGCCGCCGACGGCTGGGCGCTGCCGCCCGGCGGCGGCGGCGGCGGCGCCAGGCCCGCCGCCAGCGGCGCCGCCGCGTCGGCGCCGCCGCTGGGCTCGGGCGTCGCCACCGCCGCCGCCGTCTCCTCCCAGTAGTGCCGCGCCGCGGCCGCCTGCCGCAGCAGCGGCGCGTGCTGCGCGAGCCAGGCCTCCAGAGGGTGGTGCTCGAACCGCAGGCGCACGTCGGTGGCCGACAGGTTGAGCTGCATCGGGAGGAGCGATGGGGAGGCTGCCGCGCGCGCGGCGCCGGCCGCCGCCGCCGCCGCCGCCGCCGCGGCTGCGCCGCGGGCGCCCAGGCCGCTGCTCGCGCGCCTGAGAGCGCGCAGGTTGTCCCGCACCGCCTGCGTGGCACGGGGGTGGGAGGCGCGGGAGCGTCGGGTGCTGTGACAGCGCTCGGCGCTGCCCCAACCGCATGCGCCTCCCATCGCCTGCGCCGGGGCGCCCAGCGCCCGCACCCGCACCGGGCGACGCGCCAGCCCGCGCCCACGCGCCCATCCGCCGCGCGTGCGTGGACCCATCCACGGGCCATGCCATGCCCCATCTGCCCGCGCGCCACCACCCTGCCGCGAAAAGAAGATCGGGAAGAAAGCGCCCGCGAAAGGACCAGAAACAAAGCGCCCCTCACCAGCTGCAGGGCCTTGAAGAACAGCTCCGTGTAGCGTTCGCAGGGCCCCGGCTCCTGGTCCTGCGGCACGCACAGCTCCAGCCCGCCCACCTCCACGTCCGCCACGCTGGCGGGCCCGGCGCCCAGCGCCTCGGCGGCGGCGGCGGCCGCCGCCGCCGCGGCGGGCGGCGCCGCGGCCGCGGCGCCCGCGCCCACGCCGCCGGGCAGCCAGGCGTGCAGGCCGGCGCGGCGATATGGCTCCAGGCCATCGGGCTCGGGCTCGCCGAAGGCCGGTCCGCTGCCGCTGCCGCCGGCGTGGATGGCCCAGTCGTCGGCGCCCGGCGGCCCCGCCTCGGCGGCCGCGCGCCGCCGGCCGGCCGCCTCGAGCGCCGGCAGCGGCAGGGCGGGCAGGCGCCGGCCGGCGCCTGCACGTCCGCCCTTGGGGGGCAGCGCCAGCCCCGCTCGCAGCTCCTCCCAGCTCAGCACACGCTTGCCGTTGAGCAGCAGCTGCGCCGCGCCCGTCTGCAGCGCATGCCGCGGCCCGCCGCCGGCCCCCGCGCCGGCGCGCTGCTCCCGCCCCGCCGCGGCCTGCCGCCGCTGCTCGGGCGGAGGCTGTTGCTCGCGCTGCTGCTGCGTTGAGTCGGCGTGGATCGAAGCGCGCACCGAGTCCACTGCCACGGCCACGTCCCACTCTGGAGCCATGGGCAGCCCCAGCCGGCAGGCCGCCACCTCGACATCCAGCCCCTCCCGGCCGTCGGCCTTGCTGCTCTCCCTGGCCGGGGCGCCTCCGTCCGGGGCCCCCGCCGCCCCGCCGCCGCCGCCAGGGCTCGCGCCGCGAGCGCCGTCGCCGCCGCCCTGCTCCTGCCCCTCGCTGCTGCTGTGGGAACTGAAGTACTCGCTCCCCAGGGCCGC
The DNA here is from genome assembly GCA_003063905.1 of Chlorella sp. A99. Classification (NCBI taxonomy): domain Eukaryota; kingdom Viridiplantae; phylum Chlorophyta; class Trebouxiophyceae; order Chlorellales; family Chlorellaceae; genus Chlorella; species Chlorella sp. A99. Next base: position 1,111,572 of record PCFQ01000005.1, read on the forward strand.
CACGTCCAGCGCCTCCGCCTCGCTGCTGCTGCCGCCGCCGCTGCGCCGCGCGGGCGGCGCCCACGGCGGCCCGCCGCCCGCCGCGCCCGCCGGCAGCCAGTCGGGCGGCGGCGGCAGCTGCCGCCGCAGCGAGGCGATCACCTCGGCCAGGTGTGCCAGGCAGATGAGCGCGTCTGCATCTGCGGTAGCTGACAGCTGCCCGACCGCCAACCGCTGCCGGCGGGGCCCCTCCGCGCCCGGCCGCTGCTGCTCCGGACCCGGCTCTGTTGCTGCGCCTGCGGGCGCCGCGGCCCAGGGCGGCGCGCCCGCCACCTCTGCGCCGCTCGACGCGCGCTGGGCCGTGGACGCAGCCGGGAGCGGCTCGGGCGACTGGGCGGCCGTGCGGTCGGCCAGGCCGAGGGACGGCTCCCGGGGTCGCGGCCGCTGCTGCTCCTGCTGCTGCTGCTGCTGCGGTTGCCGGGGCCCTGGCTTGGTGTAGGTTGCGGTGTCAATGGAGAGCACGGAGACCTTGGCAAGCCCTGCATGCAGCGCACAACGTGAGCACACGACGCCGGCGCGCGCGCGCCGCGGCCTGGCGGCGCGGCCCTGCTGCGCGGCGTGCGGGCGTGCAACCTGCGCCCCGCCCGGGCGCCCACCTCTCAGACCCGCGCTGCTGGCGGGGAAGCGCTGGGCGTTGAGCCCCTCGCAGTACAGCAGCTCGCAGCCCTCCACCCCAAGGCTCGCGCTGGCGCCGCCGCCGCCGCCGCCGTCGAGTGCCGCGTCGCCGCTCGCGCCCGCCACCAGCAGCGCCGCCGTGGCGTGCACAAGCTGCAGCTGGCCACTGGCCGAGTGCTCCGCCGGCACGACTACCGTGGCGGGCAGCGCCACCAGGGTGTCGGACAGCGACAGCGAGACGGCCGCCACGGGCGGAGGCCGCGCCGCGCCGCCGCGCTGCCCGCCGCCGCCGCCGCCCCCGTGCGGCCGGCGCTGCTGCGAGCCCTCACCCGCGGGCCCCTGCTCCTCACGCTGCTTGGGCTGCCGCGGAGGCAGGAGGTTGCCCGCGACGGCGGTGACGGTGGCCAGGGAGCCCTGCTGCAGCAGCGCGTGAACGCCAGAGGCCGTCACCTGCGCCCGCCGCCCCTCAACCTCCACCCTCAGCAGCGCCGCGGCCAGCAGCTGCTGCTGCTGCTGCTGCTGCTGCTGCTGCTGCTGCCCCCGCGGCCGCTCCCGCCGCGCCGGGGCGCGCGGCGGCGCGGCGGCCGCGGCGCCGGGCTGCGCCTGCGCCGCGTGCATCGCGATCTGCTGCACATCGAACAGCACAGAGGGCGGGGCCGGCGCCCCCCAGGAGCTGCCGTCGCCGGCGTGCTGCCGCCCCACCACCAGCAGCGCAGTCTGGATGGCGCTGGTCCATTCGGGCTCTCCCTCACCATCCAGGAAGCGCAGGCTGCTGCCGTCGCCCAGGCTCAGGCGGCAGCGCCACCCGGCCAGGAGCGGCGCGCGCGGCGGCCGCGGCGGGGCCGCGGCGCCCGCCGGCCCCTGCTCCCCGCCCTGCCCCGCGCCCGCATGCTCCCCCTGCTCCGGCTGCTGCTGCGCTGCGCGGCGCTGCTCCCGCCGCGCCCGGTGCTCCGCCTGCAGCGCCGCCAGGTGGCTGACCAGTGCGGGCACGGCCGCGTGGCAGACGCTCGTGTGCATTGCGCTGACGCTGGCCGCCACCATGGCGCACCACGGCAGGTGCGGCAGCTGCGGCGGCGGCGCCGGCGGCGCCGTCGTCGCGCCGGCGCGCTCGGCGGCGGCCGCCGCCGCAGCAGCAGCAAGCTGCACGGCCGGCGGCTCCTCTGACAGCTCCAGAGTCAGCTCGCTGGCGGCACACTGGAAGGCCAGAGCTTGCTGTGCCTGGGCGGCGGCGCCCACGCCCCACGCGAGCCGCTGCCAGGCCGTGGTGGCCGTGAGCAGCGGCGCCGCCTCGGCGCGGCTGGCCGCGCCGCTGCCGCCCTCGGGCGCGGCCGTGCCTGGGCCGCCCGCCTGCTGCGAGCGCCACAGCAGCTCCAGGCTGCGCCGCGCGCGGCCCCGCAGGCTGCCATCGGGCGTGACGCCGCCCTCTGCCGCGCCCGCCGCCCTGACCAGCCGCAGCTTTAGGGAGGCGAGCTCACCGGCCGCCTCCAGCCGGGATGCGGCCCAGCTCACGCTCAGCGCGGCGGCGGCCACCTCCACCTCCTGGGGCAACAGGCGCAGCAGCCTGGACGCGCCGACCGCGCCGCCGCGGGCAGGGGTGACGCTGCCCGACGCGCCGCCGCCGCCATCCTGCTGCTGCTGCGGCGGCGGCGGCGGCGACGGCGCGGCGGCCGCAGCGCCCGCCGCGGCCGGCTGAAGCTGCCGCTCCTTGCGCCGCCGCCGCTGGCCCTCAGCGGCCGCCTCAAATGCCTGCAGCAGAGCGTCGTCGACGGCCAGCGAGGCGGGTCCCACCTCACAGGCCAGGCGCTGGAGGCAGAGGTCGGCACTGCCATGGCCAAGCCGCTGGAGCGCCAGCGGGCTGAAGCTCGCATCATGCAGGTGCGCCAGGCTGAGGCTGTGCAGGAGGAAGAACGGCTCCCCCAGAGGCGGCGCCGCCGGCGCCGCCGGCCGCCGCCGCCGCGTGGGGCTGCCGAGGAAGCCGCCGCCGCCGCCGCCGCCGCCGGCGTCGGCGCCGCCGCTGCCCGCCGCGCCGCCGGCCAGGCTCAGCGCCAGGCCCTCCAGGCTCAGCTGCTGCTGCTGGGCGCCCAGGGAGACGCGTGCCGCCGCCAGCGTCAGCGCCACGCCACGCTCTGTGTCGATGACGCTCAACCGCTCCACCAGCAGGGGCACCAGCTGCAGCAGGCCCAGCGGCACCCTGCGCTGCGGCCTGCCGGCGCCTCCGCTGCTGCTGGCCCTGCTGGCGCCGCCAGCGGGCGCCGCGGCGTCGGGCGCGCTGGGCGGGCGGGCGCCGGCGCCCGGGGCGGGGGCGGCCCGCGGCGGCGCCGGGGCGAGCGTGATGCGCACGTCGCGGGCCAGCACCGGCAGCTGCGGCGCTCCCGCAAACACCGACTGGAGCAGCGCGGCCAGCTGCTGCTGCAGGGGGCTGCTGTCGCCCAGCTGCAAGCGCGCCACACTGACCTCCCGCACGGGGCCCTGCGGCAGGCGGGGCATGGGGGAGAGTCGCAGGCTGGTGGGCTGCGCCACGCGCTCTCAGCACACAGGCAGAGGGGGAGGGGCGCAGGCACGGCGCCCAGGCGCACGGCAGCGCGCGGGCAAAGCGCACATCGTTGAGGCGGAGGCGGAGGTTGCTGACGCCCCGCAGGGACACGCTCGCGACTGTCAGGCGGAACCTGCTGCTCTTCGAAACCTTGATGAGCAGCAGCGCGAGCACCCTGCGGGCCACAAGCGAACAGCCGTGAGCCATGACGTTTTCGACAGCTCCTCGACCTGGGCTATGCACGCACCTCTTCCATGTCGCCAACAGCACCGCTCCAACGCTGGCGAGGACGAGGAACGCAAGCAACGCTCCTCCCGCGATCATAGCTCCGTTCTTGCGTTCACATTCCGAAAGAGCTCTGTACAGACACAAGAGTGTGCAAAGTGGATGTGCGATGCACGAAGAAGTTTGGATCGGTGCGTCTGTCCATGAATTGAACAGGTCTTTTGGCGCAGCGATCTAGTGGCATGCTGGCCTTTGCAAGTGAAAACTGCAAAACTGCGCGGCGCAGCTGTGGGAGATGGGGGTGGGTCCCGCGCCAACGCCGCCAGGTGGCAGCCGACACTGCGGCACGTGCGGAGGTGCGGATTGGCGCCTGGCACAGGCCACACCGATGAACTTGGGCGACGACTGTGTCTAAGAGGGGGGTGCTGGTCAGTCTGCCGTGCGTAGCGTGCAAGGCATGCCTCATCACGTGTGCGGCACTTCTGCCGGCGGTGCATTTGCTTCAGATATGGGAGCTGTTTGTGCCGCTGCATAGCAGGCATAGCGGGGACTGCTGGGACGCGGGTGCTGCGCACCACCGACGCCAGGGCGCGGGTGGCGTTGGCAGGCCTCCCGCAGTGATGTGGGCGCCCCCCGCCCCCCCCACACCACCCACCCACCCACCATGCTCCTGCCGAAGAGCCAGAAGAAGGCTTTGAGCGCACACGGGTGTCAGTCCCCGCGGCGGCCCCCGCGTACTGCCCAGGGCCACTCCTGTGGGCGCACCCAGCCGCTTCAAACTTCCCACGTCTGCGGCGCAATCATCGAATCACCTGCTGATGTCGAGGGGCTTGCCTGTTTAGCTACTGTCTGTAACCATTGCCTGCAGCCGCCCCACCACCAAACACTCTGCCTGCTGTAATCCGTGCTGCGTTGCAGGTGTTGCCCCGACGACTCAAACACAAGGCAGCGAGCTCAGCCATCTGCCCTCGTCTGCCGTGCAGCTGCTCCGCCGGCCGCCGCCTGCTGCCGCCGCCACGCTGCCGCCTCGGCCACCCGCTTGGCTGCCGCCCGATGCCGCCGTGCGCTCGGCTCACGCCCCCAGCACTCGTCTTCGCTGGCAGGAGGCCGGATGACGTGGCCGCGCGCCCGCTCTGCCGCGGCCTGCGCCGCGTGCAGCAGCGCTGCTGGGTCGACCGCGGCCGCCCGGCAACGGGCGGCAAACGCCGCCTGCCCTCCTTCCGGGCTGTCGCACGCTTGGACGCGGCGCGCGTGTCCCGCAGCCGACTGCTGCCGCTTGCCCACGCCCTTTGCGCGTGGTGCACTGCCATGTGCGGGCCGCGTCTGAGACAGCGGCACCCCGACAGCCACTCGGCGGAAGAGCCGCACGCCTGCTCCCTCCACAGGGGGGGCGCCCCTCTGCTCCGCGCCTCGCTCCCCCGCCTCCTCCTGCGCCGCCTCCTCGTCGCCCGTCCCGCCCAGCTTGCGCCGATGGCCGGACACTCGCTCCAGCTCCAGCTCTGCCTCCAGCCTGCGGTTGAGCGCTTCTGCCACGCGCAGCTGGGTGGTGTCGAGCGCGCTGCCGCCGCCGCCGCCGGCGTCGCGATCCGCGTCGCCGCTGCCCTGCGCACCGCCGGCGGCCGTTCGACGCTGCCTCGCCTGCAGTTGGGCAGGCGTAGGGTCAAGCCGATGCCCTGAAAGATCGCGCACATTCCTAAACACCTGCTCGTTACCTGCTTGCTGCGTGCGGCGGCAGCCGCCAGCTCCTCCGCCGTGACGGCCGCAGCCCGGAAGGCAGCCACGGCTGCCTCGTCTTCGCTGCTGCTGCTGCTGCTCATCGCAGCAGCGCGCTTGCTTGGCTGTGATGCTGCGCCTTCGCAAGCCGCACCTCTTGAATCGGTGCAACAACTGGCAATTGGCAACGGTGCAGCAAGCCTAATGCAAATGCGAAAGAGCAACAGGCGCCAGAGATGTTGTGAGGTTCTCCGCATTTTCGCAATGAGTTGGGGCGATCCTTTCCGTTGAGTACAATGTCGTGCTCAAATTAATCGAATCCATCAGCAGGGATCGGGCAGGGAACCAGGCGGGGGGGGGGGGGGGGGGGGGNNGATGGGGGGGGGGGACCGGGCGCTCCTGCCTGCCCGCCTGCCCGGGTGGGCAGGCGGGCAACTGGCGCTTCACCATGTGGGGCTTGCGACGAATTAGACACCTCTGGGCCGCGCATTGACAACAGAACATGGAGCTGCTGCACCTGGGGCGCCCGGCCAGGCGCTGGCGTGCAGGTGGAGCGGGCGCCAGCTGGCGCTGGCGCATGACAGTCACTTGCCACTTGCCGCTGATCGTCAGCCACATATTGAACGTCTTCAGCCACATTGATTGCGCCATGGCCTCCACCGTCTGCTCAGTGGTGCTTCATCAAGCGCCTGCTGTCAGCACAGCGAGCAGGCCTCGCAGGCAGCACTTCAAGGCACTGACGATCGCGGACAGGCCACTGCGTGCCGCTCAGCTTCGCGCGGCGAGGAGGCGCAGTCCAGGTGCTTCTTCGTCGGTCGCAGACCGTCCTGGCTTCTCTAAACAGCGCTGCCAGTGCTGGAAGCGCGCTCTGGAGCGACAGCTGGGCGCGGGAATGGTGGTCTGTGGTGTTGCGCCAGCGCCCGCCCGGCGCCTCCTCCCGCCCGCTGACCCCCGCCCCCCCCCGCTGTTGCTCTGCGTAGTGGTGGCCGAGGCCACGGCGGGCGCGTCGTCCCTGACGCCCGACGCCCCGCAGACGGAGGTGCCTCGGCTGCCCGAGGCCGACCAGCGCTATTCTGTGAGCAGGGGGAGCCGCCGGCCGCACTCCGCACGTTGTCGCTGATCCGTCTGCCTGCCTGGTGCCTTCAGCCACCCCTGCGCCGCCGCCGCGCCTCCTGGTCCTCTCCGCGCCAGCCGCCGGTTCGCTCACCCCCGCGCCCTGAAGGCCGCTCCCCACCAGCCAGCCCCTCGCGCCGCCTCCACCCTCCTGCCGTCTCCATGCCCCAACAGCCACTCCTTCCCCGCCGCCTCCCCGCCACAGGGCATCAAAGTGCTGGTTGCCGGCGCGACCGGCGGCGTGGGCAAGGCGGTGGTGCAGCAGCTCGTGACGCAGGGCATTCCCGTGCGCGCGCTGGTCAGGTGTGTGCGCGTGGCAAGGGGCCTGCGACAGGGGGGCTCGCAGGGCGTCGCCGCAACCCCCGCGCCCACCGGCTCTGGCAGCAGCGACCGCAGGCCGCGCGGGGCGCCGGCGCGGCTGCCGCGCCTCAGCCGCCGCCTGGGGCACGGCCTGCCGCGCCGACTGGAATACGCTGCTTGAAACGCTACGCTGCTTGAAACGGCCTCGTGACGTGCGCCCGGCGCAGGGACGGCGTCAAAGCGGCGGGCCTGCTGCCCGCACAGGGCGTGGAGATTGTCGAGGGCGACGTCTACAAGTTCTCAACGCTGCCGGGGGCGCTGGCGGGCTGGTGCGTCGCGTGGCGGTGTGGCTGGGGCGGCGGCAGCGGTGGCAGGGGCGGCGGCGGCGGTCGCGAGGGGCGCCGGCGCCGGCGGGACGGAGCTGGGGCAAGCGACGGGCGGCGGCGGCGGCCGAGGGAAGGGGGCAGCGCTGGCCGGTGGTCTGGGGCAACTGGGAGCCGCATCCCTCCTCTGACCGTGCCCCGCGGCGCCTGATTGCAGCACCGCCGTGATCTCCGCTACCGGCCCCACGGATAGGCTGAATCCCCTCGGCCCCTTCCAGGTGGGAGAGACAGGGCGTGGCCGGCTGGGAAAGGAGTCTATTGTTGGGGGCAGGGAAAGCGTCGCGAGGCTGACTATCAATGTCCCTCCATCTCCCTCCACAGGTCGACTGCGAGGGCAACAGGAACCTGGTGGCGGCGGCGCAGCAGCAGGCGAGGCGGGCGAGGGCTGCGCTGCGTCGGCGCCTCTCCTGCGCCTGGCTCGCGCTTCTCACAGCGCGTTGCCTGCACTATGTCCGTGCTTCCCGCGCCTCGCGCCGCCGCGCCCACCTCTCGCCCGCCCGCTCACCCCCCCCACCCTCACCCCCCTCCTGCCCTCGCCCCCACCCCCTCTCCCCCCCACAGGGCGTCTCCAAGTTTGTGCTCGTGACATCCATCGGCGTCGACGACCCGCTGTTCCCGCTGAATGTCCTGTGGGGCGTGCTCTTCTGGAAAAAGCAGGGCGAGGTGGGGCTGCAAAGGAGCGGCCTCGACTATACCATCCTGCGCCCAGGTGGGGGCTCATTGTGTGCGTGTATGCGGGTGTGGGGAGGGGTAGGGCCTTGGGGCACTGGGAGGTGAGGAGGGGGGTGGGGAGTTGAGCGCGGCGGCGCTTGGCAGCGCGGAGGGGGGAGGGGTGCGAGGGGCAAGGGCCGCGCCCGCGCGCATGCGTGCTGACGCATGTGGCACATTAGGCCTGGTGCCTGCGCAGCCTGGCGGGGGCCAGTCTGGCGGGACACAGCCGCCTTGAGCTCGCGCTGGTGGCACAGCGCTCACCTCTGCCGCACCTCCCCCCATCGCCGGCGCAGGCGGTCTGCTCAACGAGCCGCGGCGCGGGCAGAAGGTCGGCGGCGTCATCGTGGGCGGCCCTGACGCCTTTGGGCTGCCGCCGCGGCGGCGGCCGGGCAGCATCCTGCGCACGCAGGTGGGGCGAGCGCCGCCGCGCAGGGTCCGCGACGTGCTTTCCTGCCTCCTGCTTGCTGCGCTTTGCCGCCTCCCTCTGCTGCCTCCCTCCCGCTGCTGCCCTGCGCCGCCTCCCTGCTGCCCCTCAATATTGCCGTCGCACCCTCGACCACGGCACGCAGGTGGCAGAGGCATGCGTCGCGGCGCTGGTGGAGCCGGCGGCCAGCGGCAAGGTGGTTGAGCTGATTGCAGAGTCGAACGCGCCCAACCGGCCATACACCGAGCTGTTCTCGCTGGTGTGACGCGCGGCCCGCGCGTCCGCTTCCACTTCAATGGGCACGACAGCGATGGATGGAATCATTTCACCTAACATAATATGCTGCTCCTTGCTCCCGCGGTGCTCCCTCGCCAGCTCGCGCGCACGTGAGCCAACACACCGCCCACAAACTCGCCCCTCTGATCCCCAAACGAACCTGCTTTCATTCATTCGTTTGATTTGATTGGCAGCCATGCGCCACTGCCATGTGTGATGTGTGAAATATGTGCCGCTGCGTACCAAATCGTGTGTGAAAGATGCTGGCTGAAAGTGGGCAGCAAAAATAGGAGGAAGAAGCGGCAGGGCTGGCAAAACGGAGACCAAGTGCAAGGGCATCAGCACGTGCGCGCGCTGCCGTGCCGTCACAACTGCTTGGCGGCACCCGCCGCCGCAAGCCGCTCATCCGCCTCCTGCACCGCCCGCTTCAGGTGCAGCACCTGGTATTGCAGCTTGCCCTTCTCGCTCTCCAGCTGCACCCGCGACGCACGGGCGCGCGGATCAGGAGGCAGCGGCGGCGCGGCGCAGAGCGTTCCGACGGAGAAATTGCGGCATGCGAGCGTGCTGCGAGCTTGGCGGGAGTAGGACGGCCCAGCCCTCACCTCCTGCACCCGCTTCTCCAGCGTCTCCTGCTCCGCTCTGGCTGCCAGCAGCACCTCCTTCAGCGCCAGCAGCTCCGCGACGTACTTGCTGGTGTCTACCGCGCCGCCTGCGATGCTGCCTGGAGGAGGCAAGGGCAGCGCGGATGGCGAGCGTCTGGCGGCAGCGAGCGCGCAGCGGCGCAGCACGCAGCGGCAGCGAGCGTCTGGCGGCAGGCGGCGAGCGGCGGCAGGCGGCCAGTGGTGGCATGCATAGGCAGCGTCCGAAGCCCGGCTGCTGCTTCGCGCCGCTCGCCTGAACCGAGCTTGGCCTCCAGCACCACCAGCCGCTGCTCCGCTGCGGCTGCCCGCGCTTCGAACGCCTGGAGCGCCTGCGGATCCAAGCCGGCTGCCATGGTCGCGGGGCTGAGATCAACAGATCAACAAGAGGTTTGAGATGAGAGAGTGGGTGGTGCAGAGCGAGCGAATTCAGAAGGTTGGCGTACTCAGAAGGTGGCGGGGACACGCTGATTGGTGAAGCGGGGCTGCAGGCCAATTGGGATGAAGGTCGGTGCCCACGCCTGCCCCCCACCCACCCCACCCCTACCCCCACCCCCCCAGGCACGCTTTGCTTGCAGGTCATCGTCAGAGGCCGCTGTGTGAGTTGGTCTGTGTTGCAAATGATGTTGGATGGTAGGAAAACAAAAATGGCAGGCATGAGAGCAGCGGTAGGGGGCGTCACTCCTGGGGACATCGTCCCGCGCCGCGGCATAGGCGCCGGAGCGGGAGCCAGGAATTTGTTTGTCTCATCCTCCTCATCCTCCTCCTGTTCCGGTGCCGGTGCTGGTGCCAGTGCGAATTCTGCCAGCCCACCAGGGAGCTCCCACCATTTGCCCTCGCTGCAGCGCACCCACTCTGGGCCTACCCTGCAGCCGGGAGGGGAGCTGGCCTGGCGTCGGCCTCAGCGGGACCGGCGGCCATGCCGCTTCGACCGCCGCCGCACGGCGGTGCACGCACCATGCTCGAGCTCCCTTGGCCATCCACGCGCCAATCGTGTCCAGGTGGTCTGTCACGCGCATGGAGTAGGCAGCGGTTTTCTTCAATTGAAGGGCAGAGGGCATTTTACACCAGCCCGACCAGCACCGCCTCGCCGGATGTCGCGTTTGAATTACACCACCGGCGAGCCTGCGCAGCACAGAGAGACAATGGGGCAGCTGGCATGCGCAGTCAGCGGCGGGAGGCCTCTGCGCCGCCGTGGTCCTGCGCAGGGCCAGGGCGGCGCAGAGAATCAGCGGCAGCGGGCTCCGTACCCGAGTCTCCGGGGCATTGACACAGGTGGACGTCTGTGCCATTCCAGTTGTGCCCTCCCACACACAAAACTGGTCTGCAGCAGGAAACAGGCAGTCCTCATGCATGTGCAGCGCCTGGGAGAGCATGGCCTGAGGCTCCCTCTCCTGCCAGATTGCGCCCCAGCCAGCGGCGTGGACCTCCTGGCTGGCATGCGGGGCAGGCTGCCAGTAGGGGGCGGCAGTAGAGCTGGGCAGCCTGACGCGCAAAGCAGAGGCCAGCGGGGCCCTCAGAAATGGCCAGTCCACAACAGCCACAGAGATGCCGGCGGCGGCCGCAGTGCGCAGAGGGATGCAGCCCACCACCAGCGCCCCATGGCATTGCCGGAAGGTGCGCACAGCCTGCCTGCTGGGCTCCAATTCGGAGCGCTCCTGAGCCACCGCCAGCCCCACCATCGTGCCTATCCATGCCCCTCTTGGGACCTCCACGCCTCGAGAGAGCGCCAGTAGGCTGCCGCCTGTCCCCGTCGGCACCGGCTTCGGCGGCGCCAGCCCTCGCCCGCACTCGCAGCCTGCCAGAGGTTCCACTAGGACTAGGGAAGAACTATCACAAGCATCCAAGGGCGGCGCTTGTGTGTTGGACAGGAACAGTGAGGCGAGCGGGCGGGAACAGCGAGGCGAGGCGGGCGGGACGCCAGCGGGCGGGAACAGCGAGGCGAGGCTGGCGGGACAACTTGATCAGCTCCTCAGCTCGATCTTGCCATCGCCCCTGCACGCAGCGGGAATGCTCCCTTGCTTGAGAGTATCGGCAACAAACGAAACTCTCCAGTCTGCACGCTGGTCGGCATGGCCTGAGGGCGTGTGAGAGCGCATAAGAGCGGCTTCGATGCTCGCGGCGCTATGGCGTGGTGTTGCACCCACGGCGGCGGCGGGAGCGGCGCCCAGCCCGGGCGTCGCACAGTCACCGATATGTGCCCTGCTCGGCCTCTGTGCCGCGCGCGGCTACTGGGTGGGACGCACCTTTGAGCGCACCGACAGCGATGCGCCGCTCTCCGCGCGCCGGCGGGCACACGTCGAACAGCACACCGTGACTGCCACAGAGGCCATCCAGGTAGGCAGAGGCGACAGGACGTGCGCGGCTTGTGCTGTCCGGTGGCCTGTCCGTCTGCCAGGCCCTGCAAGGGTGCCCAGGCATTCAGCCAATGCTCTGTGCCCCCGCACTCTGGGCGGCACTGCCGCCCTGGCCTTCTGCGCTCCCCATCCTCGAGGCCACTCCCCGCCGCTGGCGCAGAGCGTCGTGGCGGGGGCGCACCGCATCCTCGTCGGCAGCGGCGCCGCCGAGCCGGCGGCGCTGGTGGGCGCCCTGATGGCGCGGGGGCCGGAGCTGTCGGGCAGCGAAATCGTGCACCTGCTCACGTTGGGCCCCGCACCCTATTCAGAGGAGCCGGCATGGTGGGATGCATATGTGGCGGGGCGTGGAGGTGGCAGCGCGAGCGCTGCTGCATGCGCGCGACGCCGCTCCACTGACGTGCTGGCAATTGCGGCACCACTCAACCTCCATTGGCTGTGCTGCCCCTCGCTCTGCGCCGCAGCTCCCACTTTCGCCACACCGCTTTCTTTATTGGCCCCAACGTGCGGGCCGCGGTCGCGGCGGTGAGCCCCGCTGCGGGCAGCTGTCAGCCGGCAGCCTGCTCACGGCCCTGCTCACGTCGGCGCTGCCGCCCAGCCGCGCGCGCCGGCGCAAGCCGATCGGTCGGTGCCTGCCCCCCAGCCCCCGCCGCGCCGCGGCGGCGCCGGCGGCGGCCATCCTGGCTCGCCCAAGGTTTCTCGCCCTCCAAAACACGCCGCGCTTTCCGCCCTGTGTGCAGGGCCGGGCCGACTTCCTGCCCATGTTCCTCAGCGAGCTGCCGGCGCTGGTGCGCAGCGAGGAGAGGGGCGTGGACGTGGCACTGATCCAGGCGCGCCTGATCAATGTGTGTGTGTTAAAAAAAAGGGCAGCTCAAGGGCCCATTTGGGCTGGAGGGGGCATGTAGGTGGCCGGGGCGGAGGGGCATGCAGGCGGCGGGTGGTGCGGCGCTGCTCCCCGGCAGGCACGGCCCTGCGCGGCGCTCGATCGCGGGGCAGCCAGAGCAGCTCCCGGCTCGTTCCCGACCGTAGCGCGCGCGCCGCATGCCGCAGGTCAGCCCCCCCGACCGATTTGGCTTCGTGAGCCTGGGGGTGTCGGTGGACGTGGTGCGCGCCGCCTGCCAGGTGGGGGTGCGGCAGCTTGGCTGGGGCCCCGCCACCGCCGCCGCCGCACGTGTGCGTCCTCTGCACGGCCCACTCGCCTGCCGCCGGCCTGCCCACTGCACCTGCACCACGCCCGCGGCGCTCGCCCGCCACTCCCACCGCCCGCACCCACCCACCCACCCTCGCGCCCACCCATGCACCCGCCCTTCTCCCGCCCTCGCACTTTCTCCTGCCCACCCATGCGCCCACCCATGCACCCTGCACCCACCAGGCCGCGAAAACGGTACTGGCAGAAGTCAACCCGGGGATGCCACGCACGCACGGCGACGCTTTCCTCCCGGTGGAGGCAATAGACTACTTTGTGCCCTGCGACAGGCGAGCGAGCGCTGCTGTGGGCCTCGGTCTCGCTGCGGTCGCGGTGGTGGCCCACCCCGGCGCTGCAGCTTGCTTGCTGCTACATAGCGCAGCGCGTGGTGCTGCTGCGGCCGCCGGCGGGGCGGTGGCCAGCGCCGCCCGCGCCCCGCGACGCGCCACTCCGCTCAACCCCCAGGCACTCTCCCACTTGCGCACCCACGCCTCCTGCTCCCTCCACCCTCCACCCCGCAGCCCCCTGCCGGAGCTGGAGGGCCCGGGGGCGCCGGACGGCGCGAGCCTGGCGATCGGGCGCCATGTGGCGGCGCTCGTCCCCGACGGCGCCACGCTGCAGATGGGGATCGGCAGTGTCCCAAATGCGGTCGCGCACGGTGGGGGCGCCATACAAGTGCCGCCGGCGGCACTTGTATGGCATGTGTCACACATGGCACGGCATGGCATGGCGGGGCATGGCGGGGCGTGAGACATGCGCAGCAGGCGGCCCCGCGGGACATGCGCTGCGGGATGGCGTGGGATGTGCGAAAGCGCGCCGCCGGATGTGCGCGCGTGCGTGCGCATGCGCCCCCGCCCCACCCCCGCCCGCCCCCGTGCACGCACGCAGCGCTGCGCCACCACCGCGACCTGGGGGTGAGGTGGTGAGGCGCCGCCGCGTGCGCTTGAAGCGCAGCCAAGGCCGAGGGGATGCCGGCTTCTCCTGCGCGCTGCAGGGAGGCGAGGTCGGTGCGCTGCTCTGCCTCTTGCTGATGCGCCAGCGCGTGCGCACGCCCCACCGCCGAGAGCCGCAGGTGCACACCGAGGTGCTCACCGACGGCGTGGCGGCGCTGGCAGAGGCGGGGGTGGTGACGTGCGCCCGCAAGAGCTTCATGCCGGGAAAGGTGGCAGGGAGGGAGGGAGGGTTGGCATGCGTTGGGGGGAGGGCGCCAGGTTGAGCAAATCGGTTGGGGGCGATGATCCGTGCGTGCGGCGTGCCGGCGCCGTGGTTGTGTGAGGGCATGCATGGCAGCCAAGCCCCCACCCCGCCCACCCACCGCATGTGGGTTGTGGCAACGCTGGCGCTGGGCACGCGGCGGCTGTACGAGTGGATGGTGGGCCGGGATGAGCGCCGGCGGGGGCCAGTGTGTGTGCTCGGCCGCGGCGGCCCGCGGCGCCGCCTCGGCCACCCTCCTCCCCCCTTCCTGCCCCCCTCGTGCGCCCGCCCTCCACCCCACCCACACCCATATCACCACCACCAACACACACACACACACACAGACACACACCACCCGCCTGATGCTGCAGCGGGCCAGCCGGTGGGGCGCGCTCTGCGCGAGCGCCCTGGCCGCGCGCGCGGCGCCGTTGCCAACCGTCGGCGCCCGCGCGCCGCCCGTCCTCTCTGCCCTCCGCTCTCGACCCCCGCAGGTCGCGGCAGACACTGTGGGAGGAAAGTTCTACTCTGGGATCGGCGGCCAGGCGAGCGGAAGAAAGGAGAGAAAAGGGAGGAAAGAACCGGCAGCCAGGGGCGGGGGCGGGGCCGGGTGCAGCGCGCGCCGCTGCCGCGCTCTGCCCGCGCCCGCTCGCGCCTGCTGCGCCCAACCCAAACGACTGCCAGAGGCCTAGACCTCGCCGCGCCGCATGCCCCGGCGCGGCGCGGTGGAGAGCGGCGACGCTCGCCACCTGCTCGATGCCAGCGAGCGCGGCCCCCTCTCTGCAGCCCCCCGCGGCTCGTCCCCTCTCCTCTCCTCCCCTGGCCCACCGTCTTCACCCTCCCAACCCCTCTCCCCTCTCCCCCCCTGGTCGGCCCACCGTCCCACTTTCCTCCTCCCGTGCCCGCCCCCAGGTGGACTTTATCCGCGGCGCCGCCGCGAGCGCCGGCGGCCTGCCCATCGTCGCGCTGCCCTCCACCGCGGCGGGCGGCGCCGCCAGCCGCATACTGCCCGAGCTCGGCCCCGGCGGCGCCGTGGTCACGAGCCGCGGCGACGTGCACTGGGTGGCGAGCGCCGAGGGGGCGGGGGCGCGGGGGCGCGCGGCGCGCGCCGGCGCTGCGGCGCCGCGAGCGGCCGGCCTGCCGGCGCAGCGCCCTCGCCCACGCCTGCGCGCGCGCGCCTGCTGCGCCCCGCGCGCCTCGCAGGTGACTGAGCACGGGGCCGCGCAGCTGTGGGGCAAGAGCGTGCGCCAGCGCGCGGCGGCGCTGATAGAGATCGCAGACCCGCGGTTCAGGGAGGAGCTGCGGGCGTATGCGCGGGCCAAGCGCTGGCTGTGAGGCGGGCGGGCGGCAGCGGCAGGGCGGCAACGCCCGGCGGCGGCGGCGACTGGAGCGCGGCGGCAACTGGAATGGGGAGACTGGCCGATGCCTGACGCATGCCATTTTATTGCAATTGCGCTGCTAGGGACCCTACACATGCAAACCCTCGAGGCGGATGCGGCGGCTCCCAACTGCACCTGGGTCGCGTGCATGTCAATGGGCCCCCGGAAAGGGGCGAGTGCACGCATGTCTGGTGTTCCTTCTTCTTCGCGCACATCATTAGGGTCCACATTTACCTCTGTCTTCCGACCCCCCTTTGTCGCTCCTGCGATGGGGGAGCCCACCTCCGAAAGGTGGTGGCGGGTGGCGGCGGCGGACGACGGGCGCGGGAGGAGGGTAGTCGCCACTGCGCTGATCCCAGCCGGATCGGTGGTGCTCTACGACGAACCATACGCTTTTGCAAGCGAACGGGGCTCGCAGCACCGGTGCGACTGCTGCCTGGCGCCATCCGAAAGCCCGCTCCTGCGGTGAGCAGCTCCGCATCTGTTGCAAGACGATGCGAGGGTCAAACCGCGCTGGCGTGCCCACGCTGCCCGCCCGCCGCTCGATCGACGCTCGCCGACGCTCGTCCACCCAGGGTGCCTTCCCCGCCCGCCCTGCAGCTGCGCCGCCTGCAAGTCTGCCCTCTACCTCAGCCGCGAGCACCAAGCACGCGCCTGGCGCGAGGGACACAGGGAGGAGTGTGCGGCGCTGCGCGCCGTCGCGCCGCGCGCGCCCCCGCAGACCTCGCTGCTCGCGCTGCGTGTCGTGCTGCGCCACTTCCGAGAGCAGCAGCAGCAGCAGCAGCAGCAGCAATTGCAGGAGTGGCAAGCGCAGCAGCAGTCACAGCAGGAGGAGCAGGTGCAGCAACAATCACAGCAGTTGCAGCACCAATCGGAGCAGAGGGCGCAGCAGCAGCCAGCAGCCAGCAGGTACAGCGAGGTGCTTGCGCTCGAGTCCCACTGGGGTGACATGGGGGACGAGGCCAAGCTGCGCTGCGCCCACCTGGCGGCCGTGGCCTCCCGCCTGCTGGCGGCGTGCGGTGCCGCCGGCGCAGCTGCGGGCGCGGCAGCAGGGACAGCAGCAGCAGAGACAGCAGGGACAACAGGGACAGCAGCAGCAGCAGGGACAGCAGCAGCAGCAGCAGCAGGCGGCGATGCGGAGCTCGGCGAGGAGGCGGGACCTTCCTCCGGCCCCGCCAGCCCGCGCGAGCTGGCGCGACTGGTCGCGCGCTTTGCCTGCAACGCCCACACCATCTGCGGCGCCGAGCTGGAGCCCATCGGGGTGGGCATCTACCCGCTGGGGTCCATGGTCAACCACTCGTGCAGGCGAGGAGGGCGGGGCGGCAGGGGCGCCGGGCGCGGGGCGGCTGGTGGTATTGGCAGGGGCGCCGGGCGCGCGCGCCACAGGGCTGCCTTTTAAGCCGGGTGCGCCGCGCAGCCCCTCCGCGCACATCCCGAGCGCCCGAGCCGGCGGCGCGGCCGCCCCTCGTCTGCTTTCCAGCCCCAACGCGGCGCACAGCTTTGAGGGGACGCGCATCGCGTTCAGAGCTCTGCGCGACATACGGCCTGGCGAGGAGGTCAGTCAGCCTCGCCGCGGTCCCGCCCTCGTGCGGCCGCGCCGCTGGACAGCCGCGCCGTTGGACGGCCGCGCCGCTGGACAGCCGTGTGGCCCCGCCCTCGCTTGCCACCCGCCATCCTCTCCCGCCAGTCCCGCCTCGCTCTGCTCGCCTCGCTCTGCTCGCCTCGCTCTGCGAATACAAACGTCTGCCAATACGAACGTCTGCAAATAAATACGAACGAACGCAGCCCATGCGCCTGGCGCCTGCCCAGGTCACTATCGCGTACATCGAGCTGGCGGCGACGCGGTGGGAGCGGCGCGCAGCGCTCCTCCGCCAATACTTCTTTGACATCGACGCCGACGCAGCCCAGTCAGCCGACGCAGCGCCGCCGCACGGCAGCGCGGCAGCGCCGCCACGCGGCAGCGGCGGCGCCGGCGCCTCAGCAGCAGCGCCGCCGGGCGGCGGCGAGCGAGGGCGGCGCGAGGTGCGGCCAAGCGGCGCCCAGGAGCTGGCGGACGGCACGCGCCTGTGCCTGTATGTGGGCCCGGAGGGCGGTGGCACGTCGTCGCTTGGCGGCGCTTGCTCCGGCGGCGGCAGCCCGGAAGAAAGCGGCGGCGCTGAAGCAAGCGGCGCCGGCGGCGGCGGCGGCGGCGGCGGCGGCGGAACGCCGCCCTGGCCGGCAGACCCGCGGGACGCTGCGCTGACGGCACTGGTGGCCGTGGGGCGGGCGGGGGCGGGGGCGGAGGAGGAGGAGGGCGGCAGCGCCGCCGGCGGCATGTGGGGCGAGCTGGCTGAGGAGGAAGAGGGGCCCAGTGCAGAGGAATCGTTCGAGATGGACCTGACAGAGGCCCCCAACAGCGCCAGTGGCGCAGGCACTGCCGGGCACCAGCTGCCTCGGCTTGCCACCCTCCACTGCTGGGGCCTTTCCCGGCAGGAGGGGGCGCGCCAGGCGGCGGCGGCGCTGGCCCAGCGTTACGCCGCCGCCTTGCGCCTGCTTGCCGAGGCGGACTGCGCGATAGCGGGGGGCCCCGAGGCGGCGGCTGCTGCGGCCCGCCAGCTGGAGAGCGCACTGAGCGGCCTGGCCGTGCCGCTGCCCGCCCCGGGCGGCGCGGCGCGCGGGGCGCTGGCCCTCGGCGCGCGCCACGTGCTGCGGCTGCGCCTGCTGGCGGCCGCGCTGCGCGCGGCGGTCGCGGGCCAGCTGTGGGCGGCGGCGCTGGCGGCGGCGCGCGCGCTGCTGCCTGTCTACCAGGCAGTCTATCCGCCCGTCTGGCCCTCCCTGGCGCTGCACCTGGCCACCCTGGCAAAGCTGGAGCACCTGCAGGTGAGAATGGGGGCCTTGTGTGTGTGACCTGGGGGCCCCAGGGCGTGGGCTGCATGCCCCATATGGGCCGGGGCGCAGGCGAGGGCGAGCATCGCCGCGCGCCC
The DNA here is from genome assembly GCA_003063905.1 of Chlorella sp. A99. Classification (NCBI taxonomy): domain Eukaryota; kingdom Viridiplantae; phylum Chlorophyta; class Trebouxiophyceae; order Chlorellales; family Chlorellaceae; genus Chlorella; species Chlorella sp. A99. Next base: position 1,129,615 of record PCFQ01000005.1, read on the forward strand.
GCGTGCAGGGCGAGGGCGCGCCGCGCCGGGCGCTGGAGGCGGCAGACGCTGCGCTGCGCATGCTGCGCGTGACGCACGGGGCGGCGGCAGGGCAGGCGGTGCTGGAGGAGGTGGGGCGGGTGCGAGCCGATGGTGTGGCGGAGCTGCGCCACGGCGCGGGCGGGCGGTAGCGCACGGCGCGCCAGCTTTGGTTCACGGCGCATGCAGCCGCCTGCTGTGGTGACAAACTGCCGCGGGTGTGTGCTGAACTGTGGAAGGTAGAAGCCTTGTTATCGAGCTGGACGGGGGATGAGGGTGGCGGTCGGTACCTTGTTGGGTTCAGGGGCGGGCGGGCGTTTCAAGTGTGCTAGAAACGCTGCGTTTTCAGTTCCAGGTCTTCACTCTATGCTGCGCAGGAGGGTAGCACTCTCTGAGGCGGCCCGAGCGATCCTGCAGGGGGTTGGGAGCAGGGGCGGCAAAGGCGCGCTGCTTGATTGGCATTGTGCCTGCACGCTTGAGGACGATGCGCGGCCCTAGCGTGCGCGATCGCTCTCGGTTCCCGCCCGCCCGCCCTCTCCACTGCATCGCCACCCGTCCGCCCGCCGCAGGCGACGCTGGCGGCGCGCTGTTCAGGGCGTTTGCCACTGGGCCAGCGCAGCCGGAGGCCAGCGGCCTGAAGCAGGCTCTGCGGCGCGCATACAAGCTAATTCACCCAGGCGCGGCGGCGGCTGGGCGGGTTGTGGGCGGTTGCATGTCGCGCGCTGCCTGCGCCGTCCTCTGTGTGAGGCGAGTCAGCGCAGAGGGCCAGGCTCGAAGCTGCCCCGCCGCTCCTCCTGTCGCAGACCTGTTCCATGCCAGCCCCACGGCCAGGGTGAGGCGGCGCACCTGCGGAGTGCTTCTTGCGGCGCGCCTGCGACCGCCGCCGCGCTGCGCCACGCTCGGCGCTGGGCGTCGGCGCCGCTCGCGCCCGTGCATGTCGACCAAGTCCGCTGCGCTCGCTCCGCCATCCTCCGCCTGGGGGACTGCAGGAGGCCAACGAGCGCTCGCTCAAGCTTCTGAACGTGAGGCTTGCTGGCCTCTCTCTCTCGCTCCCACACCCCCCTCCACACCGGCGCCGTCCGCGCCGCTTGCCGCCGGCCCATCACGCGCCGCCCGCCTGCTCGCGCTGCCGGCCTGCTGTGCGTGTGGCCGCTGGCGCCGCTCGCCCAGGAAAGCCAAATCGGCTGTGGCAAACTGAGCAAGGTGTTGGTGCCACCCGCAGGAGTATGTGGCGGCAGCGACCAGAGGGGGCGGCCATGCGGGGGGCGCGCTGCCCTACCGCTTCGAGTTTTACATTAGGGAGGTAGAAAGCAGTGGCCGCAGCGGCCAGGAGGCAGACAGCAGAGGTGCCAGCGGCCCAGAGGCAGCGGGCAGCGCCGCGCCATCGAGCGCCGCGGGCCGGGAGGCGGCCTCGACGCAGGCAGAGGCGGGGGAGGAGGCGCGGGCGCACGATGAGATGGCCGGGCTGCGGCTCGTCGCGCTCACGCTGCCCCCGCCGGTGCGCCCGCCTGCGCGCCTGGCCAGCGCGGGAGGGCCGCCGGCGCGCTCGCCAGCGCTCGCGCTCTCGCGCTCGCGCAGTGCCGCGTGCCTGACCTGCCGCGCGGCCGTGCGCGTGCCTGGCCCTGCGCAGGCGCGGGCGGGGCGAGGCGGCGACGCGCTGCCCCCCACGGCGCGCAAGGCCCTGGGCCTCCTGTTCTCAGCGCTCGGCCTGCCGGCGGCCGACCTGGGCGGCAGCGGCGGGGGCGGCGCCGGGGTCAAGAGCCTTCGCGAGGGGCTGCCCGCCGCGGCCGAGGCGGCCGCGCAGGCCGCAGCGACGGCGCACGTCCGCGAGCACGCGGTGCACGCCAAGGCGGCGATGCGCCTGCGCCGGGGGGTGACGGTGGGCTGGGTGCCGCCGCCGCCGGGCGCGGCCGCGGAGCTGGCCGCCGCGGAGCAGCTGGCGCGGGTGGTGGGCCAGCTGCCAGAGCTGGATTTGAGGGGCCTGCACATCCTGCTGGCGGAGGACTATGGGGGAGTGGACCCCGGCGGCGCGCTGGTGCTGGCTGCCGCCGGCTCGGAGCAGGCGTGGCTGCGGTGAGGGGCGGCGGGGGAGCGGGGCGCCGCAGCGGGGCGGCGCGCCCGAGCGGCAGCGCGGCCGCGGCCGCGCCACGCGGCCGCCTGGCGTCTGGTGGGCCCCTTCACCCGGGGACCGAGCCACCGAGGCCAACAACACCAACAGCAGTTGTGCGCGCCCCTGGCCCCCCCTACCCCGCACCCCCACCCCCCGGGATGCCCCAGCTATCTGCGCGAGGTGGACCTGCAGCTGAGCCGGGAGCGGCGGGAGATGGTCGCCCGGGTCAAGGCGCTGGTGAGCGACGCGAGCGGGGCGGGGCTGAGCAGTCCGGAGCGCGGGCGAGGCCGCACCGCCGCGCGGAGCGCCGCCCGCCGCCCGCGCGCCTGTCCGCCGCCGCCGCGACGCTGCGCGCGCCGCCGCGCGTGCAGGAGGCCAGCGTGGCGCGCGCGCTCGGCCTGCTGACGCTGTTCACAGACCAGCAGGCGGTGCTGGACCCTGCCTACCTGCGATTCCTGGAGCGCGCCGCAGCGGCGGCGGGCGGCACCGCCGCCGGCGGCGCGCCCGGCGGCGGCGGCGGCGGCGGCGGGCGCTGGGCCGAGGTGGCCCTGTATGTGCAGCCCCCCTGGGACAGCGCTCCGCCGCCGCCGCAGGGCACGGCGGGGGCCGCCCCAGAGGCGCCGGGCAGCCTGGAGGAGGACGGGCGCATCTCGGTACCGGTGTGGGCGTCGGGGCAGCAGCTGGCGGCGGCGGTGCGGCGGCTGGGCCCGCGCGCTGCGGCGGCGGCGCAGCGGCGGCGGGAGGCGGCGGCGGCGGCGGCGGCGCTGCGGCGGCAGGTGGAAAGGAAGCTCGGGCTGCGGCGGCTGATGGTGGGTCGTGGCAAGGCCTCGGGGCCGAGGGGCGCAGGGCGCGGGGGGAAGGGAGGGGCAGAGGTCAGCTGCAGAGAGGGAGGCTGCCGGGTGGCTGCGGCTGCTCCTGCATGCCCTGTCTTGCGCCCGTGCGCGCCGCTCAGGGAGGCCCTCCTGCTGACACTGCTCTCGCTGGTGTCTGCGCCCCGCTCTCGAGGCGGCAGGTGGACCCCCAGCTGGAAGACCACAAGGCGAGAGCCCGAGCGCTGCGCCCATGCGCTGCGCGCATGCACGCCGCCGCTCGCGCCGCGTGCCAGCGCCCTCGCTCCCGCCTGCCTGTTGGCGGCCGCGCCTGCCGCGCCGGCCAACGGCGCCCCCTCGCGCCGGCCGGCGGCGCCCCTGCCGCAGGCGCGGGCGGCCATGGTGCGCCTGCTGGACCGTGCGGGCCCCGACCTCAAGCAGCTGATGGGCGGCCTGTCGATCCAGGTGGGCGGGCGGCTCGGAACGGGGCGCCGCCGCGCGGCGGCGGGGCGTGCGGCGCGGGGCCCCAGGGCGCGCGCAGGGCTGGCCATCGGTGCGATCTCTCAACCGCCGGCCCGCCGCTGCTTGGAATGGCGCTCCAGATTGCCGACGTTCGTGGCATCTCGCTGGCGCCAGATGCCTCGTTCATCCGCATACCCTGGGACTGGACTCTCTAGCATCCCAGCGCCAAGGGACCAGAGCCTCCTCACGGTGCTGTGGGCCAGGCGACGGCGGCGGCGGCGGCGGCGGCAGCGGGGGCGGCGGCGGTGGGTGGAGGCGCGGCGGCGCGGGGCGGCGCGGCGGTACGGCTCTGCCACTGCACCGGCAGCGCGTTGGCTTTGGCACTGCCCTGCTGTGCGGCCCTCTTCCCTGGCACGGGCCACCCTGCCAGATGCGGGGCCTCTTTGCAAGAGGAGCTGGTCGGTTGGGATGGTCCTGATGTCGACCTGACAGCAGAGAGTGGCAACGAGCGGATCACTGCCAATCCTGCCCCTGTTCAACCGCCTTTGCGGTGTGCTGTGGTGGGCAAAAAAAGACTAGATGAGCCTCCAGGCGGTGCTTCTGGGATGAGGTGGAGGGTGAGACAGCTCAGGATGCAAGCCGCCAGCAGGTGGGAGGAACTCGGTTGGTGGAGGTTGAGGGGGGCCACTGCTGTGGTGATGGGCTGGCCTGCCTGATGGCAGGGCCTGAGCTGCTGGCTGCTGGGGCTGCCCCTACGGGGGGCACTGCCGTGAGGATGGCTGGCCTGCCTTCGGGTGGAACCTGGTGCCGCGCTCGCCCGGCGCCCCTGTCCCTGTCGCCCGCCCGCCGCCCGCCCGCCCCCCCCCCCGACTGGGCCGACTAGACCGACTTCAACGACTCCCTCGGCCACGGCTTCAACGACTCCCTTAGACAGCGCCGAAGCTGGAATCCCCCTTCGTTGTGGCGGCGCCGCCGAGCGCACCTGCCCGCCCGCCTCGGCTCGGCGGCTCAGACTTGAGTTGACCCTTTTGTCTCGCAAGCCATTCGTTGACTGCTCAAACCATCCTGGCTCTCTTCTGCTGCTTCTCACAGCACAAGAGCCTCGCGTCGGCACGGGTTGTCTGCGCGCGCGCTAGCGCAGTCTTTGCGCACTTCTGATCTCGCATCGAGCAGCTGGGCAGAAAGATGAGTGCGACGCAGCTCAGGGTGTGCCCCAGCAGGCCACAACCGAGCGCGGCATGCCGGCTTGGTGGCAAGACCTTTGCCGCCAAGCCGCTCTCGCAGCTGGCCAAGCGGCAAAGACTGCAGAGGTTAGCGTCGGAGCGGCAGGATGCTTTCGCGGGCCCCTCCCGCCCGCCCGGCCCGCCCCCACACGGGATGCACGGCAGACAGTGCCGAGTGAGCGAGGCCGCAAGTGTGAGCTCGCTCGCCAACTGCCCTGCCGCAGGGCTGCCGCCAAGACTGAGCGGCAACATGAGGTGGCGGGGGCGACCAACGGTGGGTGCTGCGCCGCCGCCGGCTGCTCCGCCGCCGCCATGCTCGCATGCCCGCGCCGACCGTCTGCGCCGCTCTCTGCGTCCGCCGCAGGCACAGGGGCGGCAGAGGCGGCGGAGCAGGAGAGGGAGCAGGCGCAGCGCAAGGATTTGCACACGCCCTGCTTCAAAAACATGCAGGCAAGCAGGGGGTAGGGGGCTGGTGGCGGGCACAGCGTGGCCAGCGGGGAGGTCCCAGCGTGCAGCGCTCCTCGACGCTCTGTCGCGCTGCCGCCGCGCTCGCCCCCCTCCTGCACACGCGCGCGCCGCGACCGGGGGCCCCCTCGCTCCCCCACCCATACCCACACGCCGGGTCCCCCCCACCCCCACCCCACCACCCCCAGGTCTACGGCCTCAAGGAGGAAGACTGGGGCCAGTCGGCACTGTCGATCTGCGTGCTGGGCGCGAGCGGCGACCTCGCCAAGAAGAAGATCTACCCCGCGCTCTTCGCGCTCTACTACGAGGGGATGCTGCCCGAGGTGGGTGCACGCGCGCCGCGCCTGCCTCCTCCCCGCGGCCGCGCGGCGCCGAGCTGGGGCGCTGCGCCGCGGGGGCGC
>PCFQ01000005.1:1189907-1212788 GCA_003063905.1 Chlorella sp. A99
GCCAGGAGGGGCGGGGGGAGCGGGCCAGGCGCGCGGCCAGAAGGGGCGGGGGAGCGGGCAAGGCGCGCAGCCAGGAGGGGCGGGGAGAGCGGGCCAGGCGCGCGGCCAGGAGGGGCGGGTTTGGCGAGCCAGGCGCGTGCGAGAGGGGTGGGGCAAGCAAAGGAGAGGGCCGCCACCGCGCTCAGAGGCTGGCAGCTGGCGGCGGGGGGTCAGAGGCGGGCCCGCCTGCGTTGTCGGACCACGGCACCACGGGGCGTCTGAGCGCGGGCCCCTCCTGTACTCAGCGCACGTCTTTCCAACTCACCTGTGCATGCGCTGCTCCCAGGTGCTGGTGGCCGAGCGCGGGCCCCTCGTCTTTGTGTTCAACTTCTCGCCCTTCAGCGACTACGAGGGCCTGCAGGCGAGTTGTTCGAGTGGTTGGCGGTCGGCTTGAGGTTCAAGTGGAGGCGGAGGTTCAAGTGGAGCTGCACGTCCCCTGGCTCGAGCGGCGTGCGGCTCGTGCCGCCTCCAGGAGGGCCCCGACCCCGCCCCCCCCTTCCCTCCGCCTCACCGCGCCGACAGCGCCTGCCCCGCACCCCCGCCCCTGCCCTGCGCCCCGCCGCAGGTGCCCGTCCCTGAGTCGGGCAAGTACCGGGTGGTCCTGGACTCGGACGCTTTCGAGTTTGGGGGCAAGGGCCGCGTCGGCCACGATGTGGACCACTTCACGCAGGCGCGCGGTGGCGGCGGGCGGGCCGCGCGCGGGCTTGGCAGCCCGCGCGCTGCTCGCCGGGCGCGCCGTGCCGTGCAGCAGCGGCAGCGGGGCTGCGCGCGCCGCGGGCCTGGCGCTGCACGGTTTCGGCCCTGGGGCGCGCCGTGCTCCCCCCGCGCGCTCTGAGCCGCGCCCTGCCCCTGCGCCCCTGCGCCGCTCTGCCCCGCAGCCCGCGGGCACCGCCGAGGATTCGGGCGCGCTGTTCCACAACAGGGGGCAGTCCATGTTTGTGCTGTCTCCCTCCCGCACCGTGGTCGCATACAAGAAGGTCGACGAGGCGGCAGAGGCGGAGGCGCGGCGCGCGGCACAGGCGGCGGCGCCGCCGCCGACGACAGACGCTGCGGCGGCGGGCGCAGAGGCCGACGTGGGCGCGGTGCCGCTGGCAGAGGCGGCGGCAGGAGCGGGGGCGGTGTCGCGGACGGCAGCGGGCGTGATGACAGAGGTGCAGCGATCGACGGGGTAGCACATGTGCAGTGAGCCATTGGTGCTGAGGAGGGCATCGGTGGCATGCGCCTCTCCAGGGGGCTGGGTGTGCTCTTGCCAGCGCTGTTGTGTTCCAAGTTGCACACTGAGTGTCCCGCTGCTGGTTGGTTGCAGCAATTGTGTTGATTGATGCAAGCACTGGGCCTCGACTGGCGGGACGGGACACAGTTCATGGGAAAGGGGGGGAAGGGGGCGCCACTGCTCTTGAGTGCCGCCTCGGACGCAGCATTGCCGTTCTATTTTTCTTCATGACGTCTGCCCCACCTCCTCTGTGCCTCAGGCAGTGCCTTCGCATCGGCAGCGAGCCTCGGAGCACCCACCCTGGCCACCCAGCCCCCTGCAGCGACGTCCGAGGTGAGCAGAGGCCCTCCCAGCGCAGAGCCGCGGCGGGGTGGGCGGGGGTGAGTGCGGGGCCCTCCTCGGGCCGAGGGAAGCCCGAGCGCAGCTGCCCAGCGTGCGCACACGCCGGGCGTGCACGCTCCCGACGCCGCCCTGGACCTCGTGGCCAGGCACGTGCCATCTGTGGGGGGCGTTCGTCCTTCATCCCAACAGCTGCCAGCGTGGCAGCAAAACCGTCCGCCGACCAAGTGGGAGCGCTCCCTTGGTTGTCCTTAGTGGGTCCTTTATGGGCTTGGCAGGTGTCGCATAGACGTGCAGCACCTGCTTTGGGGGCCGCGGAACCGCACGTAACCATGCGGCCGGTCCCCCGAGCAGCCGCTCCACGTGCGCGGCGCCCGCCAAGCCGCCAACGACAACCGAGGGCACGCTCCCGTTGCCGGCCGGTCAGAACCTCTGCTGCGCCGTTGCGTGGTCGGTCGGGCAGTCGAAATGTCACTGCAAAAGTGTCAGCGCCCGCGGGCACGCACCCCCCAAGCAGCCGCTGAGTCTATCTCCGTCCACCACAGCAAAGCGCTTCTGCGGCCCGGAGTTCTCGGGCGCCTGCGCTGCGCTCCTCTGCTGCCTTTGCCTGCCTGCGGCTGCCTGCGACTGCCTGCTTTGCCTGCCTGCGGCTGCCTGCGCCAGCCCCTTGACCTTGCGCTTGGTCACCTCGGCCATGAGGAAGGCTTTGGTGCCGTATCCGCACGTGACCTTGAGGTCCTCCAGCACGGTGGCCAGGCCCGCGGCTGGAGGGCACCCGGCAGCCAGCCACCATCTCAGCACCCACACCGGCGCGCCTGCCCAGCTACCTGCCTCCTGCCCAGCCGCATGCCCACCCCTCTGCGCACACCCACTGCCCTGCGCTGCGCCGCACACGCTCGCTCCTGCTGTGTGCAGGCTGACTGACGCCTCTTCCTCCAGGCGCCCAAGGCCTTCACTGTGACGGCAGCCGTCACCCCAACCGGGAGCCTGCGACCTTGCACAATAAGGTGAGCATCGTCGAGGTTTCAGCGTGCGCGCCTGCACGTTGGGCGTGTGCTGGTGCTGGGCTGAAAGGGCACAGCCTGAGGCCGACCGTGTGGCCTGACCTTGTGACTGCCGAGGAAGTGGAATGTGCTCAATGCCCCTCAGCGAGCCTGGTGAGCACCAGGCAGTTAGCTGAGGGGCACCCGAGCACAACCAACTTCCTCAGCAGCCACAGCGCCAGAACCTGGAGCCTAGTCCTTGCCAGCTGCACCGAGTTGCCGCACGGTGTGCTGGCTGGGCTGCGCCTGCGCCTCTTCTCCCATTGGAAGTGCATGCTGCGCTGCCTGCTGCGCCCGGGCCCATGCCTCTCGGCAAAGCAGCGAGAGCTCATCACTCAAAGTCGATGGATGCACTGTGGGACCACAGCCACCCACCCAGCATGCCAGTCCCCTGCAAAATGCGCCATGCCAGACGGCAAAAGCTCCAGCAGACTAGTTCTAGGCCAATGCCGGCGAAGCGCAAACCTTGGCTTCTGATGGGGTCGGCTTGGGCGCCGTCATGGCTGCCTGCAGCGGGGTCTCCGACGGCGGCAGAGACCTTCAGGCCACCGGCGGGCGTTGCGGCACCCAAGGCCGCGCCGTCGGCCGCAGAGGCCTTCCGCTCACCGGCGCCGGCGTCCTGCATGGCGACGAAGGGCGGCAAATCCATTCGCGTGCCCACCTCCACCGACGCGGGGCTGGCCAAGGCGCTCAACAAGCTGCACGTGTCTTGCGGACACGATACCACTGCCTGGGCGGATGTGGTCAAGGCCATGCGCGGCGTGAAGGCGCTGGAGGCCGAGGAGCGCGGCGCGGGCAGGGTGCGGGCAGGCAGCCAGAGGCAGGCGCGCGGTGGGGCGGGCGGCGCGCTCAACGCCTTGCCGGCAAAGCCGCTGCGCTCCTCGGCCTCCAGCGCCAGCGCCTTCACGCCGCGCTTGGCCTTGACAACATCCGCCCAGGCGGTGGTGTCGTGCCCGCAAGACACGTGCAGCTTGCCGAGCACCTTGTCCAGCCCCGCGTCCTCGAGCTCGGTGGCGGTGGCACGCGAATGGTCTTGCCGCCCTCTGTCGTCGTGCAGGACTTGACGAGGTCGGCATGTTGTCGGAAAAGGCCGAATGTTTTGCCCAGCCGTCAGGGGCGTTCAGCATGCTGCTGCCAGCTGTGGCAGGGCCCCGCGACAGCTCACCAGCCTGGGACCACTCACCAGTGCGTGCGGGTCCACTGTAGCTCGTGCCAGCGGGAGGGCCGGGCGGGGGAAACACCCGCTTGAATGTTCCAAACGTGCGGTCTGATGGCAGCGGCTCCGGGAAGTGTGGCATGTTCAAGTGGGTGTTCCACGCAGCATGCCCCTGCCCGCACGAGTTACAGTGGACCTGCATGCGCGCTTGGTGAGGCGTCCCGGGCCCTTGCGCTGTGGTTGACAGCGTGCACTGACGTGCTGGCGCTGCCGGGGGCCTTCTTTGAGCGTGCGCTTTTCCTGCAGGTGAGATGCACTGGCGCCAATGCTGTCGGCGCCGCCGCTGCTGGGCGCTGCTTTCCAGGCTGCCAAGGCTGCCTTGCTTGGCTGCTGCCGGGCTGCATGCCTGACCCAAGCCCTGGCTCTGCCGTCTCCAGCATGTGACTGACGCGCCACCTTGGTCCTGTGGCCCAATTTGTAACACGTTTTCCCAGCATCTTCCCGCTTCACATTTGCAGGCGGGCCAAGCTTGGTGCTTTCCCCAGTGGCCTTAACCGCTGGCTTAAGTGGTGCGTCCCCGAGCCTGCTTTGCAAGCCGTCCAGGAGCCCGACTGTCTGCACCCAGCCTCCGTGTCGTGCGCCCTCCCTCCGCGCCACAACCGTCGTGTCGCGCGCCCCGCCTCGCCTCTAGAGATCTCCCCCGCGCAGGCCGCCGCCGCCTATTTCAAGAAGCCCCCCGCCGCCACCAGCACCCTGCGCACGCTGCCCGAGAACCTGCCGCCGGCGGGCGCGCCGGCGCCCAAGCCCACGCCCTCGGCCGCCGACGCCTTCAGGTCGCCGGCGCCGTCCTCGGCGCGCCGCACCACTCCGCGCCTGGGTCCTGCCGACCTGGCGCGCGCTGCGGTGCGCAGCCGCTCAACCTTTTTGCCACGCCAGCCAAGCCCGGCAACGACGCCTAAGGGCTGCCGCCCCGACCGACCGACGCCTCTGCCGTGCTGCCAGCCCACGCCCTCTGACTGCGTGCGCTAATGGGCGCGCCCGCGCAGAGAGAACAGCTTCAAGTCACGCAGCAGAGAGCTGTTTTAGCAGTTGGTCGAGCGGGCGCCCTCTGACTGCGTGCGCTAATGGGCGCGCCCGCACGACCAACTACTTGACCAGCTCTCTGTGCGTGACCTGACGCTGTTCTCTCTGCGCGGGCGCGCCCATTAGCGCACGCAGTCAGAGGGCGTGGGCTGGCAGCACGACAGAGGCGTCGGTCGGTCGGGGCGGCAGCCCTTAGGCGTCGTTGCCGGGCTTGGCTGGCGTGGCAAAAAGGTTGAGCGGCTGCGCACCGCAGCGCGCGCCAGGTCGGCAGGACCCAGGCGCGGAGTGGTGCGGCGCGCCGAGGACGGCGCCGGCGACCTGAAGGCGTCGGCGGCCGAGGGCGTGGGCTTGGGCGCCGTCGCGCCCGCCGGCGGCAGGTTCTCGGGCAGCGTGCGCAGGGTGCTGGTGGCGGCGGGGGGCTTCTTGAAATAGGCGGCGGCGGCCTGCGCGAGGGAGAGGCGAAGCGGGGCTGCGACGCGGCGGTTGTGGCACGGAGGGAGGGCGCGCGACGCGGGGGCTGGGTGGAGGCAGTCGGGCGTGGACGGGCGGGGCAGTGCGGCGCGGGCGGGGTGCGGGCAGGCGGCCAGAGGCACGCGCGCGCGGTGGGGCGGGCGGCGCGCACTCACCGCCTTGCCGGCAAAACCGCGGCCGCCGCACTCCTCGGCCTCCAGCGCCAGCGCCTTCACGCCGCGCTTGCAGGCGGTCGTATCGTGCCTGCAAGACACATGCACCTTGTCGAGCACCTTGGCCAGCCCCGCATCCTCCAGCTCGGCGGCGGTGGGCACGCGAATTGATTTGCAGCCCTCCGTCGTGCAGGACTTGACGAGGTCGGCGATGTCGTCGGAAAAGGCCGAATGTTTGGCCTTCAGAACCGCTCAACTCACGCGCCCGTTGCTCTTCCCACCCTCGCGAGCATCAGACATCGCTGGCGTGCGGTTTCAGCGAGGCCAGCCGCTGGACGAGCAGCTTCGAAAGGGCGGCGCCCTGCATACAGCGCTGGACGCCACGGGGCACCGTGCTGCCACAACCATGCTTTCCGCTCGCTGAGGCCTCTTCTCTGCTGACGCCGCCACCTCTTCCTGCGGCATCGGCAGCCCATCCTGGTGAGGCGGAGTCGGGTGGGACGTCAATGCAGCTGTGGGAGCAAGGGTGGTAGGTCAGTCGCACCGTTGGCTGCTCAAGGCGCATGGGCCCCGCTGCGTGCACTGCTCACGCCTCGGTCGCTCTTCCCACCCTCGATACTGTGTGCCAGAGGCCCTGGCGTCCGGTTTCGTGGAGGCCAGCCGCTGGACGAGCGGTTTCGAAAGGGCGCTGAGGCCTCTTGACTTCCCCGTATAACCCCTTTGTTGCACTCAACTGATTTCTTTGCGGAGTCAGAGGAAGACTCTGGGCTGTGCACAGCAGCGCAAGAAAAGCAGGACAGGCCAAAACTTCCGAGCAGACTAGAAAAGGAGCCGGCGCAGCCCGCGTCGCCCGGCTGCTGCCCGCCGCCCGGGCGGGTCCGGTGCCAGCATCGCAAGCTCGGCATCAGCGACGCCGCACAGCGCAAGCTGCTGCTGCTGCTGCCAGCCAGTGCCGTGCCAGGGAGGCCCAGCTCGTCTACTTGGCGGCCGCTGCCGTTTTTAGGTCGGCATACCTGCAGGGGGATGGGGAGGTGGAAAGAGAGGGTGGGACTGCGGTTCAGCAACCTCTCAGCCGCACTGCGGCCCGGCCCCCGCCCGGCCTCCGCGCCTCGACAGCGCTTGCAGCAGCACCAAGCGAACGACAAGTGCAAACGGCGGCCCCCCACATGGCGTCGATCTTGGCGCGGTACTTCTCCAGCAACTGGGGCCGCTTGAGCTTCATGGAGGGCGTGAGCAGGTCGTTCTCCACGCTGCATGGGGGAGGAGGGTGATGGGGTGAGGAGGTGGGGCGAGGAGGGGGAGCGAGGCGCCCGTCGCGCACCCGGGACGGGGACCGACACGGTGCTGTGCCGCCGGCAGCGCCGCACAGCCACCGGCTCCCCCCAGCGCCCGCCCCGCCGTCACTGCCGCCCTGGCGCGGACGCCGCCTCGAGCGCAGACGCAGGCGCACGAGCCCGCCGCAGCCCTCGCACCCTCCCGCCACCGCCGCTTCTTGCTGCACCCCACCGCCCCCTCTCGCCTGAAAGGCTCCGGCTCCAGGTGCACAGCCTTGATGAACTCGAATCCCTTGAGCTTGGCCGCCTTGCCCACCGCCGTCAGCTCCTATGGGGCGGGCGGGCAGGGGGAGAGCGCGCGGCGGTGGTGGGTGGGCGTGCCATGGGCGCGGTGAGAGCGGGAGGGGCCGCCGCAGCGGGGCGGGGGCGGCGATGGGGTGGGGCGGCGAGCGGGCGGGAGTATTGAGGACGGGGGCACACACCACTCCCTCACGCCTGCTCACCTGGTCCAGTGGCGCCCACACACACGCCCGCCCGCCACATTCCCGCCCCCACACCCCCTCCACGCATGCGCCCTTGCGTCCCCACCTGCAGCATCGCCTTGTGCGCCTCCGGCCTGGCGGCGGCGGCCTCCTTGCCGCCCTGCTCCTTCCACCAGTGCTGCTGCGGGACCACCACCGCCACCAGCACCGACTCGGTGGAGGTGCCGTACACCCATATCTGTTGTGTTTGGGGAGGGTTTACGGAGGGGGATAGGTAGGCGGAGGGGGGAGGGAGGGGAGGAGGGAGGGGCGCCAGGAGGGGGAAGAGCAAGTGAGAGCAGCAGCAGCACGTCCACGAGGCCGGGGGGAGGGGGTGCGTGCGGGCGGCGGGGGCAGGGGCACTCGGGGGCGGGCACTCGGCACGCGCAGGCCGCATGCCCGCTGGCAAGCAAGGGAAGCGCTATCCTGTGAAGAGCATTCACCTGCTCCACGTCGTGGCTGCGGCCAAACACGTTCTCCAGGTGTTCCACCGCGATGTACTCGCCTGGGAGGGGGCAGGAGGGGGGTGTGAGGGAAGGGGCGGAGAGGGAGAGGGGGATGGGGAGGAGGGGGGTGCAGGCTTCGCGCAGCACGGCCGCCCTCCCCTGAGCATCCGCCGCACCACCCCGCCAGACCAAACCCATGCCAGCTGCCCTGCCACCCATACCCTGCGACTGACCCCTGCGTCAGCGAAGATGTCCGGCTGCCCTTCCCAACCACACCGCCACCATACCGTCCACACCAAACTGACCCTGCGCCAGCTTGAAGATGTTCTTCTTGCGGTCGATGATCTTGAGGCAGCCGTTCTCGGTGAGCGTGCCGATGTCGCCTGGCGCGCGCGGCGGGGGCGGGCGCGCGGTGGGAGGTCGGGGTCCCATTGCCGGCCCGCCGTCGCATGCGCACGCAGCCCGCACCCGACACCTCAGCCTTGCCAATGCCACCGCCATCCCACCTCACCCAACCCCCAACCCAACCCACCACGCAAGTGCCAGACCCCCCCACCCCCCCCCCACACACACCACCACCACCACCACCACACATCAAACCGCCAGCAACCCCATCCCACCCGAGTGGAAGAAGCCGTCCTCGTCAAACTCCGCCTTGGTGCGCTCCGGGTCCTTGAAGTAGCCGGAAAACACCATGGGCCCCCTGATGCACACCTCGCCCTGCACCACAGGGTGGGGCGGCGGCCAGGAGGGGCTCGGTCAGGGAAGGCGTCGGGGAGCGAGTGGCAGGGGCGTCGAGGAAGCAAGGGCACAACCAGCGGCGGCGCGGTGGCGGCCGGGCGCAGAGTCCACATCCAAAGGGCAGCGGCGCTGCGCGGCGCTGCGGCGCGCTGGAGCGGCAGCGCGCTACCCCAGGCGCGTGCCTTGGGCGGCGAGGCGGTGGCGTCGTACTTGAGCTCGGGCACCGACTCCAGCCTGCATCCATTGGCGGTGTTGGCGTTGCAGGGTGTGGAGGGTGTGGCAGTCGCGTGGCGGAGCCAAAGCACGCGCAAGGACAGAAGGAGCGTCGAGGGGAGGCCAGGGGCGAGCGGCGCGCGCCGGGAGGGGCGTCCCCTCCCCTGCCGGCCCACGCCGCCGACTCGACAGCGCCGCCGGCCCCAGCAGCAGCCCCCTGCGCGCGCCGCCCCGCGCGCGCGCGCGCGCCTGAACTCGGTGGCCGCCAGGGGCGGGCCCACGGTGTAGGAGAGGCGCGGGTCGGGCAGCATTATGAAGGAGGCGGCGCACGTCTCGGTCAGGCCGTAGCCCTGGGGGAGCGACAGTCGGGGAGGCAGGGGCAACAGGTGGGGAAGCAGGGGCGACAGGTGGGGAAGCAGGGGCGGCAGACGGTCGTGCAGGTTCGATGAGGACGGGGAAGCTGGGGTTGTGGGAACGGAGACGAGATGGGCGGGGGACGCCCGGCGGCGGGCACGCGGCGGCGCCGACCCGCGAGCGCCGCGGCGTGCGCCCGCCAGGCGCCGGCCCTTTGGACCATTGCCAGCTGCCCACCCCTTGGCCCAGCCGCCCAGCGCCCACCTGGAGCACCGGCGCCAGGCAGACGTTGCAAAAGTCCTCGACGTGCGGCGCCAGCGGCGCGCCACCGCTGACGATGAAGCGACACCGGCCGCCCAGCGCGGCGCGCACCTTGCTGCGCAGGGGCGGGGAGCAGGGAAAGGGGGGGAGGGGCGCCTGAAGGGCGAGAGCGCCGTCTGCTGTCAAGCGCCCGCAGCCCCGTGCAGAGTGCGAGAGCGGGCGTCGTCTGTTGTTGAGTGTGCGCGGCCCCGTCCAGTGTGCGGCCCCGGCGTGAGCATGGCACTGGCACTGCGCTGGCAGTTCAACCAGGGGAGCGGCCTCCCGAGTGGGACAGCATGTGCAATGCGATGCTGCACTTTTCAGCTGCTGTAAGGATGCATGTGCAAGCGGCGTGCTATGTGCCGCAGCCCTCTTCATTGCGGCTCCAGCGTTAGAGAGCCCCACCCTGGGCCGCTCGCGCTGCGGCAGCCCGCCCGAGCAGGTGGCCCGCAACAGCAAGAGCGACCCAGGAGAGATTCCACACCGTTGCAGGCTCCGCGAGCGGTGCACAGCGCACAGGCGTCCCGCACCCTCATTGAGGTGCAGGGGTGCCGGGCCTGGGTGTCCGGCCTGGCCGGGCACATGCAGAGCCTGTGCACACTCCACAACAGCCAGCTGGCTTGCACGCGGCTGTGCGCGACCAGCCCGCATTTTCCAGCCGTCTAATGGCAGCACGCACGCGCCCCTCTGCCCGCGTCTCATCGACAGCCCAGCGGCGCCAGCGGGGTCGCGAGTGGCCACATGCGGTCACGTGCCACCGGGAGATGCAGGCTGAGGCTTAAGTGCCGTTACCAACAGGGCCTGCACCCAGCCGGCTTCCTTAACCCACGCCCAAGGGCGTATTCTTTCTTTCTTTCTTTGCCGTGGCCAACGAGCGAGCGAGCAGAGACGGGTGGCAGCACTGGAGCCACATTGGCGCGTTGGTTCACTCGCCTAGGCCAGCCTTGCCACGACGTGCCCCCAGGTCGCGAGGCTGCCCCCGTGCACTGGATGGGCGCCTGAGCCCGCCCCGCCCCCACCCACCTGCGCGAGGCGGGGGGCCTTGGCCAGCTTGGCGCGCACGCCGTCGGCCACGCGCTCCAGGATGCGCGGCACGGCGATGAAGAGGGTGGGCCTGCACAGGGGACGCAGCGGGGGGCGGGCGATGCTGATCACCGGCAGTGCTGCCGAACAGAGGACGGGCAGGGAGGGAGCAGGGGCACAGCGTGGAGAACAGCCAAGCCTTGGGCTGTCGACCTGCAACGGCGCTCACCGCAGGGTCGCCACGTCGTCCATCAGCAGCTTGACATTGCCCTGTGCGGGGTGTTGGAAAGGGGGGGTGGGATGCGGGTGAGAGGGAGCGCGCACTGCCAGGCCGTTGGCAGAAGGGGGGCGAGCAGGCAAAAAACGAGCGCAGAACGGCGGCCAGAGAGATTTGACAGCTGGTCTATGATCAACAAAGGGCGGGGGGGGGAGGGGCAGAGGAGGAGCGAGGGGCAACCCAAGATGTGCTGAGCCGAGGCTGCGGCATGCTGCCGTCTCCACCGATCTGCTGGCGCTGCCGCTGTATTGGCTGTGACCGGAGCTGGCCAGGCCGGCTGCGTGGCAGCTGTCGAAGCTGCTCGCCGCTGCACTCGCTCCCCCAGCATCTGTGGGCGCGACGCGAACCTGCCGCCGCCCGGCATTCTCGGCTGTCGCTTCGACGATGACGCGCCCCCCTCCGCCCCGGCCTAGCTGCACCCCAGCCAAACGCAAAACGCCTCCCCACAACCCAAACACACAGACTACCCCCCCACCCCCACCCCCACCCACCCACCCACCCACCACCACCAGTAAATAACTAAATTTGTCTAAGTTGTTGTTGATTTCATATCAGCGCGCCAGCGCGCCTGCCAGTAGCCGATGTGGGCGCCGCAGGAGAGGGCCAGCTCCTCGATGATCCGCTCGAAGATGTGGGCCAGCGGCAGGTAGGACACGACAGAGTCGTGGGTGGAGATCTGGTTGGGCGGTCGGTGAAGCAAGGAGGGGGAGCGGTGGGTGGGTGGGGTGGTGGTGGTGGTGGTGGTGGTGGTGGTGGTGGNGCGGGGGCGGCGGGCGCGCGGCGTCGGAGGACGTGGGGAGGGGCGCGCTGGCGGGCTGGGCGGAGCGCGAGGGCTCGGCCCGCGGAGCGCGCGCGCGAGGGAGCGCAGGGCAGGGGCGCGGCCCAAGCGGGGCCGCTGCCGCCGGCGTCCTGCACCGCCGCGCCGCCCTCCCCCGGCGCTGCCCTCCCCCGGGGCCCTCACGTGGATGGAGGTCTGCTTGTAGATCAGGACGCGCGCGGCCGCGAAGCCGGACACCATGGCGCGGTGGGTGTGCATGACGCCCTTGGGGGTGCCGGTGGTGCCGCTGCGGGGGGCGGGGCAGCGGGGCTCGGAGGCTGAGGGAGGGGCGTGAGTGGGGACGGGAAGGCAGGGCAGAGGTGGAAAGGGGAGGGGGAGTTAGCATCCAGGGGGGGGCAGCATCCAGGGGGGGGCGGGGGCGGGGGGTGGGTGCGTGTGGCCTGAAGCTGTGCTGCCGAGCTGTCGACGGCTGCCTCCTGCTGCTGGCTGGCTGCTGCCGACTGGCGGGACTGACAAGCTGCTTGGCTGGTGGCTGGGCGGCTAGCTGTGGTTGCCGGCTGCTGTTCTGCCTGCCGCTTTTAGAGAGAGACAGAAGGACAGAAGAGAGAAAGAGCCAAAAGGCCCAAAACCGAGAAGGCAGCGACACTTGAGATAAACCGGCGCGAGAACTAGGACGGGAAGAGCGAGCGAGCGAGGGCGATATGCGATAGACGGGCACGGCGCGCGGCACGCGCGCGCGCGCGTGCCGCGGGCGCGGCGGGCAGGGGGGAGGGGAGGCGCGCGCCTGCCAGTAGCCGATGTGGCCGCCCACTGCGAGCACCATCTCCTCGATTATGCGATCGAAGGAGTGCGCCAGCGGCAGGTAAGACATGAAGCAGTCGGTGTTGCTGGCGCAGGAGGAAGGGGGGGGGGGGGGGCTCAGTTGGGGGAGGGGCTCAGTTGGGGGAGGAGAGTCGGGAAGGCCTTGGGCAGGCGGGCGCAGGAGGAACGCATGCGTGGGCGCGCTGGCGGCCGCCCAGCTGGCGCAGCGAAAGGCAGAGGGCGCAGTGCAGGCTGGGTGCGAGCGTGTGATGCCACAGTGAAAAAAACAATTCGTGACGCCAGCGCTCCCCAGCCTCCTGCCTGCCTCACCTCACGGAGATCGCGCAGCTGTCTAGCAAATTCTTGGCCCCTGCCAAACCCGAAATGTAGTTTCTGTGTGACGTCATCACGCCCTTTGGAGTGCCGGTGGTGCCGCTGTGGGAGTGCGGGCATGTGGTTGCGGCGCGCGTGTGTGCGTGGCAGGCGGGGGGGCGCGCAGCGCGTGGGCGCCCAAGGGGCGCGCCGGCGGGCGCAGCCAGGGAGAAGGTGCAGAACGCGGCAGCAGGAGAGCGAGCAAAACGGCAGAGGGTAGCGAACGCAATGGAAAGAAAGACGTGTGTCGCTGCCTGACTGCCTAGCTGCATGTGCTGCCACTGCCTGACTGCCTAGCTGCATGTGCTGCCCAAGCGCTGCAGCTGCTGAGCTGCACCGTACTGTGCTGCGTGGAGCCCCTCAGCACCACGCGCGCCCCGTCACTCTGAGCAGCGCAGCGGTGGGCTGCCCTCCGCGCCACGCAGCTGCGCGGGCGCTCCGGCCCTGCCGACCTCACGCTCTGGAGCATCGCCCCATCCCACGCCGCCCAACCCATGCCACCCCCACCTGGTGTACATGATGCAGCAGAGGTCCTCGGGCTTGGGCGGCACGGGCGAGAACTCGCCCACCTTGCTCTCTCCCAGCTCCTGGAACTCATCAAAGGAAAAGACCTGCACCACTTGACAGGGATGGGACAGGTTGAGGACGGGGGGTGGGAGGAGTGGGAGCGGCGGGGGCATGGGAGTGGCAGGCGGCGGCGAGGCTGGAGCAGGGCGCCGGGGCGCGCAGGCCCCCGCCCGCGCCCCGCCGCCCGCCGCCCGCAGCGCGCCGCCCCGCGCGCGCCTGCAGCTTGGCCGCCTTGGCCGCAGCGATGGCGCCCTCGTCGCCCTTGCCGATGTAGATCAGTGTCTTGAGGGTGGGCATCTGTGGGGAGGTAGGTGTGTGGGGGCGGTAGGTGTGCGTGGCCGGTCTTTAGGGGGTGGGGGGTGGGTGCGTGACGGGCGTGCGGGCGGAACGGCGCCCGTGGGCGCCCGCGCCGGGCGCCATACAGAGCCGTGGCCGGCGCCGACAGCGGCGCTGTCCCACGCGGCGCTGTCCCTCGGCCTCGGGCCCCTACCCCCCACCCCCCACCCCCACAATGAGCGGAAACCGCCCACACGGCCAGCCCACCTGGGACAGCACGTTGGTGAAGGCCACCAGCTTGGCGCTCTCCACCAGCGCGATCGTCGACTCGCTGTGGTTGACGATGTACTGTCAAGGAGGGAATGGGCAGGGTGCGCGGCGCGCGCGCGAGGAGGAGGGCGGGTGGGTTAAGATGAGGCTGGCGTGCGAGACGCGCGCGCGCGCCCGCGTCGGAGCGGCGCGTGGGCAGGGGAGGGCAAGGGGCATCGTCTTGCCCGCTCCTCCCCCTGCCTGCCACCAACCGCCCTCGCACCTGCACCGCCGACTCGCCGAGCGAATCATAGATGGGCACTGCGGGGCCGGGGCGGCAGGCGCAGGGTGGGCCCAAGGCAGGGCAGGCGCGTGGGGTTGCGCAGAGAGCGGCATTACAGGTAAGCGGCAGCCCATGCCAGGTGTCGGCCGGCCGCCCTGCCGCCGTCCCCCCATTGCCGCGCGGCGCCCAGCATGGGCCTCAAACGACCACCGCGCGCGCCCAGCGCGCGCGCGCACCTATCGTGCCAGACAGCATGTCGACGCCGCGCAGGGCGAGCATCCACTCGACCTTGTTGGCGGCGTAGATGCCGAGCCTGTCCTTGGGCTGGAAGCCCACCTGCGGGGGAGTTTGGAGAGGGTTGGCAGAGCGTGCGGTGCGCGCGCGTCGGGGGCGAGCCCTGCAACAGCGCGCGAGCAGGCTGGCGGCGCGGGGCGGTGCCAGACGAGGTTCGCCCAGCGCGGCGCGGAATCCAGGGCAAAAGGCGCGAAAGGCCCAGGAGGAGCAGCAGCACGGCATGCCTGGCTCAGCGCGGACGCAAACCACGTCGCCCGCTCTGCATGCGTGGCGGGGGGCAGGGGCTGCCGTCGGTGGGTCAGCAGCCCCTCGGTCCCCGCGCAACTGGCCTCCCTCGTCTACCTTCCCTCCCGCTCTCATCCCCCGTGAGTTGAACCGACCCACCCTTGGTCTCTTTGTAAGTCAGGAACTCATAGGGCCCGGCCTTGCCGTCCTCCCCGACCGGCCGCCAGCCGACGCAGCTGCGCGGCACGGCGGAGGGAGCGGGCGCGCAGCGGGGCGGGGGCGCTTGCCGCGGCAGGAGCAAGGGCCCTGCCGCAGCGAGGCCGCCGACAGAGTTGCCGGGGCGCCCTCCTCCCGAGCAAGGCTTCTGACGCCGCGCCCCCCCTCTGCAACAGGCCTCTCTCGCCCCCCCTCACTTGCAGTCGCCAAACCGATCGACAGAGGCGTTGAAGGCCTCGTACAGCGTGGCCACGCCCTCAAACGTCTCGGGCAGGCCGTCGGTCGCCGCGACGTTGCGGTAGGTGGGCGACACGCCGGGGCGGTCGCCCTCGGCGGGCCGCCCGGGGGCGACCTCGATCGTGATGGGCCCCACCCGCTTGAAGTGAGACGCCATCTGCAGGGCTCCCACCAGCATGCGACCGGGCGTGCGACACCCCTGCGGTGTGTGTGGGGGGNGCCCGGGGGTCCGGTGGGGGGGGGGGGGTGGGGGGGGGGGGGGGGGGGGGGGGGGCGCGAAATCGATGCGCTGCGCCGCCCCTCGGCTGCCTTCGGCGCACGCGCGCCCAGGTCGCGCCCCTCGCTCCGCCTGGTCCTTGACAGTGCGTGGGGGGCGTGGCACGTCGGCAACCCCACGCATTCTATCGCGGGCGCAGTCAGAGCGACGAGACGCCGAACCCGACCTCACCTTCTCTAACTTTACACTAGGACGCGTGGATGACGCACGAGGTTCGTGATCAAAGCTCCGAATGCCCGTTTCGGCACTGTTGAACAGTCATCTAGGTGGCGCACTCCGAGGTCCTCAACTTGGCGCCAAGCCGCGATCTTTGCGCTCAGGCCTTCAAACTGCAATCCAGGAGCAGACCGATCCATAGGAGGCGAGCAGTCTGTTCGCCCACCGACTTGGAGGCGGCATTCGCTGAAAGCGGCATTCGATTGGTAGCGACAGCGTGCAGAAGGATTAGAGGAGGAGCCGCCTGATTGTTCGCCGGGGCGGTGCCGGGCGGTGGAGACGCCCAGCAAGCAGGTAGCAGCCGAACCAGCTCTCTGTCCACAGGCGATGCGACCAGCACACGACGGCAGCGAGCCCCACCCCCACCACGACCTGCTGCGCGACCTGCTGGCCGCCTTCCCGCCCGTGCGCTGGGCGTTTGGCTATGGCTCTGGCGTCTTCAAGCAGCCCGGCCTGTATGGCGCCGCCGGCCTCGCCGGCAGCAGCAGCGCTGCTGGCACAGCCGCGGCGGCAGGCGCGGGCGCGACCGGCGCAGCTGGGCCGGCGGCGGGCGGCGGCAGGGGCGGCGATTGTCCGATGCTGGACTTTGTGTTTGTGGTGGATGATCCAGAGGAATGGCACGCACAGGCAAGGCGCAGGCTTGGTGAACAGGAGACTGGCCGAACCTTCAGGGCGACAGCAGCAGGGCGCCAGGCGCCAGGCGCGCGCGCTGCTGCAGCGCCCGCCCCGCCAGCAGCGGCTGCACAGGTGTCCCCGCCGCCGCGCGGCGCCGGCCTCGCGACCCCTGCCGCAGACCCAACCACTCGACGGCCCCTGTCCCTTGCAGAACCTGCGGCGGCACCGCTCTCACTACTCGATGCTGGGGGCGCTGGGGCCTCGGGCGGTGGCCTGGGCTGCCGACGCCGTTGGCGCCGGCGTCTATTTCAACACGCTCGTGCCCTGGGGGCCCCAGGCGCGTTGCTGCTGGGCGCCCTCGCCTCCCGCGCCGCCGAGCGGGCCGCCTGCCCCCGCAACGCGGCGCCGACGCACCCCACGCGTGGCGCCCTCCTGCCGCCTGGCGCACCGCGCCCCGCCACCCATCGCTCCCACCAACTCCCCGCCCCGCCCCGCGCCTGCTGCCTGCCCCGCCCTCCACAGACGATCAAGTACGGGGTTGCCAGCCTGGCCTGCCTGCAGGCCGACCTGCTGCACTGGGCCACCCTGTACCTGGCCGGACGGCTGCACAAGCCCGTGCTCCCCCTCGTGGCGCCGCCCCCGGCCGTCGCGGCCGCGCAGCGCGCCAACCTGGAGGCCGCGCTCCGCGCCGCGCTGCTGCTGCTGCCCCCTCGCTTTGGTCAGGGCGAGCTGCTGCACGCCATCTGCGGGCTGAGCTACTCTGGCGATGTCAGGTGCGCGCGCAGCGGGGGCGCGCTTGGCTGCGGCCAGCAGAAAGCAGCAGCGAGGGGGGAGTGGGGTTGGGCTGGGGGGAGGGAGGGGCGCGGGCGCACACCCGCCCGCACAAGGGGGGGGGCCGCTGGCTTCGGGGCTCTGCCTCATCCTCTTACTCTGTCTGGCGTGCGCACCAGGCCCTGCCCTGCCCAGCCCGGCAGGCCCGGTAGGTCCGAACCTGATGCAGCCGCGCCCTCCCCTCCGTCCTGCAGGATGGGGCTGGCGGAAGACTCGAGGAAAGTGCACCGCATCGTGGCAGGCAGCCACGCGCAGCTGCGAGAGCTGTACGCGGCCCCGCTGCAGGAGGCGGCGGGCAACTGGGGCGTGCTGCAGCAGCTCGGGCCTCGGCCGCTGCAGGCGGCCAACGGCGGCCTCGCAGGCACCGGGGCCCACCCCCGCAGCTGGCGAGCGCGCCTGCACTTGGCCGGCGGGGAGCACGATGCGTGGGAAGAGGAGGAGATGTGGGCCCAGGATGACAGCCCTGCGGCGCGTACAGCGCTGCTGGCGGCGCTGCCCTCCACTGTGCTGGCCCGGCTGGCAGGCACGCTCCACCTGCGAGCACAGCAGCTGGAGCTGGCAGCATGGCAGTGTGCCCCGCTGGCGCCGGGGACCTCCGCTCCTGCGCCCGGCGCGGCGGCGGACGTGGCGGCGGCCTGGGCGGCACGGGAGCCCTCGCAGCGGCTGCACCTGCTGCGGGGCGCGCTGGCCAGCGTGGTGCGCGATAGCAGCTGGCGGCAGGCGGCGCTGGGCCTGCTGTCTGCAGGGCCCCTCAAATCGGCGCGCTATGCACTGGCCAAGCTGCGAAAGGCACTGAAATGAGCGAGCGCTTTGCTGGCCCGGCTGTGCTGCTGGTGTTGCCTGCCGCCTGCCCTACGCAACGTGCCCTCCCAGGCACTGGCTATATGGGGGCTGTGTTGTGCTGAGACTGCTGTCTTACAGGTCAGAAGGCTGCGGAGAGATGGGCGGATGGCGCTTGGGAAAAATGGGGCTCCAGAGAGCCACGCATCAGGCAGTCTTCAGGCAATATCGAAGTTGGAAGTTGGAGGTTAATAGGGATACAAGGTAGGCATCAAACCACAAGTAGCAAGGGCAGCGGCAGAGGTGGGACGAGAGAAGGCCGCCTTCTCTCCCCTTGAAGGCGGCAGCTCAGAGCAGCTTGCCGGGGCGCACGCGCGTGGCGTCGCACTTGGCAGCGCCCGTCCTGCTGCGGTTCCAGAGGAAGCAGGTGGGGACAGCCAGCGACAGGCGCGGCACAGGAGCGGGCGCGTGCCGCAGCCGCAGCCGCCTGCCCGCCCGCCTGCCGCCGCCCTCTGCGGCGTGTTGTCCCACCCGCTCTGCACGCCCCTCCTCCCTGTTGGGCTGAAGGGGCATACCTTACCGAACAGATCAAAAATTAGTGACACAGAAGATTGGGAGCATGCGGCATTCGCAGGTGCTAACATGATAGCATGTGAGGGAGAGGCCATGTTGCATACAGGAACAAGTCTGAATATTTGAGCTGTGGGAGAGCCAAAGAATGTCATTTAGGGCGGGTGGTGGTCACTGCAAAGAGTGGGACCCAGGGAGCTTGTGGCTCGGCGTGGTGCCGGCACAATGGCGGCAACAAAATTGATGGTCGAACATGCGGAGTGTGGGGCATGCGCACAAGGTCTATTGTACTCATAGTCGGATGAAGGAGGCACCGACCGCCCAGAACGCAGCAGCCTGTGGTTCACCTGCGGCACGGCACGCCCACAGGTCAACCACAGGCGGCGGCGTGCGACTGCCCTGGACTCGACTAGGCTAGACTAGACTAGAATTGACGACTGGAGGCGGCCAGCCTGCTGGCGCGTCAGCACAGCAGGCCCTCGCTGCGCAGGATGGCGGCCATGTCCCAGCTCAGAGAAAACACCAGGTCCACTTCGTAGGCTGCGAGAGGCTGCGGGGTGGCACCCCGTCGCCTGTGCCATGAGCGAGCGGTTGGGCGAGCCTGCAGGGAGGAGGGGGGGTGGGGGGTGGGGGGTGGGGGTGCAGTGGTGGGGAGAGGCGTGGGTTGAGGGCTCAAGCGCGGGCAAGCACGGCAGGGGGGGTGGGGTGGGGTGGGTAGTTGATGGGGATGGGGGACCGCCTGGCCAGACTGCTGCTGCTTGGCTGCTCCTGCGCCCGCTCCGCCCACCTGTGCGAACGCCCACGATCTTGCTGGCCGTCCACAGCGCGGCGGCGGCGTAGGCGGCGAGGAGGGGCGGGCTGGCCGCGAGCCCCGCCTGCAGGTCGGTGCGCCGCCAGAACAGCTCCTGCACCAGGGCCAATGCCCCGTGGAGCGTGCCGTCCTCCATCTGCACGCGCGGCTGGATGCAGATCAGGTTGGTGCGCCAGGTCTGCGCAGCAGGGGACGGGGGACGGGGCATGGGGCGTGGGGTCGAGCAGCGCGTGGCGACAGGGTGCGGGCGGCCAGTGCACAGGCCGCGCGCGCGAGAGGCGCGGCGGCGGCGGGATGCTAGGAGCGGGGCCATGCCGCTGCGCATCGATGTGAATGCAGCCAGCAGTCCAGCGCATCGAGGGTATCTGGGTCCAGGCCCGCCTCCTCCTCATCGGGCAGGGATTCGAAGGATGCCAGCCGCGCAAAGGATGTCGCGCCGGTGGGGGTTGCGGGGGAGGTGTGGCGGCGACACAGGAGGGCAGCTGAGCTGCCGCGCTCGGCCGCCTTTGACTCCCAGGCGCCGACATCATCGCGCCGGAGCTGCTTGATTGATGGCAAGCGCAGCTGCAGCGTCGTGCGGGGCTTGAGCGTTATGATCCGCAATCAAGCCGAATCGGTGCAGAGAGCTTTCGGTGCTTGGAATTCACCTTGCTTCCAGGCTGTGGGTCCACTGGAATGAGGGTGCGGCCCTCCATGGGAGTATTGGCGGTATGGCGTGACGTAGCTGGCGGCAGAACAGGGAGGGCGGCGGAGACTGCCTCTACCTCCCAAGCTGTGGTAGTCAAAGTAGTCGAGAGAGATGCCAAGAGACGGGCAACAGAGCATGTAGTGGCAATGAGGGGAGCTGAGGTTCAATGAGGCGCCTCGCGTGCGCTTGAAGCGGTCTTGAGCCGTGCTGACCACGCCGCTACTGCACGCGCAGGCCCCTGGAGGCCGCATCCTGCTGGCTGCGCACGCGATGCGACGGGGTAGGACAAGCACCTGGGCATGGCACGGGGGTGGGGGCCGAATTGCAAGTAGTGCCTGCTCGGGGCGCCCGCCGCCCGCCGCCGCCCACAGCATGCAATTGTCAATCTTCATCGTCTGTTGTTTTTCATCATTCCTTTGGCTCACTCTCGGTTAGCTCAGTGCGTGATTGCGGGAGAGGCCTCCCCAGGATGGCCGCATTGGCCACGCGAAACAGCGCTCGAGGGCATGGCAGCAGCTGTAAACGTGCCAACTGGCGATCAAAGGGCGGCGAGGCGCGAGGAGTGCGAGCGCAGGTGCGCGTCCACTGCCTGCCTGCTGATGCCGCCAGGAAGGGCCGACCTTTGCCGTCAGTTTTCAGCGACACTGACTTCATCGAAACTGGCTTGTCGCCTCTGCAGGCGCCAGCGACCGCCACACCACCCCCACCGCCCGCCGCCTCGACGAGCGGCCGTGCCGCCTCGGCGAGCCTGCGTCCTGCGCAGCAGCAGCCGCCGGCCGTCGCGCCCCTGCGGTTTGCCGACTCCTACTATGACGCAGAAGGCAGGCTGGTGCTAAAGAACCTGACGCTGCCGGAGCTGGAGGCGTGGTGCGCCTCGATAGGAGAGGACGGGCCCAGACGCGCGATGCAGCTCTGGCGCTGGATGTGAGCGCTCGGGGGACGAGGGACGGCCGGGCGGCAGTGCGGCGCGCGCACGCGGGGGGCGCGGCGGGCGCGGGGCGGGCCCGGCGCCAGCGCCGGTGCAGCGCCGCCCGCGCTGGTGAGCACGCTGCCGCTGGCTGCACCCGGGAGCTGCGGCTGGTCGGTGCCGACTACGCACCATTGGGTGTTGCGCGCGCTTGCACAGGTACTACGACAACAGATGGATCAGGGGGCTGGATGACGCGCCCGCGCCCGTGCAGGCGAGGCGCGCGCGGCGCGCGGCGAGGCGAGGCTGTGACTTGCGCCGCACGCTGAGCCGGGCCTCCGGGCCGCGGGGCGCGCGGTGAAGCGGCGCCGGGCTCACAGGCGCGCGCGCCGCTGCCTCTCGTCTGCGCGCAAACGCGCGCTGCAGAACGGCTTTAGCGCGGCGTTCAGGGAAAAGCTGGCGCCGCTGGCAACGCTGGACGCGGGCCTGGAGCTGCAGGTTCGGAGCTTGGGCGGCGGCGGCGGCGGCGGCGGTGGTGATGTGTGTGTGTGTGGTGGGGCGTGGGTGGGGGCGGCAGGGAGGGGACCCGCAGCAGGGGGGAGCGGTGGGCGCCTGGCTGGGAGCGGGGCAGGGGCGGGATGAGGCAGTGCGCTTTGGAGCGGGGGTGTTGGAACACAGGACACGTGCACTGGGATCGAGGGCGGGCGTGCGCCCGCTCGGTGCTCGCCGCCGCTGCCAACCGCCAACCGCCGCCGCGCCGCACGGGCGCGCGCGCAGTCGCTGCACGCCGCGGCCGACGGCACCCTCAAACTGGTCTTCAAGCTGCGCAGCGGCCCCGCGGCGGGCGGCCAGGTGGGCGCGCGCGACGCGGCTCACCGCTGCCTGCCCCTCTGGCTGCGCTCTCCTGGGCCGCTGGCCGTTGCGCTCCCTCGGCTGGCCGGCGCTTGACCTTCCCCCCACGTTGTGCTCCCCCTCCCTCGCGCATGCCGCGCGCGCCAGGTGGAGACGGTGCTGATCCCGATTGTTCGGGAGCAGGGCAGCAAGCCGCGCATCACGCTGTGTGTGTCTAGTCAAGTCGGCTGCGCCATGAACTGCCAGGTGCGAGCGCGCGGCGGCGGCCGGGGGGCGCGCAGGGCAGGGGCGGAGGGCGGCGTGCTGCTGGGGAGAGCCGCCGCGGCCTCACCGCGTGCGCCACGCTGCCCGCCCGGCTGCCCGACCCCCCTTTCCCCGCGCCCGCGTCCGCCCTCCCCGCAGTTCTGCTACACGGGGCGCATGGGCCTGCAGGGCAACCTGACGCCCGGACAGATCGTCGAGCAGGTGCGAATTGGCAGGTGGGAGGCGAGAGCAGGGGAGTGACAGGCGGGCGGTCGGCTGGCATGTGCGTCAGGGACTGGGGGGTGTGGGTCTGAGCCTGGGGACGGCATTCTCCAGAGTTGCTGAGCAGCTGCCCGCACGTCTCACGCCGCCGTGTGCCCCCGCGCCCCCGCACCCAGATGGTCGCGGCGCGGCGGCTGCTGTGGGAGGAGGACGTGGCGGCGGGCGCCGCGCGCCACATCACTCCGGTCACCAACGTCGTGTACATGGCGGGTCCTGTTTCGTGCTTTCTAGCTGCATCGCTGCTCTCGCTGGCCACTGTCTGGCATCGCCGCTGTCTGGCGGTGCCGGCAGCTTCGCCGCGCTGCTTTGCGCGCGCGCGTCTGCCCGTGCCTCCTTCACCCCCCCCGTGCCTCGCCCACCCGCGCCCTCTCCCCCGCAGGGCATGGGCGAGCCGATGCACAACCTGGATGCGGTGCTCCCCTCGGTTGAGATCCTCTGCCACCCGATGGGCCTGCATCTCTCAGCCACCAAAATCACAGTCTCCACGGTGAGAGGGGGCGGGGCATGGGGGTGGCGGGGCGGGCGATGCACGCCCTGCCAGCCAGGCAGCCAGGGGGGGGCGGCGGCCTGCCTGCGGTGCTGCCGCTGCGCCCGCGGCGCACGCGCCAGCGGCCCCGATCTGCTCCGCGCGCGACTGTTCCCTCCCCCCCCCGTGCGCAGGTCGGCCTGCTGCCCGAGATGCGGCGATTTGTGGCGTCGAGCCGCGCCGTGCTGGCGGTGAGCCTGCACGCGACGACGGACGAGGTGCGGGACTGGGTCTGCCCCGTCAACCGGAGGTGAGCCGCGCGGGGGGGGAAGGGGCGCGGGACGTGTGCGTGTGTGTGGGGGGGGGGGGGGGGGGGGGGCGGGGCGGGGCCCCGGCGCCC
>PCFQ01000005.1:1212812-1235729 GCA_003063905.1 Chlorella sp. A99
GGGGGGGGGGGGGGGGGGGGGGGGGGGGGGGGGGGGGGGGGGGCCGAGCGCGCCGCTGCCTGCAACGCTCCCCCGCGCCTGGCGCGCCCTCGCCTCGAGCCTCGGGCTCGCGCGCGCCTCCCGAGGACGAGGGCCCCCCTTCGCTGCCCCTGCGCGCCCCGCCGGTGTGGCCGCCTGGGCCCTCCCCCCCACCCCCCCCCGCACGTCCACCCGCGCGCTGCGCCTCCCCCCCCGCAGTACACGATGCTCCGCGGTGTGAACGACGCGCTGGAGGACGCGGCGCGCCTGCTGGCGCTGACGGCGCGCGTGCGCTGCAAGGTCAACCTGATAGGTGGGGAGGCGATGGGGGCGGGTGGGAGGGATGGCGCGAGGGATGGCGCAGGGGGCGAGCGGGCGGAGAGCGCGCGATTGCAGGGCTGCAGGGAGCGCAGGCCGCACGCGCCGCAAGGGGCGGCCGGGCGGGAGGGTGGGCAGGGCGGGGTGGCCGGCGGCGGCGCGGCCTGCCGCGTGTCGTCGCCGCACGCCTGCTCATCGCCCCCTGCCCCGCTCGCCCCGCGCGCCGCAGTCTTCAACCCCCACCCTGGGTCGCCCTTCCAGCCCTCCACGCCCGAGCAGGTCCAGGCCTTCCGCAGCGCCCTCATCCAGGTGCGAGTGATTGGCGCTTGGCGGACCCCTCAGCTTGCCACGCGACGATAGCAGCCGCGCGGCGCGGCGCCGGCGGCCAGGCGGGCGGGCAGGAAGGAGCGTCAGCATGCGCATCCGCAGCACGGCCCCGGCCCCCCTCCTGACGCTGCTTTGCCCCCTTGCATTCCGCGGCCGAGCAGGGTGGCCACGTGGCGACGGTGCGCAATTCGCGCGGGGACGACGAAATGGCGGCCTGCGGGCAGCTGGGGAGCTTTGACCCCGCGGCGGAGCGGCAGCGGCCCCTGCCCCCGCTGCTGCCGCCACCAGAGCGGCTGCGTGCGGCGGTTGGTGCGCTCGCCTGAGCTCCACCTCTCTGCTTCTCTGCCCCTCAGCTTTCCCTTCAGGCCCTCAGAGTACTCTGCTTCAGCCCGCCCCTGGTCCCTTCTGCTGCTGTCTCCTGTCATGGACATTGCACTCTGAAGCGAGCACAGGCACTGGGGGAGCTCGTGGGGGCGCGCACTGCCACGGTTGGGACACAGTTCAGGGGAAGGCAGGAGAGAAAGCTGCAAAGGGCAAAGGAGGTGCGGTGAGCGAGGAGAGTCAGTCTATAAAGGTAAGTAGGAGTGAGAGGAAGGTGGCAGGGTTTGATAGGGGCGTGCGCCCAAGGTGGCCCGAGAGATCTCTAACTGTCGAACAGGCGCATGCAGGTGTCAGTTCAGAGCGGCGGGTGGTGCCGCCGCCGTCGGCGTCTGCGCACGGCAGGCCACCGACACGCGCGGGCAGCGGGACGAGAGAGCGCCCCGCCGCACAGCGGTCTGGCCGCCGGCGAAGGTGTTTGCCTCGAGCGGTAAGCTGCATGCTGCGGTCCTAGTCTGGCGACAGTCTAGTCCTCTGGGAGCACCTTGTTGCCAAAACTGCGCACGCCCCTTTTCAAAAAGCTTGCCCGGGCGGCGGCCGCACCTGCGGCTCGGATGCCTGCTGCTGCTGCTGCTGCTGCTGCTGCTGCTGTCGGCGCTGAGCGCCGATGCGGTTGCCGGTGGCGTCGCTGTCCGCATCCCCATTCTCCACCATCTTGCCGTCAGCCTGCGGGCGCGGAGCACACATGCATCACGCCACACCGAGCTCGGGGTCCCCCTCCCTGCCACTGCGCCCCTCCCTTCCTCGCCTCCCTCCCTCCCTCCCTCCCTCGCCCGGACGTCCCTCCCTCCCCCCGCTCCCACCCCCCTGCACCGCCGCCCCTGCCTCCCACCTGGAATGTGGTAGTGCGCACATCGGGCGTGCCGAGCTCCGAGGCCGGCCGCGGCGGCGTGCTCGCGCCCGACGCCGCCGCCGACGCCGCGGCCGAAAACCGCAGCTCCAGGTCGGCCACGCTGTGCGCGCGGCTCAGCTCATCCGGCTGGTTGCGCACCTGGTGGCGATGGCGGGCGCGGGCGGATGCAGCGGCAGAGCACGTCGGCCGCGCGCGTCGACTGGCAAGCAGTGCTGCTCAACATCTGCCAGCCCCGCCCTGGCGCAAAGCACGTGCTGCGCGGCGCGCTCCCCACGCCGCGCCCACGACGCCCGCCTCCCGCCCCGCGCACCCAGGAGAGGTCGGCCAGCCTGCCGGGCCTGCGCTTCCAGATCCAGCCGAGGTCATAGGCTAGAAAGAAGAAGAGCGCGACCGCCAGGCAGGCGCCGCCCAGCGCGAGGTAAAAGGCGCCCAGGAAGCTGTTCTTGCCGCCGACCCAGCTGCGCGTGGGGAGGGGATGGAGAGGAGCGGCAGACGGCTGGGCGCTGGGGCACTGCCGGCGCGGCGCGCTGGGGAGGGCCCCTCGGCGCCGCCCAGTCCGTGCGATGGCGAGCGCCAGCACCCGCTGCCGCTCCTCGCCGCAGCCTCAGCCTGCATGCTGCTCCAGCCAGCACCGTCCCTCCTGCAGCCACCACCACCACCACAACGCAATTTTTTGTCACCTGTTGGTGGTCACGATCACCGCCTTGTCGCCGCTGAAGCCGTAGGTGTTGTAGCGGTTCTCCACCCGCAGCGTGAGCGTGCTCCCCGCCGGCAGCGTGGCGGAGAGGCTGCCGTACAGCTTCTCCACCGTCACCTGCGCCCCCGTGCGCATCCACACCTGCGAGCAGAGGGGCGGGCGGCGTGAGGGGCGGGGCGGCGCGAGGCGGCGCGCAGGCGGCAGGAGGGCAGAGGCACGAGCACCTGCTTGCCGGTTCTGCCTCTCTCCCTCCTGCCTCTCTCCCTCCTGCCTCCCCTGCCTCGTGCCCATTGCATCCCAAGCACTGCGCATCTGCTGCCACAATCAGTGCTGCAGAAGCGCCTCTCATGCAAGGCCGCCGCCGCTCTCCAACCACCCACACCAGCCCCTCACCATCCAGTTCTGCGCAGAGTCGAGCGGCTGGTCGACGGTGCCTCCGCCGCGCCACTGCGGGTCGCTGTTGTAGTTCCAGGGGATGAAGCTGCCGTACAGCTTGTGGTCGTTGCTCCAGGCGATGTTGGAGGAGTCGATCTGCGGCACCGCGCCAGGGAGCGGCAGGTCGGCATGGGCGCGTGAGGGGCGGGCACGCCGCAGGCGCGCGGCGACGGGGCGCCGCCCGGCGGGGCGGCGCACCGGGAGCGGGACGGCGGCACCGCCGCCGGGCGTGGTCGCGGACAGCGCGAAAGAGTCGTTGAACAGCGACTGCGCGGTCTGGCCGCAGGGGTTGATGGACCCGCTGGCGTAGAGCGAAGTGTTGGGGCCCGGGTTGGTGGTGGGATCGCCCAGGTATGCTAATGGCTGGCAGGCCGACGCAGGCGTCTTTGAGGGGTCGCCATTGTGCATGAACGTCGCGTCCTGGCTCCGCACGTAGCGCCGGTAGTTTTGGAAGTAGGAGCCAAGCTGGAAGACGATGTAGATCTGGGGAAGCGGGGCGGGGCAGGCAGGGCGCGCACGTGGGTGCAGGCGCACGTGGTGCAGGCGCGCAGGCCGGCCTAGGTGCCGCCACCTGTGGGCCACTTCGTGAGCTGCCTCCTTGCCACCGCGTCAGACAGGCGGTGCTCGGCCGATGCAGGCAGCTGCTAGCGCTGCCTGCAGCACTGCTCCCGCCCCCGCTCCTGCCGCGCCCGCAGCACGCACCGGCGGCTTCATCTCCTTGTCTATCGTGACCATCAGGTCGTACGCCACGGAGCCATTGACGACGCGGCTGCCGTCGGAAAGGACGCCATCGCCCCGCACCGCCGCCTCCCAGAGCTTGGCCTGCCTCTCCGCGCTGGTGAGGCCGGCAAACGGTCCCGCAAACGCGTAGGGCACGCGAACCTCCACCACATTGAGCGATCCCACCAGGATGGGCACGCCCAGCGCGATGCAGAGCACGGCGGAGGCGAGAAAGTACAGCTTGGCGGCAGTGGCGGTGAGTACCGGGCGGTAGCCCGCCAGCTTCTGGTGCGCGAACTGCGATCAGGGGCGCGCGCAAGGGCCCGCGGCGATCATCAGGGGGCGGGAGGGCACCAGCGCGAGGAGGCAGCGCTCACTCGACGGTGCCACTTCAGTTTCTTGTGCGGACCGGTCTCCGAGGCCACGACTGAGTAGTCGCTGTCGCTGCCGGCGACCGAGGCCACGCTGGGCCCCGAACGCTGCGACTCCAACATTGCAGCTCTTTGACCGGCTTCAGCACATCCTGGGGACAGCACCGGTGGCGCAGAGACGGCGCAATTGTGATCAGAGGAGCAGATGCCACACCTGATGCCTTCCACCCGCGCCGCACCAGTTTGTTTTGACAGGTGGCGCAGCCGACTCCACCTTGCCTTCCCGCCTCGCGGAACGTTGTTGGGTTGTTCAGGAGAGCGGGAAGCGCGCACAGTCAGGTCCAGGTCTACCTGTCTCTCTTAGACGCAGCCCGCAGACCTCCGGCGCGCAAGCAGGAGCGCAGACAGTTGTTAGGGGCACGCGGAGGTGGAGATGGCGTCCAAGCCACTCTCCCGCGGCAACAGCACGGCAGCGGGCGGCGGCAACGGCCCCGCCGGCGATGCGGTCAATGTGCAAGTCATCCTGCGATGCAGGTGCAGAGGGGCAGGGCGACGCAGTGGCAGCAGGCAGCAGCTGCAGTCCGATGAACAGCAGGAGAGGCAGCGGGCATATGCCTGCAGAGGCAGCGGGCGATCCGCCTGCACGTCGGGCTGCCTCAGCGAGCGCATGCATCACTGCTCCTCCCTGCCCCTGCACCCTGCCCCCCCACAGGCCTCCCTCCAAGGAGGAGCTGGCGTCACGGGCGCCGCAGGTGATCAAGTGCAACGAGGCACTGGGGGAGGTGACGCTGCAGCAGACCATCCAGGGCAAGCAGTTTGGGCGCACCTACCACTTTGACAAGGCAAGGCCCGACTGAGCATACACTGATCAACAGCACCGGTGGCACCTGCACGCCAGCAGCGCGGTGCAGCTGCGGCGCGGCCCAGGCATGCAGTCAACAGTGTGCCTGCCCGCGGTTTCCTCCGCCCGCCGCCCCCTCTGCCGCCCCACAGGTGTTTGGGGGAGACACCTCCCAGGAGAAGCTGTATGTGAGCGCGGTGTCCAGCATCGTGGAGGAGGTGCTGGACGGCTTCTCGTGCACCATCTTCGCCTATGGCCAGGTGCGCGGGTGCTGGGGTCGCGGTGCCGCGCCACGGGCCGCGCGGCCCGTGCTGCGGGCGGGCCAGCTGGGCAGCGCTGTGTTGGGAGGCGGCACAGCAGCGCGGCGCTGCGCCGGGCAGGTGCCGTCTGTCCGCCCTGTCGATGTGCGGCGTTGCATTGCCCGCCGCGCAGACGGGCACGGGCAAGACGCACACGATGACTGGCGAGATTGGGGAAGAACTCACGCCCTCGGCGGGCGTCATCCCCCGCGCCATTCACCAGATCTTTGCCTACCTGGAGGTGGGCAGGGGTCGGAGGAAGGGGGGAAGGGGGGGGGGGACATGAGCAGGGACCGGCTGATGGGTGCAGTAGAAAGTGCAGTAGAAAGTGCAGTAGAAAGTGCACTGCTGCTGGAGGGGGAAGGGGCGCTGGTGCCAGCGCCACAGTCGATGCGGTGACGAGGATCGCGCTGCTTTGCGCTTGCGCACTCTGGACCCCCCCCCTCATAGGGCCTGAACAGCGAGTACACGGTAAAGTGCAGCTACCTGGAGTTGTACAACGAGGAGATCACCGATCTGCTGGCGGTGGGACAGGACACGCCCAAGGTGTGTCAGCCCTCCCGGGGCCCCAGCGCCACAGAAGGGAAGGGGGAGGCGGCGCGTGGCACGCCACGAGGGAGGGAGGGAGAGAGGCGGCAGAGGGCAGCGGGACGTCAGTCGGGTTCGGCATGCAGTCGCTGGACCCCGATGAAGTGGCACGCTCCCCCGCCGTCGCAGGTGCGCATCATGGAGGACCGCAGTGGCGTGGTGCTGGCGGGCATCGAGGAGAGCATCGTGCGCGACTCCAAGGAGATCTTTGCGCTGCTGGAGCAGGTGGGGGCGGGCGCGCAGGGGCTGGAGGGAGGGCATGGGAGGGAGCATCGCGCCCGCCTACGGAAGGCAGGCACGCTCCGCGCGTCCGGCTGGTGCCTTCCCACCCCCCCCCACCCCCACCCCCACCCCCACCCCACCTCTTCTCTCCCCGCCCACCCGCCCGCTGCAGGGCTCCTCCAAGCGGCGCACCGCGGAGACACTGCTGAACAAGCAGTCGTCGCGGTCGCACAGCGTGTTTGTCGTCACGGTCAGCGTGCGCGAGATCACGCCCGAGGGCGATGAGCTCATCCGCGTGGGCAAGCTCTACCTGGTGGACCTGGCGGGCAGCGAGAACATCACGCGGTGGGCAGGGCATGTGTGTGTGGTGGTGTGTGGGGGGGGGGGGGGGGGAGGGAGATGTTCCTGTGCGCTTGGGGCGTGTGTTTGGGCGGTGGTGCTGCGGCGGGTGTGCGGAGCGCAGCAGTCCGGATGGGGCAAGGAGGGGGAGTCACGGCTGCATACGGAGCCGAGGGTCACTGCTCTCAGCCCGGTGCCCCGAGGCCGGCGCGCTGTGCACCCTGGCCACCTGTCACCCGCGCCGCTCGCACCGCCGCAGGTCGGGCGCGGTGGACCAGCGCGCCAAGGAGGCGGGCAACATCAACAAGTCGCTGCTGACGCTGGGCCGCGTGATCACGGCGCTGGTGGAGGGGCAGGGCCACGTGCCGTACCGCGACTCCAAGCTCACGCGCCTGCTGCGCGACTCGCTGGGCGGGCGGACCAAGACGTGCATCATTGCGACCATCGCGCCCACGGTGCAGTGCCAGGAGGAGACGCTGAGCACGCTCGACTACGCCCACCGTGCGAAGAACATCAAGAACAAGCCAGAGGCGCGGGGGCGAGACGGGGCATGCGGGGGGAGGGAATGGCGCCCGGGGCGGCTGTCGCCTTACTCCCTGCCTGCACAGGTTTTCCCCCCCTCCCGCCCCAGCCACCCCCCACCCCACCCCGCCACCCCTTTCCTCACCGCCGACCGCAGATCAATGCCAAGATCTCCAAGACCACGCACCTGAAGGAGATGAATGTGGAGATCGAGAAGCTCAAGGCCATGCTGCTGGCCACGCGCGAGAAGAACGGCGTGTACATCCCCGCCAAGCAGTACGAGGAGGAGTGCGAGGAGCGGCGCACGCTGGGCGCGCGCGTGGAGGCGCTCGAGGCCGAGGCCGAGGCGGCCACCGCCGCCGCCGAGGCGGAGCGCACAGAGTGGGAGGGCCGGCTCGCACAGGCGGCGGTGGAGCACGAGCGCCAGATGGGCGAGGTGCGCGGGGGGCGGGGACGGGGGTGGGGGCGGAGGGGCTGGGCTGGTGGGGGAACAGCGTGGAGACGATGGAGAGGCGGCGCACTTGCCATACAACGGGCACAAAGCCCCTTGTGTTGACGCCACCGCTCCTCCCTGCCACCCCCTTGCGGGTGCTGCAGGTGCGCGCGGAGCTTGCGGTGGCGCGGGCGGCCGTGGCGGAGCGCGACTATGCGATCGACGCGCAGCGGCGGTGCGAGGGCGCCCTGGCCGCCCACGCCGGCCAGCTCAACGCGGCCCTGCGCGGCGCCGCCGCCGACATCGCTCTCCTCTTCCGCCGCGTGGATGAGAAGAATGCGCTGGAGGATGCCAACACGGCGCTGGTGGCCGAGCTGCGCGAGGCGGCGACGGCGCGCCTGGCCGCGCTCGAGGGCGCCATCGCCGCAGCCGCCGCGGCGCAGGCGGCGCGCTTTGCCGAGGCGCGGCGCGCGCTCGGCGGCCTGCGCGGTCGCAAAGGCGCCGAGGCGGTGCGCCTGGGCGAGCGGCTGGCCGGCCTGCAGCGCCAGCTGGACGCGGTGGGCGCCGGCGCTGCGGCCGCGGCCGCGGCGCTGGCCAAGGCCGGCGCAGACAGCCTCCAGGAGGTCGACTCCCAGCAGTCGGCCTACCTTGCCGCCGCGCAGGCGGCGGCAACAGAGGCGGCTGCCACTATCGGTGCCGCGCACGAGGCGCTCGGCACCGCTGGTGCGGCGGAGCGCGATGCGCTGGCCGCCCTGGTGGCGGAGCAGGAGGCGGCGACGGCGGCGGTGCACGAGGCCACTGGCACCATCGTGAGTGCGGTGCGCGGGCAGCTGCAGGCGACGGCGGCGGCGGCAGCGGCTCTGAAGAGCGACCTTGCGGGGCGGCTGGAGGGTGCGGCGGGAGCCGCAACCACGTTTAAGGCGTCCTTCGCCGCGTCTGTGCGCGAGGAGCAGGCCGCGCTGCTGCAGCAGATCGGCGCACTCCTGGGCGCGTTTGTGGACAAGACGGGCGAGGATGTGGCGGCGGCCATGGGCGGCCTGAGCGCGCGCCTCGTGCAGGACCGGGCCGCGCTGGAGGAGCAGTTGGGCGGCCTGGAGGCGGGCGCCGACGGCGGTCTGTCCACGCTGGCGACCAACGAGGCCGCCGAGGCGGGGGCCCATGCTGTGGCGGCGGCGGCGCTGCAAGCCGGCGCTGCGCAGTTGGGCGCAGCCATGGAGGCGTCAGAGGCGCGCGGTGCGGAGCTGCGTGCGGCCGTGCAGGCTGCTGCCGGTGCGGCGGCGAGCGCGCTGGAGGAGCACGCCGCCGCTGCCAGCGCGCTGGCCGACCGCGGCGCGCAGGCCCTGGCGGACCTGACGGCTGCAGAGCAGGAGAAGAGCCGCGCTGCGGTGGCGGCGGCGGCGGCGGGCCGCGAGGCGCTGGCCACGGATGTGCAGGCGGCGATCGAGGAGGACAAGAGCGCGGCGGGCCAGCTGGACGGGCTGGCCAATGCGGGCGCGGCGGAGATGGCCGCGTTTGCCACCGCGCAGGCGGCGGCGGCGGCGGAGCTGGCGTGCAGCGTGCAGAGCGCGCTGGGCGAGCGCTACCAGGCCGACGGCAGCAGAGGTGAGCGGGTTGCTCTGACGATGGCAGGGTGGGGAGGCCCTGCGGCTGTGCTGCCGCGCACACCACGCATGCGCTCACTGCTGCCTCCTGGTCCTGCCGCAGACGCCGTCCCCGCACAGCGCGAGTGCCCCGTCCCTGCCACCAGCGAGATTGCAGCGCTCCGCGCCCCAGAGGTGGAGCAGCTGTTCGCCACCTTCCGCTTGCACCAGCAGCAGGGAGAGGGCGACGCAGCGGAGGGGGGCGCGGAGCCGGTGCAGCAGCAGGCCGGCGGGCCTGCGGCAGCGCCGGCGGAGCAGCAGCCTGCGGGTGAGCAGCCGGACGAGGCGGCGGGCAAGGAGCCAATGGAAGCCGGTGAGACCTGGGAGGGCCAGGAGAGTGCCGAACGGTGCGCATTCCACTGGCGCTCCATGCGCCGAGCGGCCGCGCCCCCTGCTCCCTGACCCTCCCTCCTCCAGAGAACCAGCCGCCCGCCGTGCCCGCCGTGGACGTGCGCCTGCCGGCCATCAAAGCGGAGCGTGTGACGTCGCCCACGCTGGCTGGGACCAAGCGCGGCCGCGAGGCCGGCGGCACGCCCATCTCCGCGCGCAGCCCCAGCAAGCTGCGCAACGCTTTCGAGAAGCACATCACCACGCGGCGGCGCGGCTGAGCGCGGGAGCGTTGAGCACCGCGGGAGAGCTGCTGAAATGAAGCTTCCGAGAGCTGCCCTGCTGCCGGGGGCAGCGCGCCCCGCTGCCGGCGCCAGCCGGCTGCTGATCCACCATCGCTGGGAGGGGGGTGGGCATAGTGCTGTAACAGAACGGGGACGGCGGCGATACAAGACGAAATGGCGAGGGGTGGCAGTGGGCAGCAGCGGGTCCGCTGCCGCAGGGCGGGAGTGCGTCACTTGCGCTTGCCGCCCTTGCCCTTGCCACCCTTGGACTGCTGCTTGAAGCCCTTGAGCTCCTCCTCGGAGATCTTGCCGCCGCTCAGGGTCTGGCGCAGCGGCGGGGGCGGGGCGTGCGCCGGGCAAAGGAGATCAGCGCGGCGGCGCAGCATGCAGGCTTCCAGGCCCAAGCCATGTGGTGCCCCGCAGTTGGGCGCTCGCCAGCGCCATCTAATGCGTGCGCCCGCGGCCACCTGCATGCAAGCCAGCAGGCGTCCCCTGCCCTGCTGCAGCTGCATCCCTGTGCTGCAACCACAACACCACACCAGCAGCAATCGCTTATCCGCAACCACACTGATCATGCCAGAGCAGGCGCGCACCGCCACGGTGGAGATGCTGTCCAGCCCAGCAAACCGCCGCTTGAAGCGGTTGACCCGCCCCTCGTCGGTGACCACCATGGAGGTGATGCCCTGGAAGAAGGGGTGGTTGCCGCTCCAGATGTCGACTGCGCGAGTTGGGAAGCGCGAGGCGAGGAATGCGTTATCGCAGGCAGGGGCGGCGGCCGCCGCCCGCGCGCGCCCACCACAATCCGCCCCGTACGCGCGCCTCCCGCACCCGTGTAGCTGGGCTGGGTGCCGCTGGTGACCAGGACCTCCTCGCCGTTGCACATGACCTTGGCCTCCTCGTGCCACTCAGGGTGGAGGCCCGGCTTGGCCTTGGCCACCACCCGCTGGCGCTGCTGCTGCGTGCTGCTGCTGGTGAACGGCGCGGCGCGGAGCGCGCTGCAGGAGAGGAGCTGGGCCATGGCTATCTGAGGCGCCCGACCTCCTCCAGCAGTGTCGCAAAAACCTGGCAAATCCACAATGCACTAGGAGACGGAGGCCGGCCTTGGCCTGGGATGTGTGCGCGCCTTGAACAACGGCTTCTATTGCAACTCTATACAACCTGTGCATTCATCACAGCGATCAGGAGAAGCCTCAGAGGCGTGGGCCCTCGCGGGCACTCACAACTCGTTCTGTTCGAGCCTCCAGCGGCGTAGGCGAGCCATGATACCTGTGGGAGTTGCGGTCGTGGACCCGCGCCTGGCTGCTGGGCGCGGGGAGGAGTTCCGCGCTGCCACCGCCCGCGCTCGCGCCGAGGAGGAGGTGGCGTCGCTCGCCGAGCTCGACGGCGACGACTTTAGGCTGCCGCTGGATCACCGCATCGAGGTGGGCGGGCGGGCAGGCCGCAGCAGGAGGGGCGAGCAACGCGGGCAGGCGGGAGGCAGGAGTGAGCATGCCATCGGGCACAGGCAAGTGACACCACACCCGCCAAAGCTGCCTCTCTTCTTGAGTCTCGAGTGTGCCTCGCTTGCCGTTTGTGCGCAGGAGAATGTGGAGCTGGAGGGCGTGGAGGTGGCCTCCATCGAGACGGCCATCCCCGAGAGCAACGTCGGCTACAGACTGCTGTGCAAGCTGGGATGGCGCCCTGGCGGCGGCCTGGGCCGGCAGCAGCAGGGTGCGCGCCGCCGCCG
Organism: Chlorella sp. A99; assembly: GCA_003063905.1. Taxonomy (NCBI): domain Eukaryota; kingdom Viridiplantae; phylum Chlorophyta; class Trebouxiophyceae; order Chlorellales; family Chlorellaceae; genus Chlorella; species Chlorella sp. A99. The sequence goes on from PCFQ01000005.1 coordinate 1,224,151, forward strand.
CCGCAGCCACGGCCGCCGCGGGACACCGCTGGCACGCTCGAGCGGCACTGGCCGGGCCACGGACTCTGCCATGGTCTGGCTTTGCGCTCGCTGAGCACGTGGGCGCCTGCGCTGGCGCTGGTGGTGCAGGCATTGCGGAGCCGGTGCGACTCAATGCCCTCGATACCGGCACGCGCGTCGGGCTGGGGCGGCAGGAGGTGGAGCGGCAGTACATCGCAGCAGGTGATGCGCTCGCTGAGATGCGGGGGGCCCCAGGGACAACTCGCCTCCACGGCGCGGTGCAGCGTGACAGGGCCGCCCCCGCCTGCCACTTCCCGCCGCCCTCGCCGCTGCACGCTGCTGACCCTTCACGCGCCCGCACGCGCTCACGCCAATGCGGCGCAGAGTTCATAGAGCGGCGGCAGCTGGAGACTGAGATTCAGGCTGACGAGGACGAGGAGCGGCGGCGCAAGCGCGAGGTGTGCGCCGGGTGGGGAGGTGGACCACGAAGGCTGTGGTGGGGACGATCACAGTGCTGGCCTTGGGTCTCGCCAGTGGCAGAGGGCCGGAGCGCCGGCAGTACTTGGCGCGCCGGCGCTTGCCCCGTGTGTCGCGCCGACGCCGCCGGCCCCAACCCTGCAGGCCGAGGCGGAGCGGCAGCAGCGCATCCGGGAGGGCGTGGCCGCCGAGCCGCGTGTCTTTTACTGCGAGGCGAGTTCCGCCTTTGCTGCCTGGCTGTCATTATCTGCAGCTGCAACTGCAGCATCCATTGCCTTTCAGCTGCATTGATTTCGGGCTCTGCGCTTGCCTCGCGTCGCTGCCCTCCGGCCGCTCGGGGGCCAAGGGGCACGTCTGCGTCGCGCCTGCGCACCCCTTCGCCGCCGACCCCGCGCGCCTTCCCGCCGCCACAGATCTGCCACAAGCAGTACAAGCAGGCGAGCGAGATGGAGGCGCACCTGAGCTCCTACGACCACCACCACCGCAAGCGCCTGGCCGAGACGCGCGCGATGCTGGCCGACCGCGGGCGCCGTGAGCGCGAGCGCCGCGAGCGCCGGCGCCAGGAGAAGGAGCTGGAGCGCCTGAACGAGCAGTGAGTGGGGCCGCACTTTTGAATGAGTTTTGATAATGAAAAAAAGACTGTTGAATGGTGACGACTGGAGAAGGCGCTGGAGCGCATGAGCGAGCGGTAGTTGGGGGTTGCGTGGGTGTGGCCAGAGAGGAACGCTTAGCGTCGGAGAGATGGTGCAGGGGCGCGGGGAACGCAGGCGGCGAGCGCGAGCGCGGGAGAGGGCGGAGAGGGACTTTGTCATGCCGCAGCGCATGGTGCGCTGCTGATCACCACTTGACTGCACGCGGTGGCTGCCGCAGGTTCCGCCGGGCGCAGCAAGCGGCCGGAGGCAGCAGCGCGGCGCCGCCGCCGCCCGACGGGCAGGCAGAAGGCGAGGCCCCACCGCCGCCGCCGCCGCCCGACGACGGCGGCGGCACCGGGCAGGAGGCGCAGCAGCAGGAGAGCTGGGTGGCGGCAGAGGAGGGGGATCGCCCCGGCAGCGGCTGGGAGAGCGCTGGCGGTTGGGCCAGCGCAGGCGGCGGTGGCAGCTGGCACGTGGCCGAGGAGCCACTGCCGGCCGTGCCCCCGCAGCAGGTGCACTGGGTCTCGGGAGGCATAGAGCCGGGCACCGGCGCCGGCGGTGCGGCGCAGCCGCCTGCCCAGCAGCAGCAGCAGCAGCACGAGCGGCAGCAGCACAGTGTGCCAGCAGCATACGACCCATTTGCGCCTGATGATGACGGCTGGCAGCAGGGGCTCTCCACCAACGGCGCAGCGGTCCCGCCCCTGCCGCCCCCACACGGCGGTGCACCGCCGCTCTTGCCGCTGCCGCCGCCTGGATGCGTGCCGCCCTTGCCGCCGCCGCCGCCGCTGCCGTCAGCAGGCGCGCCGCCCTTGCCGCCGCTACCGCCGCAGGCGGTGCCGCCCCTGCCGCCGCAGGCGGCAGCATCTGCGGCACCCCTGCCGCCTGTGCCGCCGGCAACAGCAGTGCCGCCCGGCTGGCCCGGCGGCGGGGGCATTGCTATCAGCTTGGGCGCCCCACCCCGCACCGTGGGGGTAGCGCAGGCGCCACCCGGGCGTAAGGGCGTGGGCGGTTTCAGCTTGGGCGGCGGCGCGAAGAAGGCGCGGCCGGCCAAGGCGGTGTTTGGCAGCGACAGCGAGGAGGATGAGTGATGGGAAGGAAGGTGGTGTTGCGCTGCGCCTGGTTGCAAGAAGAGAGACACAGGCGCGTGACGTGATGAGTCGAGGGGGTCGGTCGGAAGGGCGGGTGGGCGCAAGGGACGCAGGGCATTCATCAATCGGCAGTTGCGACATCGGCACACCGTGTTAGTCCTCAAATCAGCTGCCGCTGCTGGCAGACAGAGGGCGACAGCCACGCGCGCCGGGAGCGCTCAGCGCGTGCTCTTGCCTCACGAGCAGGGGAAACAGCGTCATAAAGAGCCAGCGAGGCTGGGCAGGCACGTGCGGCCAGCGCGGCAGAGCGTGCTGCTTGCGCTGTGGCAGATGCGGTCCACGCGGCGGCGGCAGTTGGGAGGTGGACCTGTCGGCACCGCGTTACGCTGGGAGGAGGAGCAGCAGCGCTTGACGATGCAGCGGTGCGGGTGCACCGGTGCATTTGCAGGGGCCGATGGAGGTGGCTGGCGGTAAGGGAGCACAGCAGATGGCGGACACAGGCGGACGGGCGAGTGGGCGGGCAAGCCCGACGCCTGCTTTCGACTATTTGCCGCCGGTGACCGCTCTTTAAAGCGGCCCGAAGCACAGCAGAGCAAGCGGCGAGGCTCGAGGCGAGGCGTGGGCGCCATAAACGAGCCCCCTCCCATCACCTGGGCGAGGGGCTGGCCCCTCCCTCCTGGCCTGCCTGCTTCACGCAAGCGCCCCCGATTCCCCCCTGCCAGCTCTGCATGGTATGCAGACGAGATGGAGGGGGTCTGGCGCAGCACAGCGCCACTGGGCTGCGGGCGGGGGGCGAGCGCCGCAAACGCACGCGTGCACCGCGCACGCTCGCCGGAGCGGCTGCAGTGTCGGCCCGAGGTGCTGGCGCACTGCTGGCACTGCCTGGGGATGGTGGCTGCGGTGGCATGGCAAGCGGGCGCGGCCGCGCACACAAATGCGAGGGGTCACCCCCACCCGCCCGCCATGGGTAGGCCCTTGGTTGCGGCGCCCAGGCAGCTGCTGACGAGCCGCCGACTGCTCGGCTCGCCTCCGCGTGCTCCTGAAACGCGCATATCGCGCAGTCAGGGCGGAACGAGCCAGCTCGGCGGGGGCGGGAGGTGGCGCCTTGGCGCGTGCGCCGCGCGTGCTGTGTGCCCCCCCCCAAGCACTGGGACCCCACATGTGGGGTCCCAGTGGCGCCCATACAAGGAGGGCGACGTGCTCAGGGGGCGCGGGCGAGCGTGCGGCCGGCCGGAACGACCGCGACGGGGGCGGGCGCGAGCGTGCCCCCGTGCCCCTCGCCCCGGCTCGTTGCGCAGCTCTCTGGTCCCGGCGCCTGCCCCGCCATGGTTGCATGAAACTCTCAAGGCGCTGGGCACCGAGCGGCGGCCCGGGAGAAAGCCTGGTGGGGCGGGGCGGGCGGGGCGGCTTCGCAATCACCCGTACCAGGCCGCACCACCCGACAGTCGGAATAGCTATAAGCACCCTGCAGGCAGGTCCCTGCACTCGTGCAAAGAACTGGGAATGCTCACGGGGCGAGCGGCCTGCCCGCGGGGCCCTCTTAGCCGACGCGGGGGCGGACGGGAACGCGGCGCCCCGCCAGCCCTCCCGGCTCGATGCGCAGCTCCCTAGCCTCGCAGACCGCCCACGCTTCTCTGTGTTGGATGTGTTAGCCTGGGCAGCGAGGCAGGCAGGCTGTGGGGGTGCTGCCGCTTGCCGTCGCTCGCTGCCGCCTCCGCCTGGCGCGACACACGGTGCAGCTCTGGCCACGCCGCTGCGCCTGAGTGCGCAGGCCTGGTATCCCGGGAGCCTCCATGCTGAGCATGGAGAGGGGACGGCCCAACCCCCACCGCTGCGTGGGGGCCCCACGCAGCGGTGGGGGTTGGGTGGGTGGGTCAGGCGCGGCGGGGCAGGGCGCCCGTGGAGGGCATCTCCTAGGGAAATACCCTCTGTGCACCCCCGTAAGAAGAAGAAGACAAACGCCCGAGCGTGAGTCACGCCGCCTAACCCACAGCTGCCGTTTGCTTATACACAACGACCGACGCTGCCGCGCGGGGGTGGAAAGAGGCGGGCTGGGGGTTATCCGCCCCTTGCGCCCGCTCGCTGTTGCCGGACCTCACTGCTCTTGCCTCGCCCATTGGCAGCGCGGGGGGCTGGCTGTCGTGTCAGCTTCACTTGAGCCCTGCCTTACCCCCGAGACTGCACATTGCTTATCGGTGCTTAGCAGTGATAACTAGCATGCTCCCAGCGCTCTAGAAGACGCTGCGGAACATGAAGCCCGCAGGCAGCATCCGAGCGGCCGCCCTGGCCCGCCCCAGCGCCCCCGGCTTCTCGTTCACGAAGCTGCTCATCGACGTGACGCTGGCGCGCCTGGTGCTGGCGGCAACCACGCTCATCGCGCCCTTTCGAGGCCTGGTCGCGCTCCAGCTCTTCCTGGGGCGCTCCTGCCACCAGCTCACCCGCGACCTGCTGCGCTGGCTGCTGCGGACGGTGGGCTGGCTTGCGGCGACGCCGCAGAGCCGGCTCCTGCGCCGGCCGGGCGGCGCCCTGCTGGACGTGCGACGATGGCACTATGCGGCAGGTGAGGGCCCTGCGCTTGCTTGCTCCTGGCAGGCTTGCGAGGCCAGCGGTGCGGAGAGGGGACGGGACCGTGGGCTCGCCGACCCCACCGCCCGCCTGGCGGCTCGCGAATATCGATAGATGGCCGATTGCGCCGCTACGACGCTCGGCCGGGCCGGCCTTGGCCTTCCAAGGCCTGCCGACAGCTCAACGCACCGCACGGATCACGCGGCACCCGTCGTCTCGGGTTCGTCCCTCCCCTGCTTGCAGCCGCGCTAGCGATCTACTCTTCCTTGGCCGCTGCCATCCGCGCCTGGCGCCTCCTCCACGATCAAGCGCACCAGCAGAAGCGGCGGCTGCTGGCCAAGTGAGCGCGGCGGCACTGCAGGGCCGTGGGGCGGGGCGCACCGCCGCCTCCCCCTCGGGCAGCGCCCCCAAGCCTCTCTGCCCTGGTCCCTCCCTCTTGCCTACGCACCCCCTCCCCCCGGCGCAGAATGTCACTGAGCCGGAGCTACTTTGAGTGGAGCATCAATGCCGCCAAGCTGGACGCGCTCGAGGGGGTGGACCAGCAGGAGCGCTGGCGGCAGGTGCGCGCGGGGCGGCGCGCGCCGCGCAGGGCCGCAGCGCCGCCGCGCGCCTCGGCGGCCGACGCGCACGCGCCGCCTGCGCCGGCTCGGCAGGCGATTCTGAGAGGATCGCGCGGCGGCGCCGGCCCCCCCCCGCCCGCGCGCAGGAGACGCGGCTGTACGACCGGCAGCTGCTGAGGGAGAAGGTGCAGCACCTGCGGAAAGTGCGCGAGTGCGGCAGCGTGGGCGAGCAGATGTGAGCGCGCGGGGCGGGGGCCGGGGGCCGGCTCACGCGCGCGCGCGCCGCCCTGCGTGGCGCGCGCTCCGCGCCCGCGCCCTGCTGCCGGCCGCCGGCGCATCTGCCCCGCGTCGGGCGCGTGGCGACGTCGCCTGCCGGCGCCCCCGCGCCCTGGCGCAGGTTTGCCGTGCGCGCTGACCTGCTGCGCAACCTCGGCCACATGACCAACTCGGCGCTGCACCAGCACTTCCCGGTGCGTGGTGCATGGCGATGGAGAAGAGGCTGCCCGCTCCCGGCCGGCCCGCCCGTGCGGGCCGCCGCTCGACGCCTCGCTCCCCGCCGCCGCCGCTCGCCGGCGCGCCCCCCTGCCAACCGCGCTCCCCGTCCTGCTCCCTCTGCCGACCGTTCTCCCTCCTGCTGCCAACCGCGCTCGCTTCCCCTCCCCCCAGGTCGTGCCCGAGGCGATACGAGAGTACATTGAGGAGGTCCGGGGCCACCTGGAGGAGATTGCTCGGTGTCCGGGTGTGCTGGCGGGGGTGGGGGGGGCCGCCTCCGCTGCCGCTCCTGCCGCCGCACGCGCGGCGCGACCCGCCGCTGCGTGCGCAGGGGCCGCCCCGCGCTTCGCGACCCTCCTCCGCCGCCCAGCCCGCCCCTCGCCTCCGCCGCACCGACATTGCCTCGCCCCTCCGCCACCCTCCTGCCGCCCCGCAGAGCTGCCGCTGGACGAGCGCGCCGCGTTTCTAAAGGAGACGCGCCACGCGTTTGGGCGCACGGCACTGCTGCTGGCCGGCGGCGGCCCGCTGGCGGCCTTCCACCTAGGGGTGGGGCGTGGCGGAAGCTGCTTGCGGTGCTGCCGGCCAGCCGCCGCTGCGCGCCGCCAGCAGGGCTGCTGCCGTCGCCTGCGCCGCTCCCGCTGTCCTGCACCGGCGTGCTGCGCTGGGCGTGTGCGCCGCGTGACGCTCGCGCGCCGCCCCGCGGCCGCGCAGGTGGCGCGCGCTCTGGCGGAGCACCAGCTGCTGCCGCGCGTGCTGGCCGGAAGCGGGAGCGGCGCGCTGGTGTGCGCACTGCTGGCCACGCGGAGCGACGTGGAGCTGCAGGCGCGCGGGGCGCATGGTGTGCGCGGCGGCACGCTGGGAGCAGGAAGGGCGGGGCGATGCGTGTGGCGGCGGGGCGCGGACGCAGGGGCAGCGCCAGGGACGGGCTGTTGGGCGTGCGCCGCCGGCCGCGGCGATTGCTTCCAATATGGACTGCCCTTGCCCGTCGCCCTGCAGGAAGTGCTCGGCAGCCTGCACACGTTTGATCTCACCTTCTTGTGCGGCCCCACGTGTGGCCTCCTCTCGCGGCTCGTGCCCTGGCGGGTGCGTGGCCAGCAGCGCGTGCGCGCCAGGGGCGCGGGAGGGCTCCCGCCTCGCGCCGGGGGCCGGCGGCGCGCCGCGCCACGCTCGGCCGCAGCCCCGCCGGTCGCTCACCCCCTCCTGCTGCCCGCGCCCCCCGCGCCGCGCGTGCAGGGCGGCGGCGCCGAGGCGGCGGCCGCGCGTGAGGGCGTGCTGCGCCGGCTGCGCCACCTGCTCGGGGACTTGACGTTCCTGGAGGCCTTCCGCCACACCGGCCGTGTGCTCAACGTCTGCGTGGGCGGCGGCCATGGCGCCGAGCCGCCGCGCCTGCTCAACTATCTGACGGTGGGCGCGGGGGGCGGGGGGGATGTGAGGATGTGAGGATGGGAAAGGGAAAGGTTAGGGGACGCGAGCGGCGGCGGGGGAGCGGGCGCCGCCTCGCCGTGGGCCAGGTGCACCAGTGGGATGGCGCGCGCGCAAGGTCGAGCACAGCTGCACGGTACTCTCCCCCTCCCTACAGGCGCCGCACGTGGTCATCTGGTCTGCGGTGGCCTGCAGCAGCAGCGCTCTGCTCCCGCCGTCGCAGCAGGTGCGCCGGCGGAGCGGCGCCCTGGGCGCTGCCACAGGCTGCCCTTTTGGCGCGCACTGCTCACCGCGCGCGCAAGGCCTGGCCCCGCCTGCCCTCCACGCAGCCACTGGGCCTGCTGGCCCGCAACGCCGCCCACGACCTGGTGCCGCTCTCGATGGAGGCGGCGGCCTGGGGCCCCGGCGGCGTGCGCCGCGGCGGCGAGGCGGACGAGCTGCCCACGCGGGGCCTCAGGCGCGCGCGGGGCGGTGGGGCGCGCGGCGCGCGGCATGGGCCGCGCCCCCTCGCGCTTCCGCTCCGCCCCTGCGCAGCCGCCCCCCCTTGCTGGTTTGGGCAACCTCGCCCCTCTCCTTCTCCCCCATCCCCCTGCCCCCTTCACTTCCCCTCCCCTCCCTCTGGCGCAGCGAGATGTTCAGCGTCAACCACTTCATCGTCAGCCAGGCCTCGCCCGTCGTCGTTCCCATGCTGAACGCGAAGCTCCGCGCCGGCTGGGAGGGGGCCGTGGGCGAGGCGGAGCTCAAGCACAGGTGGGGCGCGCGGGCGGGCGCGGCGCGCGGTGGGGCACAGGTGGGGCAGGTGGGCGGGGGCACGGTGCACAGGCTGGGGGGCCAGCGCGGGGAGGTGGAGTGGCACGTGCACGAGCGCCAGCCCTCCTCTCGCTCGCTCAGGGCCGCATTAGCTCACGCGCTGCCCTGCGCCCCTCGCCTCCCCCTCGCTCGCGCACCCCTGCTCGCCAGGTGTCGCCAGCTGGACGACCTGCTGGGCGGCTGGCTGCCCGGCCACCGCCTGATGCGGCGCGTTGGGGGGCCCTGGGAGGGCGACGTCACCATCGTGCCGCCCGCTGGCCTGCTGGTGCCGCTGCTGGGGCGTGCACTGCTGGGGCGGCCCAGCCAGGCGGGGCTGATGGCGGCGGTGCGCCAGGTGCGCTGGAGGGGGGGGCGGGCAGCCTGGGGAGGGGGCGGGGGCCTGCGTGTGGTGCCCGCCGTTGCCTCGCGCGCGTGCTGCTGGCTGCCCCCCCGGCCTCGCGTCCCCTCCCAGCTCCGAGCGTCGCCTGCCCGCATGGGCGCAACCCTGCAGGGCGAGCTGTGCGCCTGGGCCAAGCTCTCGGCCATCCAGAGCAACTGCGGCATAGAGGCCACGCTGGACGCCTGCATCCAGCAGGTTTGTGGTCCGGCGCGCGCCGGGGCGTGCGCTCGCTCGCTCTGCGCCGCGCCGTCGGGGCCCAGAGGGAGGGGCGACGCCGCGGCGGTGGGCACGCGCCGCGCCGGTGCTGCGGCGAGGGCCGAACGCGGCCGCCTGCCCCCCTGGTGCGCCCACCCCCCTTTCCGACCCCACCCACCGCCCCTCGCTCGCCCCGCCCACTCCACTCACTCCCCCATGGCAGGTCGTCGCGCTCGAGCGCCAGCAGCACCGCGCGGCGGCGGGCGCGCTGCAGCCGCTCAAGGCTCGCATTCCCTCGTGGATGCACCTGCCCGCGCTGGCAGGCGCGGCAGGCTCGCCGCCGCGTGCCGCGCAGCTGCTGCACGCCGCTCAGCTGCTGCAGGACGCGGCCGCGTGCGGCGCCGTGGGGGCCGGCGGCGGCGTCTCGAAGAGCGCGTCGGCCGACAGCCTGCTGTCGGCGGGCGGCTGCAGCGCGGTCGGCTGGGGCGCGGGCGGCGAGGGCGCCGGCCACAGGTGCGCGCGGGCGGTCCGGGGCGCGAGGGGGAAGGGGCCGCCCTTGTGCCCGCCCGCTGGCTGCACTGGGGAGGCACGCGCGCGCACGCGCTGTCGACGCCTCCCGACCCTCCTCCTCCTGTTCTGCTGCGAGGGGAGCAGGTGGTGGCTGGATGCCTCCTTTGAGTTTGATGCCTCTGAAGACCACCTGCCCCTGCCCGAGGAGCGGCCGTACCGACGCCCCGGCTCCTCCCAGCAGCAGCATGTGAGCGCGCGCCGCGGCCTCCCGCTCGGCTCGACGCCCCGCAGCCCCCAGCAGCCCTGCCTGCCGTGGCCGCCCCGTTCCTTGCTGCAGCGCCGTGCCGCCGCCAGACTCTAGGCGCTGCTTGCGGCGACCGCATGTCGCTTGCTCAAGGCCACTCCCCCGTCTGCCGCCGCAGGTGTTCCGCCCGGCCGCCACCCTGGAGTGCACCGACGCCAGCGTGGCAGGCATCAGCCTGGACCACGGCGCGTGGGCGGCCGCGGCAGACGCCGCAGCCGGCAGCCCGGCCGCCGGCGGCGTGGCCTCGCAGGCCGCGCCGGCGGCGGGCGCGCCAGCTGGCAAGGCGCTGGACGTGATCGCGCCCTGAGCTGAGGGTTGGCTGGGTGGGGGCTGTGCTTGGGGGCCCCGCGAGCCGCGGCCCCTGCCCGCCGCCGCCGGGCCGCGCGCCCTGCCGGCGCCCGCGGCGGCCGGCGCCGCGCCACGCGCGCAACCGCAGCAGCACCACAACCTGAACCTGACCCTGTCGGAGAACCCAACCCCCTGTCGTATTATTTTGGGTGGTTGCCCTCTCCCTCTCTGCATTGGTTCGTCGATCGTCATGCAGCTTGTCCAAAGACTTGGTTTTTGCCGGCGGCGCCGCCGCCGTCGCCGCCCCGCCTCGCTCTGCTCTCGCGCCGTACCTGCCCTGCTCTCTTCGCATTGCAGCTATTAGCTCGATTTTTCGCCTTTTTCCCCCTCGGCCTCGCTGGCTCGTGTGCTTGCGGCTTCCTCTCCCCTTTCTTGCATCCCCTCCTGCAGAGCCTGAGCCCACCCCTCAACATGTGCCACCCATGACGAGAGCGCCGCCCTCCCTGTGCCACCCACGACACGTCAAATTGATAAGGCGACTCCCTTCCCCACTCCCTTGGGCCCAGGCCCCTCTCGGCGATCCCGGCCTGGCCGTTTTCCTCCCCGGCCACTCCTTTTTGCTGTGCCTCGATTGTTGTTAGAGGTTTAGTTGAGTGAGTTTGTAAAGATGGAAGATCTGGAGGGAGGGAAGGATGATCAGGTAAAGAATAGGAGGAGGGTCTGTCCGATCCAATGCAGCCCCCTTGGCGCCGGCACGCGAGGCGGCTTGGCGGCGCGCAATCCGCAGGGTCTCTGGTGGGGCGCCAGGCATCAGCTGCCATGCCCGGCTGGCTGCTGCGGCTGGGCGACTGGAATTCGCTTGCGGTACACGACAGCGAGCGGGGGGCGGGCGGTCGGGGGCTGGCGGGCGGGAGCGGGAGCGGGAGTGGACGGCGAGAGCACGTAGCTGATCGAGAAAGTCAGTTACAGAGCTAATCTTAAGAGGAACGTGAAAATGTCACGCAGGAGGGCTCGCCAGCCCAGTGGGCTGACCTGCCAAAAGCCCAGCTAGGCGAACTTCAAATGCCCTGCGACAGTGCGCAAACAATATCAGGAAGATGGCGACTGTGGAAACGGCGAAAGGATGCCGTCCTGACGGTGGCAGGACGGGGCTGGACGGGCGGTGCCTGCACGGTGCGGCCGTGCCTGCCCTGCCTGCCCGAGCTGTGGGCTGCAGGACTGTTGCTGTGCCTGCTGTCGAGCGTGCGCATGTCTTTCATGTATGGGGCGGACATTCCTTGGGTTCTTGATGCATTTGTGGGGCGGGGAAGCGTCAAGGAGGGGATGAACCAGCGTGATCATACACGGGGCAGAGATGCAGCAGAGCAGCAGTGCGACGGGGACTGCAGGGTACATGCCGTGAATGGCAATGCTGGAAGCAGCTATCGTGGTCAGAAAGACATCAAATGGTTGGAGCAGGAGAGGGGGGCCAGGCGAACAAAATGAGTGGGCGGTGGGGGCGGCGCCCAGGACAGGGCAGCCAATGGAGAGAATCAGTGCTGCCGAGAGCGGGGCGCGCCGGCGTGCAGGAGAGGGGGCGGCGTGCCGCACGCTCGTGTCACAGCCTGCTGGCAGCTCAAGGGGTGAGGACGGCATTGACGACGTGAATGACGCCGTTGGTGGCAGTGACGTCTGCCTTCTTGATCTTGACGCCGTTGACTTTGGCGCCGCCGGCGAGGCTGAACGTGAGCTTGCCGCCGCCCAGGGTCTGCGCCTCAAAGCCCTCCGACAGGTCTTTGCTGGTCACCTGCGTGGGCGCGTGGGTGCGCGTGGGGGGGGGGGGGGGGGGGGGGGGGGGGGGGGGCGGGGCGCCGGCGG
>PCFQ01000005.1:1239189-1271709 GCA_003063905.1 Chlorella sp. A99
GGGGGCGGCGCCGGGGCGCCGCGCCGCGGGGGGGGGGGGGTGGGGGGGGGGGGGGGGGGGGGGGGGGGGCGTGGATCTGCTGTGGGGGGGAGGGCCCGCCGCGGGCGCGCGCCCGTGCGCCGCCTCGCGCGCTCCTGCCCCAACCCCCACCCCGCTCGCACCCACCGCCACCCACCGCCTCCTCCACCCACCCACACGCAGTGGGAGGCGCTCTACCTGCTGGTGGCCGGCATCACCGTCAACCAGCTTAACTACTGCACCAAGGGCGGCGGCGGCGACGTGCTCGCGCCCGCAGCCATCGCCTACACCCTGGGTGCGGGTTGGGCGGAGGCGGGCGCGGCGCCCGCTGGGGCGGGGCGGCGGGAGGGCTGGGGCCGCAGTCGGGGGTGGGAAGTCTGGGCCGCGCGGTGGCGGAGCGCGGCTGGCCACGTCGCGGCGGCGGGGCGGGGCGGCAGCGGTTCGGCGCGCGCTGCCGCCCGCCGCCTGCTCGACCGCCTGGCCCGCTGGCGCCGCCGCGCCGCCCGGCCTGCAGGCAGCATCACCATCCCCTCCCTGGCCAGCGTGTACAACGAGTTTGCGCTGAAAAAGCACATGGACACGAGCGTGCTCCTCCAGAATTTCTTCCTCTACTTTTACGGTGGGAATGGGCATGTGGCATCTGGGTAAAACGCTGTTGTTGCTGGGTGCTGCCGCACACGCGCGCGCGGCGGCGCGGAGCGCATAATTAGGCCAAGGTGGCACAAGCCCACGCCGTGCCGCCCCGCCGACCGCCCCGTTGTGCTCCTCCCCCCAGGCATGTGCTTCAACTTGCTGGGGCTGCTGGGCGTGATGGCCGCGGGCGCGCTGACCCCGGCCACCATGTTCACCGGGTTCCGGTTGGTGACGTGCCTCTTGGTGAGCCCTCCTGCCCGCCCGACGGTGGTGCGCTTGCCCGTCCGGCCCAAACCGCCCGCCGCGCCTTGGCGCGCCGCCGGCAGGCTAGTGCCAGCAGGCCCGCTGCGGGGGCGGGCGCGGCGCGGGCAGCGGCCTGCCGGCCTCCCGCGCCGTCCAGCCGGCGCGGGGCGGAGGCCCACGACCGCGCTAGGTTGCCGAGGCCCGACCCCTCTTGTGATGGGGCACAGGTGGTGAACAACGCGCTGCAGGGCATCCTGTCTTCGTTCTTCTTCAAGTGAGCCGCCCGCCCGCCGCCGGCGCCCCGCCTCGCGTCTGCCTGCGTGGTCCCTCACATGCCGCAATCAGCGCGCGTCCACCCCCACCCCCACCTCGCCCACGCACGCACCTCGCCCACGCACGCACTCGCGCACGCGCCCTCTCTCACGCAAACGCTCGTGCCTCCCCAACAACGCAGGTACGCCGACACGATCCTTAAGAAGTATAGCTCCACGATTGCCACCATCCTCACCGGCGTCCTCTCCGCCGCGCTCTTCGGCCACGCGCTAACCCTCAACTTCATGCTGGGCGTCTCCGTCGTCTTCATCTCCATGCACCTTTTCTTCACGATGGGTGCGTGCGCAAGCAGCGCGCGGGTGCTGGGGCTGGCTGCGCGCGCGGCGGCCGCCCGCCGGCGAGGGACGCCTGCGAGGGAGCCTGCCACTCGCGCCGCCCCCACCCCGCTTCCGCCCCGCCGCTCCCCCACCCCTCCCCGACCCTCGTGCTGTGCGTGCTTGCCCCCACGCTCACGACCTCCACGCACGAGCACACCTCTGGCGCCGCGCCTGCGCCAGGCCCGCCGCCCCCCCGCCCCCACACCCCGCCCCCCCACCCCCAACCTGCTGTGCTCCCACGTGCAGGCGGCTCCAAGGGTGCGGCGCGGGGCGCCGACGGCGGCGGCGGCCCTAGCAAAGGTCACCACGCGGCGGACCCGGCGCAGCGCGGCCAGCTGGCGGTCTCGCCCTCAATGGACCACATGTCGATGGGGGTGGGCACCGCCCCCGGCAGCGTCACCTCGCTCTCCTCCGCCTCAATCGCCTCGATGGTGCCTTCCACCTTTGGCGGCGACACCGAGGCAGGCGTGACTGCAGCCAGCATGGGCCACCGCCACGACCGCCCGCCGCCCGTGCTGCCGCGGTGACGCGGGCGCGCCGCGGCGCCGCGGGGTGAGGCGTGCTGCTGCGGAACGCCACAGCGACAGCTGTCCATATCGGAGGCTTGCGAAGCGGCGCTGTAAAGCCAAAGAGCAAGGAAGCGAGGACATGCCAAAGTGCCTGCCGCCGGAACCATGGCCTGCAGACAGTGCGCTGAACTCACCGCTGCGCGGCGGGGCGGTGCCAGCGGGCGGTGCCGGGCAGGCGGTGGGTAGGGCGGCTGATTACCGCCGCCTTCGGGCACTGCAGACAATCAGCGGCCTCCCCAACCACAGGCGCGGGGTGCAAGGCCGGACATTCGACCACCGTCCCACGGGGGCCAACTTTTCTGTATTGGGCTGGCTCTGCCCCCAAACCCTTTGTCGCAGCCGCATTAACACCGCAAATGCGATAACATGTGGAGATTTGCCGCAAACCGCGAAAGAAAGTCCTTCGTTTGTCATGTTTCACGCGCGCAATCAAAGAGGGCTCTGCTTGAAGCGGCGCAGTGATTCACTCAGCAAGGAACCCTGCGCAATCGGCAACCGGCTAGGTTTACGTGCGGGCACGCAGCCCAGAAGCAGCAACGCCATCTGCTCCGGCGGCCCATCAGCGCTGTTAGAGCGGGCAGAGAGCCGGATCGCTTGGGCGAGTTTGGAGAGGCGGCGCACGAGGTGGTCGGGTGGCCTGCAGGTGCGCAGCTCCACCCTGTTGTCCCACGGCGTGCATTGCATTCAGGTCGCTACTGGGAGCTTGGGGGCGCCGAAAGCTGCGTCCTGCCGGATTTGACCTGGCATCACCCCATCTCTCGAGCCCACCATTCGACGTTTGCGTGCTTTAGCCCCACTTGCTCCGCGACTTGGCGTCCGGGGTCGTTTTGTGTCGGAAGCTGCGTGGGGAGTGGGGAGCACGCCGTCGGCTGCCCCCGGCCGCCCCCGGGTCCCACGGGCCGGGCGGCGGGTGCTGGTCACAACCGCGGCGGGCACTAAGGGCAGGCAAAGGGAGACCGCCCTCGGCCCGGCTGGAGCTGCTGGGTTTGTATTTTGCACGCGTGCGCTGCGCCGCGCTGCGGTCCTGGGGGCCAACTCCAAGACAGCTTCCCGCCTCCTTGCCTTGCCGCCCCACTCTTCTTTCCACTTTTCACCCGGTTTTACATCATAGTGTATCACGTGCTCTGATGGGTGAGAGACAACCCCTTAAGCCTACTATTTCCATACCGGCAGGAATCTGCCCTTTCACCAGAGAGTGCCTTATTGGCTTAACGGCCCCCCCCCCGCCCCCCCACGCCCCCCTGGCGTGTGCGCAGACTCTCTGGCAGAGCGGCAGGACGCCAGGCACCCGCCCGCAACGCACGTGAGCGTCGCCGGCACCAGCGAGCAGCGGGGCCCTGCCCGGTGGATGGACGGTGCCCTGCACGAGGGACAGCCAACGCAGACGCACCCGCGCCCATCTGAAGCAGCGGCGCAGCAGGAGCCTGCGACTGGGAGCACAGCCCCGGTGGAGAGCTGGCAGGCGGCGGCAGCAGCAGGACAGGCAGGGCGGGCGGCCGGCGGCAGCAGCATGACGGTGCCGCGCGAGGCGGTGCAGGCGCAGGCGCAGGGGGCGGGCGAGGGCGAGGGGCGCAGCGGCGCCTCGATAGCGGTGCCCGTCCCTCGGGCGGAGGCGCAGCTCCAGCAGCAGCACCTGGCAGCAGGGGAGGGTCTGCTCAAGTCCGGCTTGGACCGTGACGGCGCTCCGCCCACGGCGCCCGGTGAGTCTGCCGCACAGGCGGCGCCGCTGAGGGGCGCGCGCTGGGCCTGCCGCCGCCGCCCGCCCGCGCGGCCGCGCTGGCGGGCGGGAGACGCCACACCCGTGCGCCGCCGGCGCGCTCGCTCGACCCCGCCTCCTGAGCGTCGCGCCGCGCGCCTCGCCTCGCTCCCGTGCGCGCAGGCGGCCTGCACAAGCCCGCCATGATTGGCGCCAGCAGCAACGGCTCGGCCGCCTCGGTGCTCCTGGGCTCCTCCCCAGACACGGGGCTCATCGCCGTCAGCAGCAGCGCCAGCCTGCAGAGCGGCGCCGGCGCGGCGCCCAGCAGCAGCGGCGCGGGCGGCCCGCCCGCCGGCGGCAGGAGCGAGGCCGGCGGCAGCAGCAGCACGGGCACTGCCGACTCCCTCGGCAACAAGACCCTCTACCTAGGCAACCTCCACCCCTTTGTCACCGAGCAGACGCTGCAGGTGGGCGCGCACCGCGCGCGTGGGAGGCGGCGTGCGGCGCGCCCCGCGCCGCCGCCGCCCGCCGCCGCCCGCCGCCCGCAGCCGGCCCCCGGTGCGGTCGCGGCCCCCGCCACGCGCGCCAGCCCTGCGGCCTGCCCTCTCTCCCCTTCCGACTCCCCTTCCGAGCCGCGCTGCCCCCTGCCCCCCGCGCTGTGCAGGAGCTGTTTGCCGGGCTGGGCGGCATCACCGAGCTCAAGGTGATCAAAGACAAGGCGACGGGCGTGAGCGCGGGCTACGGTTTCGCCAAGTTTGCGGGTGAGAGGCGCCCGGGCGCGGCCAGGGCGCGCCACGCGCGGGATGGGCCCGCGGGAGCCCCAGGAGGGGGAGGGCGGGGGGGAGGGAGGGCGGGCGGCTCGAGCGCGCGGGGGAGGGAGCGAGGCGCGGGGCGCCCGCTTAGGGTTTGGGGCGCGGGGCGGCGGCGGGCGCGGGACGCGGGGCGGGGGCCGCAGGGTGCGGGGCTCGCGCCGGCGCCCCACGCCGTGGCCGACCGCGCGCCGCTTTCGCCGCTGCCGCAGACTACGCCTCTGCGACGGTGGCGCTGGAGAAGGTGAACAAGGCCACGGTGTTTGGGCAGGAGGTGAGCGCCGGAACAGCTTGCACGCCCGGGCAGAGACTTGGTGAAGTGGGAGGCTGCCGGCGCCGCGCGCGCATGCGCCGCCGCACAGCCCTGCGCTCCGTGCTCCTTCCCCGCTCACCCCCCTCCCTGCGCGGCCCCGCCCTCCACCCGCGCCCCCCGCCCCTAGGTCCGCATCAACTGGGCGTTCCAGAAGGAGGCCAAGGACGAGGCGGGGAGTGGCGCGGCCGTGCACGTCTTTGTTGGCGACCTCTCCAGCGACGTCACAGACGCCATGCTCCACGCGGTGGGTGTGGCTCGGCGGCGTGGGAGGAGGCGCGGGAGCGGGCGCTGCCGCAGCAGTGCCGGGTGCGGCGGATCGCGCGGGCGCGCGCGAAGGCGGCGGAAACGCTGCTGCGCAGGGCGGGAGGGGGGGGGGAGGGCCCAGCTGGCGGCAGCCGTGCGACCCGCGCGTCCGACCTGCCCCGCGCCTTTCCGCCCCTCACCCGCCGCCGCGCCGCAGGCCTTCCAGGGCTGCCCTGGCATCTGCGACGCGCGCGTGATGTGGGACCACGCCACCGGCCGCTCCCGCGGCTACGGGTTTGTATCGTTCCGCCAGCGCGAGGAGGCGGAGGCCGCGATCCAGGTGCGCACTAGGAGGGCCTCGCAGGAGGGCCCGGGGAGGTGCCGAGGGGGGCCCGCGGAGCGGGGGGAGGGGGCAGGAGGTGTCGACGAGGCGGGGAGCCGGAGCGGAGGGGAGGGCAGGGCGGCGGGGCTTGTTGTGCCGCAGGGTGTTGCCCCGTGGCCCCCGGCCGGCGTGCCGCGCCGCCCGCGCCTCGCCCTGCTGTTGGCGATCGTTGCCCAAGCCGCCCGCCCCCCCACTCCCGCGCCGCAGATTATGCACGGCCAGTTCATCGGCGCGCGCCGCGTGCGCTGCGGCTGGGCGCAGCACAAGACGGACAACGTGGTGCCAATGGACGCGCAGGCGCGCGGCGGGGCCGCGCTTTACAACAGTTCCGGCCGGGGGGCGCGCGGGCCCGGCGCGGCGGCGCAGCAGGGAGAGGCCGCGGAGGACTAGCGTTTCTGCGGCGCGCTGGGGGCTGCGCGGCCTCGGCCGTCCTGCGGCATGGGGCAGGTCGTCGGCACCCTGCCAACTTCCATATCCATTGCTGACCACGGCTGTGCCGCCCCCCCTGCTGCGCAGCTGCTAGACAAGGCCGACCCCACCAACACGAACGTCTACGTGGGCAACCTGGCGCCGGAGCTGTCGGGTGGGTGGCAAACGAACCCGCCGCGCCGCCATGCTGCGCGACGCGGCCACGCGCCCCACCCCCCGGCGCCCCTCGCCGCCCCCGCGCCCACGCCGCGCGCCGCCCCCGCCGCCCACGCCCGCCCGCCCGCCAGACGCCGAGGTGCGGCGGCACTTTGCGGCATTTGGCGCGATCGCCGAGGTGAAGCTGTACCGCAAGGGCTCCTACGGCTTTGTGCGATTCAAGAGCCACGAGGATGCGGTGCGTGCGATCGTCGGCATGAACGGCCAGGTGCGCTGGGTGCAACGCCGGGTCTGGGGTCGTTGGAGGTGCAGCGCCGGGTTTGGGGCCGTTGCAACCGAGTGGAACGGAAAGCGAATGGGGTGTAGCCCAGCGCCCCGGGGGCCGGGGGGCGCCTGCGACAGGGCTACGTGCCCCGGGCGGCGGGGGGCGCCGCCGTCGAGGCGCCCGGCCGCCTGACCAGCAGCCGTGCCCTCCTTCGGGATGCGCCTTGCTGAGCGCGCCCCCCAACGCCCGCCGCTTATGCACCCGCTCCTCGGCCCCCTCGACTGCTCCTGGTGGCCCCTCCCCCTCAACTGTACTCCTCCTGATCTCCCCTCCCCCGCCGCAGGTCCTGGTGGGCAAGGTGGTCAAGTGCTCGTGGGGCCGCCACCCGGGCATGCCCCCCACCGGCGTGCAGACCTCGCTGATGCTGGCGGCCGCAGCAGGTGGGGCCCGCCGCCGCGCGGGGCGCGGGCGCGGCGCGCGCACGCCGCCCCTGACGCCGGCGCTGACGCCGGCCGCCCCCTCCCCCCGCCGCGTGCCGCAGGGCTGAACCCGCTGGCCATGGGCGCGGGCGGCATGCTGGGCCCCGCCGGGAGCATGGGCGGGCCCGTGCCCCTGGGGCACATGATGGCCGGCGGCCACCACGGCGCCGGCATGATGGGCAGCCTCGCCATGCCCATGGCCGGCGGCGGCTCCCAGGCCATGCTGCACGGCGGCCCGCCGGGCGGCCCCCACCTGCACCACCCCTCGGGCCCCGGCGCGGCGGCGATGATGGCCGGCGCTGCCGGCCTCGACGGCGTCGGCGCGCTGGCCGGCGGCGCCGCCCACCACGGCGGCGGCCCCGGCGGCGCCGGCGCCGGCGCTCAGATGCTGGACCACCTGTCGGTGGCTGGCAGCGCCAGCATGGGCATGCTGGGCAGCCACTACGGCATGGCCGCAGGCCTGCCGCACCCCTATGGCGCGGTTTCCGCCGCAGGCATGTTTGGCTTCGGCCCTGGCCAGTGAGGCTGGCCCCGCCCCGCCAGCGAGAGCAGCCAGAGCGCGGCGGCGGGGGCCCCTCGCTGCCCCGCCCCACGGCCATGGCCCGATGCTGCGGCCGCTACACACGGCGCGGCGCGGCCGCCTGCGCCCGCCCTATGGCGGGCGGCGCCGCCGCCGTGCACGCATGCCACATAACCCTTCCCTGCTCTCGACTGGACTCCCTCGGTCTACGTTGCCCCCAGCTCCCCGGCACCGGGCGCGGCCGCTCTGGCGCGCGGCATGCGCGCGCCGGCGCGGCCGCGCCCCACCGCCCGCGCCGGCCCTCCCCCGCAACGCACCCCAGCAATGCCATGATGATCCATCCTCAGCCCTGGCCCTCCCCCGGAATTTTGAGAAGGACAGGAACGACGGAACGAACCCGCGAGCACTCCCTTTGCGCCCCGCGCAGCGCCCCCGGCGGCCCAGATGGGCCAATACGCGCGCCGGCCGGCGCGCGAGGCGCCAATCGCCCGCACTTGTTTTCACGTTTTCATCCCGCCTCGCCAGGGCTGCGTACCGTCCTGATCACAGCCAGGGCCGCTGCGCAGCACGCGCAGTTGCACCTGCGGCTGCTGCCTCCCCTCTCGCTCCCTCTCCCCTTCCTTGTTGGCTTTGTGTTTTCGCTCTCGCATCTCCCTCACCCTCTCGTTCACCTCTCTAACAGGCCAGCACCATCGGATTTGATTCGCTTCTTTGGGGCGCGTCCCCGGCGCCGTCGCACGGCCCCAGGATAGGATTTCAAACAGGTAGCTTTGCTCGGGCAGGCCACTGCATCCACTCTCCTTTCCTCCTCACCTGCTATGCCTACGCTTGCCTATCCTCTCATCTGCACTGCACCGCTATCGCCGCCCCCGGCGCGCGACGGCAAACCTGTCGCTTGCTCTGCCTGCCTCTCGATTGCGTTGTTGCACTGCCCCTCGTGCGCCTGCCCTGTAACCCCAGGAGTGTTTTTCTGTTGACGCTGGCGGCGAGGACAGAAAGTGAAGCAGGCCAACTGCCAATCAGTTGCTCCAGAAGCTGCTGCGGTGGCGGCTGCAAAGACGCAGCGACTGGCTCGTTTGTCAATTCAGCCACACCCCTCGGAGGGACCAGCAGCCATGCCTCGCAACTACTCTGCGCTCGCGCTCCTTCTGCTCCTCGCGGCCGTCGGGTGCGCCGCGGCGGGCACGCCCGCCGGTCCCATCTTTGGGTGCCGCCTCCCGCGCCGCTTCATCGTCGTGCAAGGGTTTGGGGAGACGTCTGAGGGGAGCGGTGAGGACCCCTATGAGACGGGCGCCCACGACCTGGGTGGGTGGTCTGGGGAGGCGTGGGCGCAGCAGCAGCACACGCCTGCTGAGAGCGGGGCGCACGAGGCAGGGCGCTTGCTGCGGCCGGCTGGCGCTGCTGCTCCGGTGGGGCAGGCGACAGCTGCTGCCGCACCACACCCCTGATGTGTACTCACTACGCCGCCCTGCGCTGCGCAGCAATGGAGGACGCCGGCATCTCTCAGTTCAACCTGGTCCAGTTAGGAGGAGGGACCGGGCCGGCGCCTGCTGCTCCCAGCCGCTCCACACGCCGTCTGCGCAAGCTCGTGTGCTGCTCTGCTTTCCACCCGCCGCGCTCCCCTGCCGCCGCCCAGGTACACGTCCATGCTGCCGGCGGAGGCAGAGGAGATCTCGATGGACGATGCAAAGAAGAGCGAGAGCTGGAACCACGGCGCCGTCCTGGAGTGCATCGTGTGACGATCGGGCGTCGCCGCATCGGGCGCTGGGGGGCGGGGCGCGGCTGGGGGCCTGCCGCCAGCGCTGCCGCCCCTGCCAGGCGGCGCACTGGTTCCGCCCTGCGGCCCGAGCGGACGGGGGGTGCAGCTGCGCGAGGCAGCATGCTCCTGGTTCTCCTGGTCACCCTGCTGCCCGCCTGTGCCTGCCCGCCCCCCGACGCGCCGTTGCGCCTACCCGCCCCCGCTGGCGCCACACGCGCTGCAGGGCCGAGGTGCATGGCTCCCGGGGCAACCGAATCACCGCCGGCGTCGGCCGCATGATGGTGCACCCCAAGGGCAACCGCGACGAGACGGTCGGCGGCTTTGCCACTGGTGGGTGCGCCGGCGCCGCCCGCCGCACCGGCGCATGCGACAGTGCCGCCGTGCGCCGGCGCGCGCCTCGCCCACGTCCACCCCGCACCCGCGTCGCCGTCCTCCCTCCAGCGCACTCTGCCTGCGCCGCCTGCCGCCCGGACCCCACCCTCCTGGAGTCGCAGAGTACAAGGGGCACGCGCTGGAGGATGTGGCCAAGGAGCAGCTGGAGGAGGCGCTGGAGGAGCTGTTTGAGCGCCGCTTTGGCTCCGACGACCACGAGGTGCGCAGGGCCAGCCTGGGGGAACCCTGAGGGTTGTGCACACGTCATCCTCCGTCCTGCTGGTCATGGTGGTTTGGCACGCACGCACGCCTGTTGGGTCAGTGGCTCGCCTCGGCGGGCGCGCCGCCGCCGACCGACGGTACGGCATGCCTGTGCAGCGCGTGGATGCTGCGCTTCGCCGCGGTCCCTCTCCCGCCCCCCTGCTCCCGCGCCACCGCACCTGGTTGACCCAGCTTCCAACTTTCCACCACCCACCCCAGATGGGCGAGAAGAAGTTCGAGATCTCGACACACGAGGTGAAGGATGCTTTCGGCACCGCGATGGCCGGGGTCTGCTTCATCGATTACATCTTTCCCCAGGCAGGCGCTGGCCAGGAGGCGGTCCAGGCCGACGGCCTGTATGGGCAGGCGCCGGCGCGATGTGCAGGGCCGCCGCACCCGGAGGGCGTTCCAACCGCCGGCGGCTGGGACGGTCGGGGGCCTGGGGGCCGGCGAGCACGCATGCCCCGACTGCGGTGCACGCCCTCAGTGGGCCCACGGCCGTGTGTGCTCGCAGATCGGCGAGCCCGAGAAAGCCTGAGTGATGATAGTGATGGCCGGAAGTGGTGGCGGTGGGCGGCGGGTGCTTGCGTCAAGTCAAGATGATGCACTCTGTTTGTAGATGCACTCACATCAGCAACATCAACGCCATGGGCGAGCTGAAGTCTGGTGATATGGAACGTCCTGCTGCGCATGCTGCGCGTTGGGAGAAGCGGGCGGGCGTCCCGCATGGCAGCTGCCGCCACGACTCCCCGCATGCATTGGACAAAAGCCTACTGGGTTTAGGGTTTGTGGGGTCTGCTAGGGTTTATTACAGTAATACAGATGCTGGGAGTGCTGTGGGTGATTGCTGCACTGGCGCATGGCGCGGCAGCCGCAGCGCCGACGTGGCAGCCTTGGCGCTCTGTGACAAGTGCCGAGCTGGTGCACACGGCCGAGGCGGAGGCGCACCGTGTGCGCAAGCTTCCTGGCTGGGGCAAGGTGCGCATGGGCGGGATGGACGGTCGCCGGGCGGTCATGGCCGTCGCTCGTGTCGATCCATTCCTGATCCCCGCCGCCTCTGGGCCTCCATGGCACCCGGCCCGCCTGTGCCACGTGTGATGCAAAGGCCCCTGTCAATCCCTCATGTGGCCCTGCCCTCCCGCTCGCCCTCTTCCCCGCCCCAGACCGCACCCGTCCGCATGCACAGCGGCTACGTGCGTGTCGCAGAGGAGAGAGAGCTGTTCTACGTGTTTGTGGAGGCGGAGGAGGCGCCCAAGGACGCCCCCCTGATCCTCTGGCTGACGGGGTGAGCGTGCAGGCGGCGGGGCTGCCAAGGCGGGGGCGGCGGAGGGTAGAGTGCACTGACACAAGCTTGGCGCCCCGGCGCTGGGCGCGGCCGTTGCCGCCGCCGCCCCGAGCTGCTGCCAATGGCGTGGGGCGCCACGTGCTGCGCAATTGCAAGCCGCGCGCAGGGGCCCCGGCTGCTCCTCCGTGGGCACCGCCTGGATCAGCGAGCACGGGCCCTGGCTCCCCCGCCCCGGCCGGCCAAAGAAGCTCATGGCCAACCACCACAGGCAGGCAGAGGGCGCACGGGGACAGGGCCAGTGGGACTGGCGGGGCAAGCGGTCCGCCGTAAGCAATGCGATGCGCCGCCGGTCACGGCCGCCCTCCCACCACCCCTCCACCACCCCCCATCCGCAGCTTCCACCGCTTTGCCAACATTATCTACCTCGACTCTCCTGCTCTCGTGGGCTTCAGCTACAGCAACCGCTCGGACGACAGAGAGGTGGAAGCCGCGCCTCCAGCACGCCTGGCTGTGGCCGTGTGGTGGGGCTGCGCCATGTGGTGGGGAGTCTGCTTGAAAGCGGCGGCGGCGCTCTCGCCCGCAGCAGCACCGCTGCTGCGCGGCCCCACTGTGGGAACCCCAGGTGCCCCCGCTCGCCCACCGGGCCCCTGCCTGCCATGCCCGCGTGCACTGCCCGCCTGCAGACTGGGGACGAGCGCACCGCCACCGACAACCTCCAGTTCATTCGCAGCTTTCTGGACCTGTTCCCCGCCCTCGCACACCACCGCTTCTGGCTGGCCGGCGAGTCGTACGCAGGCACGAGCGAGAGCGGCGCCCAGGCTGGGCACAGGGCGCGGCGTGCAGGCGCGGCAGGGTTGGGCGGGGCGGTGGGGTGCCCTGCGACCACCACCGCCGCGCGCGGCCACGCTGCTGCTCTGCCCGGCTGCCGCCCTGCCGCCTGCCCGCAGGCCACTACCTGCCCCAGCTGGCTTGGAAGATTTTGGAGCACAACAACAACACCCAGACCAGCAGTGGCAGAGGCGGCGGCGGCCACAAGATCAACCTGCAGGCAGGCCTCTGCGGCGGGTTCAGCGCAGGGAGCATGGAGCGCAGGCTGGAGGGCGGCACCGTGTGCCACGAACAGTGCCACGCAGTGCTCGTCTGCTGGCCCTTCAGAGCTCGGCGCCCCCCGCGCCTGCGCCCCTGCCCCCGCGCCATGCCGCTGCCGCAGGGCTTCCTGGCCGGCAACCCATCCACAGACCCAGAGTGAGAAAGGGCAAGGGGCGCCGCCGGCGGCGGGACTGAAATTCAAGCTGTGTGCTGCTTCCGCACCCCCCCCCCCTCAGCGTGATGTGCAAGCCCGGCGCAACCGCCGCTAGCGCGCGAACGAACTAGAGCGTGAACGCTACCGTGCCGCCCTCCTGCCGTCCCTCCCTCCCCCTAGCACAGGTACGATGGCCTGGGGCGGCTCAACTACTGGTGGTCTCACGGCCTCATCTCGCAGGACGTGCACGAGTGAGGCTGCCGCGGGAACAGCTGCCAATAGCTGCCAATAGCGCCTGGAATGGCTGCCGCGCCGCTCGGCTCCTGTGACGCAGCGCGGGCTCCCTCGACGCCTCATGCGCCGCCTGCCGCAGCCTCAGCACTGCTTCGCCTTCTCAGCTCCCAGCCAGCCTGCGCCCGTCGCGCTGCGCTCCCCCCTTCCCACCTCATGCCCTCCCACCCACCGCGCCCCCCACGCCCGCCACCCACAACCCACCCACCAACACATCCACCAAAGCACCCACCGCACCCCCCAGCGAGGTCAAGGACGCCTGCAATTTCAGCAACGTAATCCTGGGCCCCTCCGTTGAGGTCCACGTGCACGAGGAGAGCAGCAAGTGCAAGCGCGCGATCCAGGACGTGAGAGGCGGCGCGGCTGCCTCGAGGCCCTGCCTCAGGGGCTGCCAGCGGGCGGCGGAGGGAGCGCAGAGCGGCCCCCGTGGGTGCGCAGCGCCGCGGCGGCCCACCGCCTGCCAGCGCGGCAGGCGGCCGCACTGCCGTGGGGCGCCCTGCAGAGAGCACAGACAGCCGGCGCGGCGTGTTCCCTGCCGTGTCACGCCTCACGTTCCCCTTGCGGCGGCATTGACGCCGGCCGGCGCACGCAGTGTCTGTCGGAGGTGGGGGACATCAACATCCAGGGCATCTATCAGGCCAGAGATTTCTGGGCTCTGATTGCTGCGCAGCTTGGCGGCACCTGGCACCAGTTGCTTCAGATGTGGTCGAGCTTCTGCCGCCGAGCCAACATTGCCAATGCTGCTGTGGCTGGCTGCCGCTGTGCAGGACAAGTGCATGAAGTCGTTTGACGAAGATGCGCCGGCTGCAGATGCTCGCACCCTGGGCTCCGCCTGGCGCTGGGCGCTGCGCGCCCTGCGCGGCGGGCACAAGGGCAAGCGGGAGCGCCAGCGTGAGCACCCAGCATCCCAGC
Organism: Chlorella sp. A99; assembly: GCA_003063905.1. Taxonomy (NCBI): domain Eukaryota; kingdom Viridiplantae; phylum Chlorophyta; class Trebouxiophyceae; order Chlorellales; family Chlorellaceae; genus Chlorella; species Chlorella sp. A99. Next base: position 1,252,718 of record PCFQ01000005.1, read on the forward strand.
CGTCGCCCGTCGACTTGCCACGGGGCGGGCTGTCACACCAGCAGCGCAAGCCCTGCTGCCCTGCTGCGCTGCTGGCTGTGAGGCCGCAGCTGTGCCACCTTCCCGGCAGCAGGGGAGCTGGACCCCTGCGTGACCAAGGAGGGGGAGGCCTACCTGCGGCGCCGCGACGTGCAGGACGCGCTGCACGCCAACGACTCGGCCCACCGCCTGAGCTGGCGCTACGTGGGCTGCACCGAGGGGCAGGCGCGCGGGGGTCTGCAGCTGAGCCGGCCGACAGGGATGACCAGCGATGAGCAGTCTGCGCTCTCGCTCTCACCCCCCTTCTGGAAAGCACTGTGGCCTCTCTCCCTGTCCCCGCACTTACCCTGCCACTCCCTGTCCCCGCACTCCACCCTTTTCCTCCCTGCATCCATCTTGGCCCCCAATTCCAATCCACCCACAAGCAGATCTTCAACTATTCCCACACCGACCAGCTCAAGAGCCAGCTACCCCTGTACCGCCGCATCATGGAGGCCGCTCCGCACCTGCGCATCCTGATCTACACCGGTGGGGTGGCGCTGGCTGCACGAATCGGCCGTTGATGGGGCGGGCGGGCCGATCAGGCTCGCAAGCTGTCCGTGGCTGGTGTGCTGCTTTTCTTCACGTGCCTCTGACCGGTCAGGGCTGCTCGGGCGCCGCGCCGCACGCAGGCGACACCGACGCGCTGGTGCCGCTGATCGGGACGCGGCGCTGGACGTTTGCGCTGGGGCGGGAGGAGGGCAAGAAGAAGAAGCGCCACTGGAAGGCCTGGACCGACCCCGGGGGCCAGGTAGGCGAGCGCGCACGGCAGCGCTCCCTCGACACCTTCCCTTCCTCCCCCCCTCAACGCCTTCCCTTCCTCTTCGCATCTTCCTCTTCCAGCCCGCGCATGCCAGGCCGCGCGCTCCCCGCACTCTGCACTTGCCTCTTGCTCGGGGACCGGGCGCAGGCCTGCACGTCCGCCGCGCGCTGCTGCAGCCCCCCTTGACCCCGTCCCGCGCGCTCCCCTGCTGGCGTGTGCTCCCTCTGTTTTGCCTGGGCCAGGTGGGCGGGTACGTGGAGGTTTATGAGGACTTTACGTTTGCCACGGTGCGCCATGCCAGCCATGAGGCGCCCTACACCGCGCCCGTGCGCACGGGCTACCTGTACAGAACCTTCCTGAGCGGGAGGGACATCGCGTGAGACGCGCGCGGCCTAGGGTGTGGTGGGGCTGCGGCACAGGAGCTTGGGGGGGGCCGTGTTGTGATTCGCTGTTGTTGGTCGCGGCTGTGATGAGGGGAGGGCGGCGCTGGGTGCAGTTTATAGTCCTTTCTGTAAAGTGGAGTAGAGGACGGCGGCAAGGAGCAAGCGGAGAGAAAAATATCAACAGAATCAAGCGCCGAGATGAAAGACCAGGGAGTGTACCACTCAACGGCAGTTATCAAATCAGAAGGAAGAGGAAACCAAGGGAAGGGGGAAGGGACACATGCAACGCTCGTGTCTGATGCTGGACCTGGCCCGGTCCGTGCATCTTCAATCCAGGTCCACCACCACCCGCATGCTGAGGGAGCCGCCCCACTGCAGCAAGCCAGGATGCGCAGCAGCGTCGCAACGTGCTGCAGGCCACAGCGCACAGCAGGGAGGGCGCCGCTCAAGCAAAGCAGGTGCAGCGCACCTGGTAGGGGCAGCTCGCCCGCACCGCCGCCAGCAGCTCTGCCATGCCCAGCTGCTCCCTGCCCTCGGCCTGCTCCCCCCGGCCCGCCGGGGAGAACACTGGGCCGCCCCAGAAAGCGCGGCAGTGGGCCACGCGCTCGGCATCGGTCTGCGTCCAGTCGGCCAGCCCCAGGCCGGCACTAAACCGGAGCCGCACGGTGGCCGGCGGGCACAGTGTGCAGGGCGAGGGCTCGCTGCATGGAGAGGGCGGCAAGGTGTCGGCATGCATGGCGCACCTGGGCCCGAGCTCCCAAGGGACCCGGGGGTCTGCGTGGATCGGTTGCTGGCTCGCCTACCAACCTGTGCAGCGAGAAGGGCTTGCAGGCCACGTAGAGCTCAAAACACTGCCTGTCTTGCCGAGCAGCAAGCAGCGTGTACCTGCGGGTGGAGGGGCGGCGGGAGGGAGAGCTGTCAGTCAGTCACGCCGCCCACCCCTGCAGGCGCCGCCAGCAGGCTGCGCCACAGCGTCCACCGCACAGGGCCGTGCGCCGGGCCTCACCAGACGTATCCGCCGCACACGACCGCGAGGCTCTGTCGCTGCAGCGCGGCGGCGCCCGTCTTGCCCGCCTCGGCCGCCTGGCTGAGCTCCAGCAGGTCATGAAGGTCATACTCGGCTGCAGGATGCAGGCATTGCGTGGGAGCGGGTTGGGCATTCGTGTGTGTCGGCATGCTCATGGGCGGAAGGCCCCCTCTCCTTCCACGCTCTCCGCAGCAGGCGGGCTGGGAGGACGAGCACGGCAGAGCCAGCAGCGCACCTGAGAACGAAAACCTGCCAGACAGGCGGGATGGCAGCCGCGGTGGCCGCGCGGGGCTGGGTGCCACGCACTCGGCCGCCCGGGGGATGTTGGCGGCCATGCACGCCAAAAAGTCGGCGGCGAGGGGCAGGCGCCACACTGCGTCGGCCAGCTGGCGGCGCGCTGCACGGCCTGCGCCGGGCGACCGTGGCTCGCGCTGCTGGCGCGAGAGCCAGAGCCAGGCCAGATCGAAGAGCGTCTCCCCGCGGTCGCAGGGCGCCTGCTCCAGCAGGTGCAAAACCACTGTGGACAGGAGCAGCGAGGGAGCGGCAGTATGACGAGAGCCTGCCCCAGCAGCTCCAGCAGCTGCAGGCGCGGCCACAGGCGGGGCACAGCGCAGCCCAGCAGGCGACCGCATGGCGCTCCCCCGCCTTTGCACCCGCAAACGGCAGCGCCGCCCAGCGCTCGCTGGCTGGCACGCTCTCCAGCACGCGCTCCAGCCGGCCGCCCAGCAGGCCCACCAGGTGCCCCGCGACCTTGCTGCGCAGCTGGGCCAGCGCGCGCGATCGCGCCGGCAGCGGCAGCGGCTGCGTGCGGAGCGGCAGCAGGGCCAGCAGTGTGAGGTCTGGGGAACAGCCGCGATGTGTGTGCGCCACTTGCGCTGGGACGCGCGTCGGCACCCACCCCACCCCCTGCAACCACCCCAACCACCCACACGCCAGTTGTTCGCACCTGCAGCAGCTGGTCGCACATGGCCACGGTGCGCGAATAGGAGAGGTCAGAGAGCACCAGGGCGGCGAAGCAGTCGGCGCTGGAGCCGCGGCCACCGCGGGCCGAGGCGGGGACGGTTGAGAAGGCGCAGCCACCGGGGCGGGAGGTCAGGGAGCCCAGGCCGCCGCTGTCGCGCTGTGCGGCGGGCGAGGGCGTGGCGTACTGGCGCAGCGGCGCCGCCCGCGCACTGTGGAAGCCGCTGCTGCGGGGCGTGGCAAAGCGCGGGCTGGCATAGGCGGCCGCGGCGGCGCCAGCGCCGGCGGCGCGCTCGAGCGCGCGGCGGGTGGTCGCCGGGGGCCGGGGCGTGGCCTCTGCGGCGAGCAGGGCGTCAGTGTGGGCAAGCAGTCCGGCGAGCCGGGCCTGCGTGAGGGGCAGCTGGCCGCTGGAGAGGAAGACCGCCAGGTCGGCCTCTGCGCGCTGGCCATCTCGCGCGGTGGCCGGGGAGTCGGTGCAGAGGTGGACGGGTGCCTCCACGCGGCGCGGCGACCTGGGAAGATGCGAGTCACGAGGAGGGAGGGGAGGCCCTTGAGAGTCGGTGGCCGGCTCCCTGGGAGCAGGTCGGACGGGATGGCGGGGCGCCTGCGCGGCCCGTTACGCCGGCGCGCCTTGCCGCTTGCACGGCTTACGGGAGGCAGTCGGGGTCGGCGCCGCGGGCGGGGGTGGCGATGCGTGCGCTGCGCGTGGCGCTGTCGCCGCTGCTGTGGTGCTGCTCCGCCTGCCGCCGCTCCAAGTACTCTTCAAACCCCGCCAGAGAGTCGTCGTCGGAGCTGTCGGCGCTCCCAGTGCTGCCTGCCACCGAGCAAGGCGCGCTGGGCGCGGCGCCGCTGCCCGTCGCGCCGCCCAGCCCGGCGGTGGCGCCGGCCGAGGGCGTTGACGCCGCGAGGAGGTGGTCATCCACCACGCGCGACTCCTCCTGCGCCGAGCCCTGGGCCTTCAAGGCGAGCTTGGAGGGCAGCCGAAAGTTCGCGGGGAGGCCCTGCTCCTGCTGGGCCTCGCATGGGTGCTTCGCTTTCGTCCTGCGCCCACCGCGGGGCGTCAGAAGGCGCTCAGCGGTGGCCAGGAACTTGCGCATGTTCAGCTGACAGCGGGGATGTCAGCTCCTGTGAGTTTTGATTTGAGCGGGCGACGAGGTGGAAAGGCAGGGGCGGGCGGCGGTCAGCGCAAGTCGCACGGAGGAGTGGGTTGCCAACAGCTGTGGTAACTCAGATCCTCCTCCTGACGAGTGTTACCCTGCACCCTATCGCTTCCCTGCCTCGGCGAGCTGCAGGCAGATGCGCCACTCTGTGCCCGCCGCCCTGGTGTCTGTCGCCGGCTGATGCAGCTCGAGCGCGATCATTTTTACAATATTTGGTGGAGTGCAACAGTGACAGTGCAGTACATGCTGGGATCACGTGATAAACATAGAAAAGGAGAGTATGTGAAGCAATGGGGTGGGTCTGCCAGCGCCGCGCATGCCCGGCAAGCACCACACCAAAGAATCAGCTCAAATCGTCTGCGGCTTGGACCGCCGCCTCAGTGGGCAAAGAATGCTGCAGGGGGGCACCACGGACAGCAGAGCATCGGCCTCGCGCATCCTTGGGCGCCAGCCTTCAGCGCCATTGCGGCGGCCTCCGCATGCCCCTCCGGCTGATCCCACATGGCGAAAGCAGTGGCCACCCCTCCCCCTGTCTCAGATGGCGCTCACTGAAGTTCTCCCAGGAGGAGACGATGCCTTGTATGCTGGCGGTGGCTGCTGCAATCGAGACCACCAGCATGACGACGCCTGCGGCAGGCAGACCAGTTGGGGCACGCAAGAGCGCGGCGCGCTCGTTGCTCGCGGCGCGGCAAGCGGGCTGCCGGGGGCGGCCGGGCCATCGAAGGTTACCTGTAATCCAGATGGCGGCAAGGTGCAGGCCGCGGGGGCGGTACACCTATGAGCCGAGGAGCAGGCAAGTTGAGAGGGGAGTGGCTCACAAGGGAGGAGCGAAAGGGGAAGGGCACGCAATCATCAGGCCGGCGCAAAAGGCACGCAGGAGGGGCGGGCCGCCCGCGCCGCCAACCTTTGTCCACATGAAAAAGGGAAAAAAGACGCAGAGGGGCCAGAAGGAGATGGAGCCGACCTGGGGGGCGCGGGGCGGCGCGCTTCAGCCGGCAGGGGCTCGCGGCGTGCGCCCGCCATCGCTGCGCGTTGCCCGCGCGACCTCGGTTTGAATCCCTCCCTGGCATCCTGGCATGGCAACCCACCAGGCCGACGATGGCGGAGAAGAAAGGCATGATGCAGGCGACGAGGGTCACCAGGCCCACATAGGTTGTGCGGACGAGCAGGCGCGCCCACCGCGGCAGCGAGTGGTCGACGTTGGCGGGCACCAGCTCGTTGGTGGCGCCTGCGGCGGGAGGGGCAGAGCGGGGGGGGGGGGGGGGCCGGGGAGGGTGGGCACAGGACGGGAAGAGAGGGCGGAAGCCCGTGGCGTCTGCAGCCCCCCGGCACGGGCGCTCAGCGCGGCGCGATCAGCACCGCCTTGCCCAGCGGCGCTGACAGGAGTGTGCGGCTCGCCTGACAGGCCGGTGTGGGCGTCCACCTTAGTGCCCCACTCGCAGCTGCCATCCTCTCCGCCGAGGTCCTTCTCCCTCACAGGTGCCATGCCGGCGCTGGCTCTGCTGCCGGGGCTCACCCTGCCGGCGACTGCGCTTGTCACCGCCGCCTCTGCTGCCGCCGGCGAGCGCTCGCTGCTGGCGCTGCCGCCCGCCTTGTCGCCGGCGTGCCGCTGCTGCAACCGGTTGATGCCGGCCTTGATGCTGCTCTCCACCATTTCGAAAATCGGCTGTGCCAGGACCTGCAGGAGCGCAGGGCGTGGGGCCACGGCATCGCAACTGGGCTCGAGCCATGCCTCCACCAGGGCGCCACTCGCGTGCCCGCGAGGCACGCCCGCGCTGTGCCGGCGCGCCCATCTGGGCGGAGGCTCGCAGGTGCAGGGTGGCCTGCCGCAGCGCAGGCGCTGCTCGCGCGCACCTGGTAAGCGGAGATCAGGTGGACGGCCACAGCCAGGTTAGCCAACACGAGCGGCCAGGCGGGGGCCTCTGGCGGTAGGGGAGGGTGGAGTGGGGGCGCGGGCGGTCGGAGCGAGCGAGGCCCCCGCCCGCACTCGTCGCCGCCCTGCACCGCACTCTGCACAAGCTGCCGCGGCGTCACCCCAGGCTGCTGGCAGCTCCGCCCTCCGTGCACGGGGCCCAGCGCCAGCAGGGGTGAGAGCGCTGGTGCGCGCCACCCGTCCTGCGCACGCTCCCTCCCGCGCCCCACTCACGCAAGTAGCCCTCCAGCACCTCCCCTGGCACGTCGTTGCCCAAAGCAGCATATGACGTCACCGCGACGGCAAAGTAGAGCACGAACGCGGTAGACTCGGCTGCAGCAGACGTGCATGGGGGAGGGATAAACACGGTGGTTTCAGCTGCAGGAGGCATGCAGGGAAGAAGGGCACAGGACAGGCACAGGCACAGGCACAGGCACAGGCACAGGCACAGGCACAGGCACAGGCACCGGCGACTGAGGGGCAGAGGTGCGCAAAGGAACCGGGGGGCGGGGGGACCGGGAGCGATGGTCACCGCAGCACAACGGGGGGATGTGGCGAAAGCGGCAGCGCGCGCTCACATATGACGATCGCTTTCTTCATCTGCACCATGGCGCTGGGCGGCTGGCGCAGCGTGTCCTGAGGAAGGGGGAGGGCCGGGGGGGGGGGGGGGGGGGGAGGGGGGCGGGGGGGGGGGGGGGCCTGTTGTCGCAGACAGGGGNGGGGGGGGGGGGGGAGGGGGGGGGGGGGGGCATCGAGCCGGTAGCAGGCTGGGGCAGCTGTTGCAGCCAAGTGGAAGGCAGCAGGGAGCGCGGTGCGCAGGAGGGCCGCAGAGCACCCCCTGCCTCCTATCCTTCTGACCCTCTTCCTTCCTGACCTCGATCTCAAGCAAAATCTGCGCAAAGCTGAAGGCAAAAGCGATGTTGCCAATGGCGTTGAGGCAGCCCCAGGCCTTGGTTGCGGGGCTGGCAACAATGCCGGCCACGGTGCCGCCGCGGTTGCCCGCTGCGGCGCGGGGGTGGGGGGTCGGCGCTCACTCAACGCATGCCCGCCTGGTGCAGGTGCGATGCACAGACGCACGAGCTGCACGGGCGTGCACAGAGAAACAGTACGGGGCTCACCATACACGAGGCCCAGGATCAATGTGATGCCAGAGTACATCAAGGAAGAAAGCGTGCCGAGGCCGCTGACCCACCACACCGACTCAAGACTGGGCAGCTGCGCGGGGGCGGGGGCGAGCGTGGGGGCCGGTCGCATGCGACAGGCATGTGGGCACAGCGTGGGGGCCGCCCCAGGTGGCCGCTGGCGAGGCACAGGCCACAGGTGCAAGCCAGCATGGAGCCCAGCAGCGCGTGCGGCAGCCAGCCCCCCGGCGTGCCCCGCCTGCGACAGGAAGACCTCCAGCCCCCCAAACAGCAGCGCCAGCTGGTACTCGCTGCTCCACGCGCTGTTCAGCTGCACTGCAATCGTCTTCATCGCCTTGGCGCCTGCGTGAGAGGGCGTGGGACGGCGTGGGAGGGCGAGACGGCGCGCGTGGGCATCAGGGCCAACGGAGCGCCGCTGGCGCGCCACTGCCGCGCAGCGCAGCAGGAGCGCCAGGGAGCGTGGGGTGCAGCACCGGCGCAGCACCAGCGCAGAAGGGGCGGAGCAGGAGCGCTCGCCGGTAATGGTGTAAGCCACGTCGATCAGCACCAGGGTCACGACCTGGAAGATGGTGGCCACGATGGCGCCTCGCCGCCCCTGCGGCGGCGGCGGGCGTGCGCGTGAGGGTCTTTGACGCCTACTGTGCGGCGCGTGCCTCGCGGCGCCACGCTGGAAGCCCACAGACTGTTGGGGTGGCGCAGCGGGCAGCGGCACGGGCGCCGGCGCACCACCAGGTGCAGGATGGCGTGCTGGTAGCGCTTGTGCTCCACGCCATTTACGTAGTACACCTCTGCAGGCGGGGCATCATTGCCTGCCTCGCTTCGCCAACGGCGAGGCGTGCCGTGCGCGCACGCGGCCCGTGCATGCGCTGAGGCGGCGCTCGTGCAGCTGCGCGTGCAGCCCGCCGCCCACCTGCCAGCAGCAGGGAGGTCCAGAGGGCGATCAAAAAGAGGACGACGAGAAGAATTGGGCCCGCCACCCAGCCAAGCCACGCGACGCTGGATGGCAGACCCAGCACGCCGGCGCCGACCTGCGTCCGCGGGGGGGGGGTGGGGGGGGGGGGGGGCCTTGGCGGCTGCCCAGGGCAGCCACAGGGCAGCCATGGCAACGCAGCGCTGGCCACGCACCACTGCGCAGAAGATGTGCATGCACGCCGTCCATAATGTTCCTGATATGGGGGCAGGGCGCGAATTGACAGGCAGGTGAGCGCCTGTTTTGATGATGGTCACAAGCAGGCACACGCCCCACCCGCCCGGCCCCGCCGCCGCCCGCCGTGCCCGGCCCGGCCGCCGCACCTGTTTTCCCGTTTGCGACAACGGCAACGCTTGGCTTGTCGACGCCGCCCGAGTCAGCAATCCCCAGCCAGGAGGATTGGCCGGCGGACGCGGGGGTCGGCTGAAACACAATCGGGGCCATCGTCCACGCACGCAATGTTGCCTACGGAAGCCCCGAAGATGTGCGCCAGTGTCGATATCCTGCTCGCTCGAGCCAGCCCAGCTGCCAGCCCAGCCGCCGCCGCCCCTGGCTGGCGGGCCGCCTGCCTGGTACGCATGGTGCAGCTCCGGAACAGCATCACCCTGCCAGCACCTCCTCTGCCTCAGACTGCCTGTGCAAGCGTTTTTGTGCCATGTGCAATGCGTGTGGTGCCTGTCGCAATGATGGACCAGGCCAACATTCGAGCCTCCCCAGACCTCCAGATGCTCGCCACTCGCTCTACGGCATACATGTCGTGTGTGAAAACGCAGTGGGCGTCGAAAGACAGCTCATCTGGCTCTTTCGCGTTGAGCATGGGTTGGTGGCACAGCCGCAGAGTCTCATCCGCTCGTTGTAGCGTTTACAATTTAGCCGCTGCTCCGTGTGGGCCAGGGCCAACCGAACAACCAAAGAGGTGCCCGCTCGGCTTCTCCCTCCCAGCGGTCAACTCTGTCGCGCTCTCCTGCCACGCGCTTGATTCCAGCCCACGAACAGACACGAGAGGGCATGTAGGTGCCGCGACCTCAGTCCAACTTTCTGCTCTCCCCGCGAGCCCATTGCGCATTGGAATGGAGGAGGTGCTCCCTGGCGTGCAGGTGGGAGTGGTTGGAAGCAGTGCAGCGCCACACACCAGGCACCCGCCCGCCCCCACCTGCCACCGCACACCAGTCGACCCGTCTGCGGTCCCACACCCTGACCGGTCCCTGCGCTCCCATTGCTCCAACTGCCTTGCACCACCAACCAACCACTCTCTCCGTGCAGGCCCGCTTGGACGCCAAGCTCGGCCAGCTCAACAAGCTCGTGCAGCAGGTGGTTGCACAGCCAGAGGGCGGCGCGGAGGACAAGGCGGCGCGCTGCGATGCGGAGCTTCAGCAGCTGCTCCAGGCGAGGTGTTCCCCGCTGCTGGGCGCCCGCACACCATGCCTGCGCCCCTTGTCCCCGCCCCGGGCCACTCAGCGCCGGCCGCATTTGCTCAAGACAACAGCCTTATGCGCGTCCGACTACAGGATGCGGCGGCGCGCATCAGCGACTTCCAGAGGCGCATGGACTGGGAGCGGCAGCAGGCGAGCCTGGAGGAGGCGCTGGTCCCAGTGCATGCGGCGCACGAGCAGCGGGAGCGGGAGCTGGAGGGGCAGCTGGCGGCCGCGCAGGCCGCGGCCGCTGACCTGGCACGGCAGCTGGAGGCGGCGCGGGCGGCGCTGGGCACAGCCGAGCGCGAGCGCGAGGCCTGGCTCGAGCGCGTGCGGGAGGGCGAGGCCGCGGCGGCGGCAGAGCGCGAGCGGCATGCTGCGGAGGAAGCGCAGCTGCGCGGCGACCTTGACGCCTCGCGCAAGCGGGAGGAGGGTGCGTCGGCAGCGCTAGAGGGCGCGCAGGCTCGGTGGGATGAAGAGGCATCGCGGCTGCAAGGCGAGCTGGAGGCTGCGCAGGCGGCAGCGGCACGAGAGGCAGAAGAGCGCGCAGCAGAGGCGGCTGCGTGGCGGTGGGAGCGAGAGAGGCTGATGGATGCGCACCGCGCGGAGCAGCAGGCGTGGGAGGCTGAGCTGGCAGCACAGCGCGCGAGTGCAGAGCAGCACCAAGCAGCGGCCGCAGACGCGGCAGCGCGGGCGGGCAAGGCCGAGGCGGCGCGCGAGGCCGGCGCCCTGGACGCCGCGCGGCTGGCGAGCGAGCTGGCCGACGCGCTGCAGGCGTGCCGCCAGGCGCAGGCGCGCCTCGACCAGGCGGAGGCGGCGCTGGTGGCGACGGGCAGCCAACTGGAGGCCTGCCAGCACGCGAGCGCAGCGGCGCAGGAGCGCGGCGAGCAGCTGGCGTCGCAGCTGGAAGCGGCGGCCACGGAGCTCAAGGCGGTGCAGAGCTCGGCGGCGGCTGCTGCGCAGGAGTTCGAGGTGCAGGAGCAGCGTCTGAGCGCCGAACTGAGCGCGAGCCGCACCGAGCGCGGCCAGCTGGCCGCCGCGCTCGAGGCGTGCCAGACGCGGCTGGGGGGCGTGGAACAGCAGCTCGTGGCCTCGCAGGCCGAGTGCCGGCGACTCGGCGCGGAGCTGGGCACCGTGCAGCAGCTGAATGAGGAGCACCAGGAGGCGATGGTCAGCCTGCAGAAGCAGCACGTGGCCGAGGCGACCAGGGCGGCCAGCAAGACTGCCACTGCGGCGGCAGAGGCGGCCGAGCTGCGAGCGGCGCTCGAGGCCGCGCACGCGGCGGCGCAGGAGGCGGGCGAGGAAGCGGCGGCGGCCGCTGCCCGTGCCGAGGCGCGGGTCCAGCAGGCGGAGGCGGTGTGCCAGCAGCGCCTGCTGGCGGCGCAGGCCGCGGCCGCCGAGGCGCTCGCTGGCTCTGAGGCGCGGGCGCGGGCGGCGGCTGCCGAGCTGCGCGCGGCGCACGAGGCGGCGCGGGAGGAGCAGGAGGCTGCGCTTGCGGCGGCAGTCGCAGCGGCCACGGGCCAGGTGGAGGCCGAGTGCAGCGTCCTGGCGCAGCAGATGCGCCTGCTGTGCGACCACCTGCGCTCTGACGCACAGGTGGAGCTGCCCTCGCCCGCAGAGCTGCTGTCCCTGCTGCCGCCGCCAGAGGACGATCTGCAGTCGAGCGGCAGGGGCGCCGCCGCTGCCGCCGCCGCAGGTAGCCGGCACGGCACGGCGGCGCTGCCCATCCCGCGGCCCGGCGTGCCGGCGGCGCGCGCCGCGCTGCGCGCGCTCGCGGCCGCACTGCTGGGTCTGTGGTCGGCGCGCGCCGGCGCGCTGGGCCAGGCGGCCACGCTGCAGCACCTGGTGGACGAGCTGCGGGAGCAGGTGGCGGCCGAGAGGGCCGCGGCCGAAGCGCGGCTGGCGCGCGAGCTGCGCGTGCAGGGCGTGGCGTGGGACCTGCGCGCCAGCGAGGCGGTGGCCGCCAAGTCGGCAGAGTGGCGGGACAAGTTCCAGGGAATGGAGGACAGGCTGGCGGCGCAGGTGCGGAGGCGTATGTGTGACGTGTGGGCTGAAATGAGACTTGGCAGGTGGCGATGGTCAGTATGGATGGATGCATGTGCGTTACTGTTTCACAGCTTGCACGGTGCCCAGTTGAGGTTCTGCAAGGGGCTGCATGGATGCTGCTGCCTCACCGCTGCCCGTCGTTTGCCGCTGCTCGCGCAGGTGCGGGAGCTGACGGTGGCGCTGGAGGCTGCGCGCGCGAGGTGCGGCGACCTGGAGCGTCAGGCAGTGGGGCTGGCCTCAGAGGTCGCGACGCAGCAGCGGCAGCATGCGGCTGCGCTGGAGGCGGCGGCGGCGGCGGCCGCCGCGCAGCTGCGCGAGGCCCGGGAGCAGCACGCGCGGGAGCTGGCGCTGGCAGCGCGGCAACGGGAGGGCGCAGAGGCGGCGCTGAGGGAGCAGCACGCCAGCGCGGTGGCACTGCTGGAGGAGCGGCATGCTGCGGAGCTGCAGGAGGCGGCGGCGCGCCACACCGCTGCGGCAGAGCAGGCGCGGCTGCTCGCCGAGCAGGCAGAGGCGCAGTCTGCCGCGCAGCTGCGCAGCACTGAGGAGGCGTGGCAGCTGCGGGCGGCCGCCGAGCGCACCCGCCTCGCTGAGCAGCACGCCGACGCGATGGCCGCCGCCGCTGCCAAGCACGAGCAGGTGGGTGCAGCCTGGTGACGCGGTCTGTCTGATGCCCGCCCTGTGGCTGCTGGTGCTGCCGAGCGGCCCGCCCCGGACCCTCGCAAGCCACAGGGCGCCTTGCCTTTGCGCCCGCACTGTGAGTGCAGGCGGCCGCAGAGGCGGCCGCGCGGCACGAGCTGGAGGCGGGCCGCCTCAAGGACGCCATCGCCCGCATAGAAAAGTCCGAGCGCCAGCTGCTCAAGGCCCGCGCAGTGGCGGAAGGCAGGCTGGCCGACGCACAGGTTGGCGCGTGGCCTCGGAAGGCGGCAGAGGCTTGCGAGCGGCATGGAGCACCGGGGCGTGCGAGCGAGGGGGCTCCCGGCCCGCCGCGTGCCTCACTCGCCTCAACTGTGAGCCAACCACTTGGCACCTGCGCCTCCTGCGCCCCCTTGCGCAGACCGAGGCGCAGCGGGCGGAGGCGCTGCTGCGCGGCGAGTGCCGGGAGCAGGTGGCGGAGGCGGAGCGGCGCGGTGCCGCGGGGGTCCAGGCGGCGCAGGGCGAGGCGGCGCGCAGGGTGATGGAGGTGCTGCAGGAGCAGGACGGCCTGGCGGCGCGGCTGGCAGAGCTGGAGGCTCGCGTCGGCAAGTGAGCGTCGGGGAACACGCAGAAACCGCGGGCCGTGAGGCACCCGCAGCTGCAGCGCGCAGCAGGCTCCCTTCTCTTCCCTCCTGTCGACACCCGTTGGCTGCCCCCGCGCCCCCTCCTGCCGCCGCAGGGAGCCGCGGCCGCAGGACGTGGCGCGCATCGCGGAGCTCGAGGCTGAGGCGGCGGGCCTGCGGGAGGCGCTGCGCACCGCCGACGCGCGGCACGCCCGCCTGCGCCAGGAGCTGCTGCTGCGGGAGGAGACCTACAACAAGACGTTTGCCGCGGGTGGGTGGGTCTGGTCTGGTCTTACAGCTTGGCACCATGAGGCATGCACCACGGGTGGGTGGGGCAGCGGTAGGTGGTGGGACGGGGTGCGCAAGCGGGACGCTGGACGGGGGGTGCCGCGGCTGCTGGACGGGGGGTGCCGCGGCAGCTGGAAGGGGGAGTGCGCTGGTAGGTGCGCACGGCTACGTGTGCCGCGTGCTGCGTGGGACGGGGGTGCGGCAGGGGCCCAGGGGCCGAGGCGGCTGGCACGTGCGGTGTGGGGTGCAACGGGGTGCGCTGTCGCCGATCCCGGCGCGGCCCCGCAGGCGGCGCGGGCGCGCGCGTGCTCGACGTGGGGCGCGCGCTGCATGCGGACCAGGGCACCGTTGAGTGGATGCTCAAGGCCTCTACGACGCCGGGGCGGCGCGGCGCGCCGGCGGGCGGCCGCGGCCCCAGCAGGAGCCCCAGCCGGGAGGGCGCGGCCGTGCGGCTGCCGCGGCTGTCGGGCGGCGCGCAGCGGTGACCTCGGTGTTTGCGGCTGCCCGCGATGACTCTTGTTGCCCTCCTTGTCCTCCTGTTGGCTGCTCGCCCTGCGCACCCAGCAGTTCGCTCGCGACTGCTCACCAGAGGGAGCTTACACCCCCATGCGAGAAGGGCCGCCGAAACGCACGCATCGAGCGCACCGAAAGGCACCAACCAGGCAGGGAGTCAGGCACACGCGCCGCTCATGCGCCAAAGCGCTCCAGCCGACGCCGGCGCAGCTCAGCGGCCGCCTCGTCCTCCCCGCCGGGCGACGTGGGGTCCTCGCCCGCCGCGGCGTCGCCGTCGCCGCCCGCCTGGGATGCGGCGGCGGTCTGGGGGTCTTCCTGCCCGCTGCTGAGGTCAGCCGATGATGCGGCAGGGGCCTCGGGGGAAGCGGGAGCCGGGTCGGGGGCAGGAGTGGCAGGCGCGGCCGCGGCTGCAGGGGCCGCCGGGGCCGCGCCGCCGCCTGCCGCCGCGCTGCTGCTGGCCGCCGCGCCGCCGCCGCCTGCCGCGGTGTCGTGCTGCTGAATGCGCTGGGCATAGGCCTGCAGAGCCTCCATCTGCTGGGCCAGCACGCGGCCCATGGCATCGGCTGCCGCCTGCATGGCAGCACCCATCGCGGCGACCGCCGCCGCACCGGCCTCGCCCGAGCCGGGCGGCGCGACGGGCAGCATGGCGGGCGCGTGCGGGTTGAGCATGGCGGCGGCCACGGCCGCCGTGGCGGCAGCTGCCGTCGCGTGCTGCTGCGCCGCCAGCGCGGCGGCGATGCTCGCCTCCTCTGCGCTTGGCGGCTGTGCGCCAGCGGCCGCGCCGCCGGCGGGCAGCGCCGCCGCGCCGGGGAACGCCGCGGGCGGCAGCATGACGGGCAGCAGGGGGACTACGCCAGACATGGTCGCCGCCGCGGCCGCGGCGGCCGCCGCCTGCTGCTGCTCGGGCGTCTGGTTGGCCGCGAACTGCGCCGGGGGCAGGCCGCCGGGCACAAACATCGCCATCGAGGGGGCAGGCACCCAGCCAGGCGGGAGGTAGGCCGGAGGGCCAAACCCTGCGGGCAGGCCCGCGGCGGCAGCGGCCGCCGCCGCCGCGTCGGGCGGGGCGCCGCCGGCGCGGCGGGCCGCATGGCGGCCACGGGGCGGCGGCGGCGCGCCGGCCGCCTGGAACTGCAGCGCCGCCCTGGCGCGCTCCAAGGCATCCATGTTGCCCCCCGCCGCCGGGTCCTGCCGCTGCGCGCCCGCGCCGGCGGCGCCCTCGGGCCGCGCCGGCGGCGCCGCCGCCGCCGCCGCGGCGTCGCCCGGCGCGCCGCGCTGCGGCGCCAGGGGCGGCGGCGGCCGGAGCTGGGGGCCGCCTTGGGGGGGGGCCACTGCCGCGCGGCAGATGGGGCAGTTTTGCTGGCGCTCGAGCCAGGAGCGCAGGCAGTGCAGGTGGAAGCAGTGGGAGCAGGAGAGGCGCTTGTTGTGCCCGCCCGCCGCCATCTCCTCGCGGCAGATTATGCACACGTGGTCGGCGCGCGCGAGGTCCTCTTCTGGAAAGCAAGAAGGATTGGCGCGGAGGCGGGGCGTGTGGGGCGGGGCGGCGCGGGGGTGCGGCGCGCGCGGCGGGAGCGGGTGCGCGGGCAGGGGGCCGCGGCGCGCGCCGGCGGGGCCCCGGCCCCTCCCCCCGCGCCGCCCGCGCCGGCGCCGCCGCGCGCCGCCGCGCGCACCGCTCGCGTCGGGCAGGCGCTGGTCCATGTTGGCGGTGATGCGTCGGTAGCGCAGAAAGTCTCGCACGCGGATCTGGAAGTTGCGGAACGTGAAGTAGAGGTCGCGGACCTGAGGGTGGGTGGTTGTTGGGTTGGGGTGGGTTGGGGGGTGGTGGGGNGGGGTTGGTTGGGGGGGGTGGGGTGGGGAGGGTCCTTTTGGAGTTGTTGTTCGAGTTGTCGGGGAGGGCGGTGGCGGACCGGCGCTGGGGGGAGGGACCCGGCCGCCGGCGCCGCCGCCGGCGCCGCCGCCCGGCCCCGCCCCCGCGCCCTGCGGCGCCGCCGGCCCCCTCTCCCCCGCACCAGGTGGAGGGGGATGCCGTAGGTGGAGAAGACGATGGCGAAGAAAGCGCAGTACACCATCAGGTGGAGGAGGTCGAGCGTGAGCTCCAGGTAGAAGACGGCCACGCCCTGTGTGTGTGTGTGTGCGTGTGTGTGTGTGTGTGTGTGTGTGTGGTGGTGGTGGTGTGGTGTGGGGGGGGCGTGTGGGGGGGTGGAGAGGCTGGGGGGATCGCGTGGCATGCGCGCGCGAGGGAGACAGACAGAGGCGCGGCGCGCCCACCTTGCCCTCCCAGCGCCCCTCAAGTGCCATGTCCACCATCGTGCTGCGGGGGGGGGGGGGGGGGCGGGGGGGGGGGGGGAGGCAGTGCACGCGGGGCGGGTGGGTGCGGGCACAGGAGAGGGGGGCTGCGGCCCCAGCGCGAGTCAGCCACAAGCGCGCGCGCTTCCCCCAGGGTGCGCCACTCACAGGCAGTACTTGATGGCCGTGGTGGTTATTGTGGAGGCGAGCACCGCGTACTCGAACGCAAACAGCAGGTGCACGCTCACGCCATGCTGCACCGTCTTGGTCAGCGTCAAGTGTAGGAAGGTGAGGTCGATCGCCTGGGGGTGAGGGGGGGGAGGGGGCGGGTGGGCGAGGGGGAGAGGCGAGGTGGGAGGGGGGGTGGAGGAGGGGCGGGCGCACGGGTGCGGGCGCGGGGCGCGCGCGGCCCCTCGACCCCCTCTCCCCACCCCCCGCCCCTTGCACACACCCACACGCCCCGCACCAGCAGCAGGCCCATGAACGCGGTGATGCGCAGGTGGGCGAGGCGGCTGACGTCGGGCGCCGTCTCCATGAAGTCCACGCGATCCTAAAATAAAACAAAAGCGCATTTGAAAACAGTTGGAGCGCTTTGAAGACGTTTGGAGGCGCGCGGCGCGTTTGGAAGCGCGCGCTCGCAAGCGCTGGGCGCGGGCGCGGCCGGCGGCGCGGCGCGGCGCGGCGCACCTGGACGAGCCAGTGGCAGACCTTGACGAAGGAGAGGGCGACAAACATGGAGATGAAGGCAAAGGTGAAGTCCTCGCGGAAGACGGTCATCGCGAGGCACGTCTCCACGATCGCCTGTGGGTTGCGACGGCGGCGGGCGGGCGGGCGGGTGGGGGTGTGGGGTGTGGGGTGGTGGTAAGGGGTGGTGTGGGGGTGTGAGGGTGGGGGACGCGGGCGCGCCGCCGACGGGTGGGTGACATGGGCGGGCGGAGACGCGGGGGAGGGGGGCGCAGGGGGGGCAGCGACAGCGCGACAGCTGCCGGCAGCTCACACACGCGCGCATCCCACCTGGCTGATCTTGTCGTTGATGCGCTCCACCTCCGAGTCGCGCAGGCGGCCCAGGAAGACCTGCGCAAGGGCGTGGCGGGGGGGGCAGAGGGGAGGGCGGCGGCGCGTGCGTGGGCGGCCCCGCCGCCCCGCCACCCCGCCGGTGCACTCCTCGCGCTCTGCTCGCGGGCGCTGGAGAGAGGGCTGGAACGCTGCCCTTGGCGCTTCGCTTCGCTTGGAGCGCGTAGTCGGCCTGCGAGCGCACCCGCGTGAGCAGCTTGTAGGTGGCCAGCGCCGCCGCAAAGCCCAGGTTGCCCAGCACCGCCACCGACAGCTTGGAGCTGCTGAGGTAGACCATGCTGGGGTAGAACCTGCGAGGGGGAGCGGACGAGTGGGCGCGCAGGCGGCCGAGCGCGACGGGCGGGGCAAGAGGGCGGCCACCCCCCGCGCCCCGGTGCGCGGGCGCGCCGCGAGCGGTGTCACTTGGCCGTGCCGCGGGGCGGGCCGCTCACTGTTCTCGCGTGGCAAAGGCATGGTAGATCACCGCCGTGGCCAGCGCCACGGAGCTGAGGATGTAAACCCTGCTGCTGACGAACGGCATGGCTGACAGGTCGCTGTGCGTCACTTGACCACTCAGGCCCACATGATGAGCTCAAACACACGATCAGGCCCCCAAATCGGCGTTCCGCGGACCAGGCAGTGCAAGGGTGCAGCGAGAATGGGCAAAAGAACAGTTGCCAGCTAGAAGGCGCGGCTGCCAGGCGATGGACGGATAGGTGGCTCGCAATCCGGGCTCCCGCTGCTTGCACGTTTTGGCACAAGTCACTGCAGCTGCTTGAAACCCGTGCCGACACTCAGAACGCTCTCCACAGCTCCGCCACTGACCCACTGCCCCGCTCGGGCGCCCCTCGCCCCGGCAGCGTCAGTTTCTCGTCCCAGCAACGCAGCAGGATGGCGGCGGTGCGCTGCCATCGGGCGCCCCTGCCGGCGGCGGCGACGGCTGCCCGCCCGCCCGCCGCGCACGTCGCCGCAGCCTTCCGCCCCTCGAGCCAGTCGGTGTTCAAGCGGCAGCGCCTCAGTCAGCAGCAGCGCAAGGTGCACACAGGGCCGGGAGCGATGGCGTGCTAAGCGTGCTGGCCCGCTGCGCCGCTGGAGGCCACCACCGCATTTGCCGGCGCTGCCTGCCGAATGGCGCCGCCGCCAAACGGCGCCGCCGCCAAACGGCGCCGCTTGGCATGCCGTTTCCTCGCAGGCGGAGCGGGGGCAGGCGATGGTGGTGCGGGCCGCAATGTTTGACACGTTGAGCCACAGCCTGGAGAAGGCGTGGGAGTCGGTGAGGCTCGGCTGCGAGAGGGGGGCCCCTGCATGGGCCGCGCCGGCGCCGAAGCTGGCTGCGCGTGGGAGCGGCGCTGGCCGCCGCCTCAGCCAGAGGGGGCGCCGGCCGCCGCCGCGCGCGGAGGGGGCGCGGCGCGGCCGTCGCACCCGCCCGCCCGCCCGCCCGCCCGCGCACCCGCTCACCACCAGCGCCGCCCCCACCACACGCCCGCCTGCCCTCGCGCAGGTGCGCAAGGACTCCAAGCTGACCAAGGGCAACATAAAGGAGCCGCTGCGCGAGATCCGACGCGCGCTGCTCGAGGCCGACGTCTCGCTGCCCGTCGTCCGCACGTTCGTCAAGCGCGTGGAGGAGGAGGCGCTGGGCGAGGTGGGCGCGAGGCGCGGGGCAAGGGCAGGGGAGAAATGAGGGCTGCGGAGGGGCGGGGACGGGGGGGGGGGGGGGGAGGGGGGGCGGGGGGGGGGGGGGGGCGACCGGGGGGGGGGTGGGCGGCC
>PCFQ01000005.1:1274353-1309765 GCA_003063905.1 Chlorella sp. A99
CCCCCCCCCCCCCCCCCCCCTCCCCCCCGCCCCGCCCTTGCACGCGACGCTTGCGCGGCCGCCCGCCCCATCCGCCCGTGCCCCACCTCAGGCATGGGCGACGTGCTGACCCTGGTGGAGAAGGTGGAGCAGAGCGTGGACGCCGAGGATGCGGAGCGCCTGGCCGCGCGCATGATGACCGCCAAGGTGTGTGGGTGTGTGGTTGGGGGTGTGTGGTTGGGTGCGTAGGTGGGTGGGGGGGTGGGGGGTGGGGGGGACCCACCCACCCAGGGGGGTGGGTGGGGGCCGGGGGGGACACCCTGCCGGCCGCCCCGCCGCCACCGCCGCCGCCCCGACCTCCCTCCCCACCTGTGGCGCTGTGCGACGTGCGCGCAGTTTGACTTCAACGACTTTCTCAAGCAGTACCGCATGGTCTCGGGCATGGGCAACCTCTCGACCATGGTCAAGCTGCTGCCGGGTGCGCGGCTGGTACCGCGCGGGCCGGCGCCGGCGCCGGCGCGCTCCCTCGGCGCCCCGGGGCGCGCGCCGCCCCGCGCCTCGCGCGCCCTCGCCCCGCGCCCTCCCCCGCCGCCCGCCTCCCGATCGCCGCCGTCGCTCCCTGCCGAGCTGACCACCCCCTGTGTGCGTGCGCGGCCCGACCCCCACCCACCCACCCCCGCGCGCGCAGGCATGAACAAGGTGTCTGAGAAACAGCTGGTGGAGCTGGAGAAGCAGTACACCAAGTACGAGGCGATGATCAACAGCATGACCAAGCAGGCGCGTGCATTGGGGTGCAGGGGTGGGGCGCGGCGTGGCGTCGGCGTGCGGGCGCGCGAGGGAGGGGGGCAGCTGACGCGCACGTGCCTCGTGCGCAGGGCGGGCGCGCGGGGCCTGTCGGGACGCGCTGCACGGGCGCAGGGCGCGGGCCGGCGCGGGCGCGGGCGCCCGTGCGGCCGCTGGCGCGCTGGCCCGCTCGCGAGCGCAAGCGCCGCGCGCGTCCCACGCCGCCACAGGAGCGCGAGAAGCCTGAGCTTCTGGCCAAGTCGCCCTCGCGGCGGCGCCGCGCCGCCAACGGCAGCGGGCGCACGGAGAAGGAGGTGGGCGTCGCGGCACAGGGAGGGGGGGAGGGGGGGGGGGCGGCGCGCGCGGGGCACGCATCCGGAAGGGGCCGGCGCTGCTGGTGCCGGGGCGCTCCCCGCCGCTGCGGCCGCTTGCATGCCGCGGCTGCTCATGTGCTGCCGTGCCGCACCCCCACACCGCAGGTGGCTGAGCTGGTGGCAATCTTCTCGGGCATGCGCGCCCAGATGCAGACGCTCAGCCGCATGATGGCCCTGGGCGGCGGCATGGGTGAGCCGTCGCCGCGCCCGCCGCGCCCCGCCCGCGCGCCCGCGGGCCCGCTGCCGCGAGCCGCACGCGCCTCTCGGCCCAGCCCGCGCCGCCGCTTGCGCGCGCCGCGCGCCCCCCCGTGCGCCTGGCGCACCTCACTGACGCGCACGTACTCTCCGATCTCCTCGATCTCCTCCCGTCTCCTCCTGCTCCCCCGCCCCCGTCGTGCAGCCATGCCTTCCATGAGCGACGAAGAGATGATGGAGGCAGTGATGAGTAGCGCGGGCCCCCGCCCCGTGGCCCCTGGCTGCGTGCGGCGCAAGCGGCGCAGCCTGACCGCCGCAGCCGCCGCGCGCGCGGCGGCGACGGCGCAGCAGCAGGGCGGCGGCGGCGGCGACGGCGCGCCGCCGCCGCCGTCGGCCGCGGCGCAGGGCAGCGGCAGCAAGGAGCTGGCAGGCAGTGCGTCGCCGTGAGCACCGCCTGTGCCGGCGCATGCTGATTGCTTTCCCTGCTTGCAGTGCAGGGCCTCGCCCCTTCTTGCTATGTGTTTCCTGCTGTTCCTTGCAATTTGAGCTGACTTTCCCACAATGCAGCGTGAGCCTTGCGGTAGTGGTACCCAGCTTGCATGCCTTGGCCGCACCTCGGCAGCCGATCTGCCAGCGAGCGACGGGCGCTTTCCTCCTACCGCCGCCCCATGCACGTCCCACCTGCCCCGTTGCGCTTCTCACGCACTTTACTCCGGCAGCCTTGAACCCAGATCACACTCCTTGCTGGACGTGTCCACGCGCCATTGCACCCATCCAACACCAGGATGGCGGCTACAGCGCCCGCTTGCGCCCGCGGCCAGCCCAGAATGGCGCAGCCTGCCGCCCGCCTGCCTCCTGGTCTTGGACGGGCTAGACGGTAGCACGGTCGACAGATGGGCCAGCGCCGGCGGGTGGCTGTGGCGCAGCTTCCGCGCACGTGCAGTGTGCACCTCTCAGTCTGATGTGGCGTTCCCGCTCTGCAGACTCCGTGTCCGCCTGGTGTGCACGGCATGGGCCGCCTGCCCGCCCAGGCGCTTGAATGTGCATTTGGAGGATGATACCCTGGGCACAGGCAGCAGCAGCGTTCTCCTGCTCCTGACCCGGCCCGGCGCGTGCGCGCGGCTGGAGTCCATCGCAGTCGGCCAGTATGAAGGCAGCGTGGGCGCGCTTGCCGTCGTGGGCGCGACCGCCGCCCATGCGCGGGCCTGCGGAGGCTGGAGGTCACCACGCAGCAGGACTTTGGCAGCCTCGCAGTGGACGGTTTGCTGCGGCTGGCCGCGCGGTCGTTCCGCCAGCTGAGGGAGCTGGAGCCCAACGCGGAGGCAGATGCAGACCTGACGCCGGTGGCTGGCGCGCCACACCTGCAGGGCCTGCGCCTGCGGGTCGGCATCGTGCCCATGCGCATCAGGCTGTCGCCCGGCGCGCCGTGGCCAGCGCTGCAAGCGTGCCGCTTCGACAGGAATGATTCTGATCACACAAAAACGTGCACATTGGACATTGACTGGGCCCGTCTGGTGGGTCTGACAGAGCTGGATCTGGACCCCGAGTGCTGCAGATGGAGCCCCAGCACACCGCTGCGGCTGGCGCCATGCAGCAGGCAGCTGCGCACCCTTGGCCTGCCCCGGCATGGCGTGGACAGCCTCAGCCACGGGCTGGACTGCCTGGAGCGCTTGGAGTCGCTGACCTGCGTCGGCTTCAGTTCCCTGGACGACCTCGCGATGACAGCCAGCGTGAGCATCCTCCGCCGCCTCCAGCTCTACATTCCTTCCAGGGCAGATCTGCAGCTCGAGCGTGGCCTGCTGCGTGAATTTTCGCGGCTGGCGGAGGTTGACATGCACCTGGGATGGCAGCCGTTTCTGATGGAAGACATGAACTGCGCGATTGCTTTGCAGCGCCACCTCCCGCCCCGCTGCCGCCTTGCATTTAAGGCTGCTCGCTGAGCTTGGGGCGCACAGGCCCGCAGGTGCATGCATGTCAACCAACGCACACAGCAACGGAGGGCCAGCTGCACCAGGGGTGTGCCGTTCAGGCCGTCGCGATGCCCGCCACGTGCGGCCCTATCAGCCCCATGCCCTCCACAGAGAAGCGCCGCGCTTGCACGGAGCTGAACCCTGCCGCCTCGATCGCCGGCAGCGGATCCCGGGTCAGGTGGCACCCGTCGGCCAGCAGCTGCTGCAGCGGGTTGAACGCCCACTGCCCCAGGCGCAGCAGCGGCGACGCGTCCTGAGCAGGGAAGCAAACAAAGAGTGCAGGCGGTGGGCTGCCTGAGTGGGAGGTGAGGATGGCACGCAGTGGAGCACGCGAGCGAGTGCAGATGGCACGCTGCCCCTGCCGGCCAAGCAGCCACCCCCACAGGACGCCGTCACGACTGCCACCAACAGCTCAAAGACTCGACGCACTCACCGCCGGCGCAGCCGTGTGCTCGATGAACAGCAGCCGCCCTCCCGGGCGCAGCACTCGCCGCACCTCGCGCACCACCGCGGGCGGGTCGGCCACGCTGCACAGCACCAGCGTGCAGACGGCGGCGTCCACCGAGGCGTCGCCCAGGGGCAGCGCCTCGGCGTCGCCCAGCTCCCAGGACAGCCGGCCGGCCGGCCAGTCCACGCGCGCCGCCGCCGCCTGCAGGAGGACGGCGGGACAGGAGGGGAGCATGGTGGGGCGAGCCTCTCACCGGCGCTCGACAGCGCTCGCCGGGGCTCGCTGCGGCTGTGCCCCTGCCCGCCCGCCGCCAGCGAATCAAGCCCCCGTCTCCCATCCAGCACCCTCCTCTCCTCTCCCACCTCTAGGTGCCGCCGCATGTACTCGTTGGGGTCCACTCCCAGGATTCGAAAGTCGCGGCCGCTGCGGCGCAGGTATGGCAGGTTGGGTCCAGTGCCGATGCCGACCTGGAGGGCGAGGGGAGAGACAGCACGGGGGTAAGGCGGGAGGCGTCAGGAGCGGGCGGGGTGGGGGTGGGGGGTGTGGGGTGGGGGGTGTGGGGTGTGGGGCCTGAAACGCCCAGGGTCAGGGGAGCTAGGCCGCTCGCACCTCCAGCAGCGTGGGCAGGTCGTCGCTGGAGGACCTGGGGGGGAAGGAAGGGCAGGGGACAGGAGGAGGCCTGCCGTACACAACACGACAGGACGAGGGCTCCAGCGGCGACGCCCGCCCGCCCGGCGCAACACTGCCACTCACCTGCTGCTATTGCTGCTGAAGGAGGGGTTGTGTGCAAAGAGCTGCTCGAATAGTGCGCGCTTGGTGGGCGCGATGGCTGCGCAGGCGGGAGGGCGCGGAAGGGCTGCCGGCAGTGGCCTTGCAAGCCTAGGCGTAGTGCCCATTGCACCCTGCGCCGAAAAACCGGGGCGCCTGGTATGGCTGTCGCACCTGCTTCGTAATCAAACATGCCTCCGGCCATCGCGTCGGCGAATGCGGCGTCGGCAGCCGCGTTCCGCCGGCGGCAGGCGGGGCAGGTGCAGCAGAGCACCGGTGCCACCCCGCTGCTCAGCAGGCGTCGCCGCCCCACAGGCGGGGGCGTCGACGGCGCGTCTGGCTGGCGCGCAGCCGACGGCCGCAGGAGCAGCGCCCTCTTGTGTGGCGGGTCTGCTCGGTAGCGCTGCCAGGCTGCGCAGCTGCAACAAGAATGAGCCTGGCTGCTCATCGTCACCACAGAGGGGTGCTGCTGTGACCCTTATCCTGTATCTTATGCTGTCTCGTTGGAAGGCGGAGCTGCGGCGGCGGGAGTCGAACGAAGCGTGGAACGCTGGCAGATGCCCGTGGATGGCGGGGCGGGCGGGCGGGTTGGGCAGCACTGCAGGCAAGTCCTCTCCCAGCCTACCCACGCCACAGGCGTCACGATCGCGTTGCACTAGCCTCTTATCATAGAACACCAATTGGCTGATCAGCCCACAAAGCTCTCCCTCCACTCGACGCCAGTTGCTCGCCTCGCACGTCCACACTACAACCAGATTGTTGGATGCACGAGCAGGAGAGTTCGCCCTCAACCCACATTCTACCTTGGCTTCTGTGGTCACCAATTACAGGCCCGACACTCATCGCTGTGCTGTACAGGCCTGTCGGTCGAGTTCTAGACCTCGCTCGTCTATGACCCACATTGGCCTCCGTTGACCCACTGCGCCTCCGTTGAGCCAGTCGCTACAACCGATGCAGCGGCCGAAGAGGTGAGCAGCGGGCGTGGGGGCCGCGCAAGACAGCGTGCCGACAAGAGTCGCTGCCCCTCGCGCGCAGGTCGGGCGGTGAGCGCCACCCTACCGCCCGCCCCGCCCCGCCCGCTGCACCTGGTGCTCTTCCCACGCTAACGCTGGATGGCGGCCTGCTTGGCACCGGCCAAGAGGTAGCGGCAGCAAGCTCCAAAGCACGTGGTGCCGGCTCGCACGGCGCCAGGCAATCGCGCAAGCCAGGCGCAGCACCGCCCTCGCCGCCCAAGCCTGCGGCCCGCCCAGACCCTATCTACGCAGATGCTGGCGAATGTGGGTGCCATGCAATCTGAATGAGCAGCCCTGCCTGTGGCTCGCATGCTCTTCTAGAGGCCTGACCATGCCGCCACCCACGGACCTCCCTGCACCCACCCGGCTTGCCCTCCTCCTCCTACCCTCCTCCGTGCAGCTGAGGATGCATACATCGGCGCGCTGCGGGCCCACTTCACGCGCCATGGCACAGCGGAGAGCCTGCTTCCAGCTCTCAACCGCAAGCTTCCCACCACCGCCTATGCGTGGGGGCTGGCGCAGGAGCCGCCGACCGGCGCTCTGGCCGCCCGCCAGGCCGGCAGTGGCAAGACCCGAGCGGCGGCGGCCCCCGGCCGCACCTGCAGCAGGGGTGGCGGCAGGGGTGGCAGTGGCGGCGGGCCTCCTCTAGAGCGGCAGCCCAGCGTCGCAGGGCTGGAGAAGCCTGCGGCACGCGGCAGGCTGCAGCAGCAGGAGCATGCACTGTGGGAGGAGCGGGAGCGCGAGCTGGAGGAGGCGCAGGAAGCGCGCCTGCACCAGCTGCGAGAGACGCTGCAGGCGAGCGGGCGCTAGAGGCCATGCCTGCGCTAGCAGTGCTCCCATGCTGTGCACTGGCACAATTTCACAGGACAAGAGCTGCCCCACTCACCTCCACGCTACCACCCTTTGTCTCCCCAACCCCCCCCCCTCCCCCGGCAGGCGCGGGAGGGCAAGCGCGAAGCCTACCTGCTCCACCGACTGCATGCAGCCGCCGCGGACAAGGTCGCGCAGCATGCGCAGGTCAGGGCCGCGCTGGACAAGGAGCGCCGCATGGCCGCGCAGCACGCACAGCGTGCGCAGAAGCAGCCGCCAGCGGCAGGTGCCGGTGCGCTTCCGCCGCCGCTGCTCCGCCATGCCTCTTCTGCCAGCAGCAGCAGCGGCGGCGGAGGGCGAGCAGGGCAGGTGGCGCCACTGGCCAGCAAGCGGTCTGCGACCACGGTCAAGCTGGCGGCAGCGCTGGAGTCGGTCGGCGCCAACATGAGCACGCCACAGGGACTG
The DNA here is from genome assembly GCA_003063905.1 of Chlorella sp. A99. Taxonomy (NCBI): domain Eukaryota; kingdom Viridiplantae; phylum Chlorophyta; class Trebouxiophyceae; order Chlorellales; family Chlorellaceae; genus Chlorella; species Chlorella sp. A99. The sequence goes on from PCFQ01000005.1 coordinate 1,281,159, forward strand.
GAGGTGCTGGAGGCAGGCCTGCTCAGCCGCAATGCGTTCAGCGTGGACGCGGGTCAGGCACAGGCAACAGCTGAAGGGAGCGGCACGCCGGGTGCAGCGCCTGACGCCGGCGCGCGCGTCCGCCTGCCGGCGCTGGGTGGCGCGGGCCGGCCCACCTGGCAGCAGCGCCAACAGGCGGCGCTGTCCGTGCACCTCGCGGCGGTGCAGGGGCAGGTGGCGGGGCAGCGTGCTGGCGGCGGGCGGGCGCTCCACCCGCTGGAGGCCGCCCAGCTGGCGGCAATCCAGAGGGAGCGGCGCGGCTCGGGCAGGGTGCACCTGCCGCCGGTGACTGCGCCCGACTCGCAAACCCTCCTGCCCCTCGCTGCGGCTGGGGCAGCTCTGCAGTGCTGCGGCAGCGTTGCCGGCGTGGGCGAGGCGGCAGTGGCAGCGGGCGAGGGAGGCGAGGAGGGGCAGGTGGCCGAGGAGGCTGCGCATGTGGCAGTGCAGGAGCTGGAAGACGCGCACAGCTTGGAGCCGCTGCGGGCAGCAGCAGCTGATGCTTTGCCAGCGAGTGGCGATGAGAGGAAAGAGGCGGATGCCCCAGCAGCGGAGAAGGCAGCAGATGAACTGGCAGAACCGGCGCCACCCACCTTGCGGGCGCTGCAGGCTCCAGGACTGCCTGTGCTGCCTCTTGGAGAGGACCAGTATGCAGCGGTGCCAGCTGAGGGCATGCATTTGGCAGCAGAAACAGCAGCAGAGCAGGTGGCAGGCGGAGCGGATGGCGCACCCCTGGAAGCAGAGGAGGAATCGGCCAAAGCAGTGGCGGACATGTCGCGGCGTGAGCTGCAGGACGCACTGCTGGTGGTGGCCTCGGAGCAGCTGCTAGCTCTGGCATCCGCCACGCTCCTGGCACCTGCAGATGGCCGACCCACTTCCTCTGGCGACGGCACGCTGGATGGCAGTTCACCCCTTTTGTCTGCTGCAGACAACCCAGAGGCGTGGGGGGGAGAGGTGCGCAGCAGCAGCCCGCTGGCGGAGTCGCCCCCAGCGCCGCCGGCGCAGCCAGAGGTGGGCGCCGAAGCAGACGCAGCGGACGGAGGCGGAGATGGCAGGATGTGTGGCGTGCCTGCGACTCCCACAAGCATGGAGGAGGGGGCAGAGGTGCAGGGCGCAGAGGCGCCCGGTGAGGAGCTGACTGAGGAGCAGCTGCAGAGTGAGATGGAGGCAGTGGTCATGGCGCTGCTCACCGGCTGCAGCGGTGCTCCCGCCACAGATGCCGCGACGGAGGCCGCGGAGCTCGGCGGCAGCCCCAGCCAGGCTTCCTTACCGCCAGACTCGCCCCAGGCAGGCATGGTCGAGCTTCCCACCCTGGAGCTGGCCTCTGGTGCGGCGATGGTACCGTGGGCGGTGACTGCTAAAGTGCGGGTGTGCACAGAGGTGCCACAGCTTGAAGGCAGCGAGCTGGTTGGGGACGAGGAGCTTGAAGAGCAGCTGGCGGCAGTGGTTGAGGAGCAGCTGTTTGCGCTGGCGGGTGCGGCGTTGCGTGGCGTGGGGGCAGTGTGACATGCGTGGCAGACTGCGACGCTGCCGAATGGCTGCCTACTGAGTGTGATTGACAAATGAAGAGGCACGTTGAGCCCTTGCCCATGCGACTGCTGCGTTGCCGCGGCTCGCACTATGCATCAGGCCACAGCTGCCGCTGATCAAATCATCAGTCACAGGCTAGTGTAGTGCCGGCGTCGAGATTTAACAGAGCATTGGCAGCGCGCATGTGCAGAGCGGAGGAGGCAGACTGTAGCAGGGCTGAGCATCCGGAGCAGCAGACAGGAGAGCAGGGGAAGACAGGAGCAGACAGGAGAGCAGGACAAGAGCAGGGGCAAGAGCAAGATGCAAATGTACAGGGTGCAGGGACGGAGGCAGCTGCATGCCGAGGCGGGCAGCGTCCGGGCGAGGTGAGCGGCTCACGCAAGGCCCGTGGTCCGGCGGCGCTTGGAGGGCGGCTGCTCCTCGGCCAGCGTCCTGCAGGGGCGGGGGGGCACGCGTCGCTCCGGCCACGTCAAGAGTGCAGGCCGGGAACGAGGCCGTCAGCATCCGGCCGTCAGCCTCCTGCGGCAGTCAGCATGCGGCCCTCCTGCGCGCAGGTGTTTGCCCCTGGAGGGTACTCAACTCCACCACCCACCCACCCACCCACCCATCCCATCCCATCCACCCCACCCCCACCTGGCGCAGAACTCTTCAAAGCAGGGCAGGAAGTCAGGGAAGGGCACCCTGTCGTCCCGGTCGCCGTCCATCAGCTGCAGCAGCTCCTCCGCCAGCGGCACCACCTCGTGCACCCTGCGCCCGTGGGAGGGGCGTCAATGTCAAGCAGCGAGCCTGGCACGCCCGGCCGCGCAGCCAGGACGCCGCGCAGCTAGGACGCAGGTAGGCAGGCAGGTGGGCTAGAGCGCAGGCAGGTTAGGCGACACATTGTGGGCAGGGAGCCCCGGCAGCAGCTCTGCAAGCTCCGCGGCAGGCACCTGAAGCCGCGGGCGGAGAGGTAGGCAACTAGCTTGCCCAGTGAGACAGCGCCGTCGCGGGGGCCGGCTGCACGCTCGCAGAGGGGCCGGGCGGCCGAACGAACGGCGGCGCTCGACATCGGGCGACGGATGGCGACGCTCGGGGGCTGCCGGCCGCCGCGCCCCCCCCCCCCCCGCGCCCACACCTTCGTCTGCCCGCCCGTGCACACGCGTCACGCGCCCTCCCTGCCACCCGAGTGCGCCCCTTGCCCCCCGCGCCACCCACCCCACCTGCGCTTTCCACCTCGCGGAACGCCTCCCAGGCGCGCAGCACGCGCAGCACGCGCGGCAGCTGCGCCGCGGCTGAGAGCGCACGAAGCTCCGCGTCCGACAGCCCCACAAACTCGGCGCCGGTGACCCCCCGATCCAGGAAGCGGGAGGCCTGGGGGCAGCAGATGACAGGTGGAGGGGCAGGGGGCGCAATACAGGGGCAGGGCGCAGGCAGGGAACGCATGCGCGCGCGAGAGCGGCGAGCGCGCTCGTGCGTCGCGGCGAGGGCGAGGGCGAGGCTCGAAACAGAGCCGCACGGCAGAGCTGTGGGCAAGGAGGGCGGTGGCGCGGCGCGCGACCCACGTCGATGCCCTGGGCCTGCAGCATTGCAGCTAGCTGCGCTGGTGTGTAGGTGAGCAGCGGTCGATCCGTGTCTGGCAGCTCGCCCAGCGCCTGCAGGCAGGGGCGGTGACGGGTCGACAGGCAGGCAGACTGGTGGCAACTGGCGACCCAGCGGCGCCCCCTCCTCCCCTCCCTCTCCAGCTGTCCCTCGGTTTCCGCGGTGCCTGCGCCCGCTTGCCTGCAGCGCCTGGCGGCACACGGTGCGCAGCTCTGTCCAGATTGGCACGCCTGCGGCAGTACCCCAGCACCAGGCGGCGCGTCAGCCTGCATCAGCCTACAAGCAGCACCCTGCAGCGCCGAGGCACTGCGTGGCACCCACCGGCAATCACAGCACACGAATGGTCGCACGCACGCGTGCAGCCAGCGACGTAGCACCGCGATGCAGCAACACCGCTCACTGGTGGTGGCCAGTTGGTGCAGGCGGGGGACCACGCCACTGGCTCGCACTGCCGCGTGCATTGCCGCCCGCAAGCACAAGCTCCTGAAGCAAGCTGCCACCGCGCTCTGCGCCGCCATAATTGCTTCCCGCACCTCCTCCCGCCCATCATCTGCTGCCGCCGCCGTCGCGCCCAGCCAGGCGCCTGCGCGCGCTCTTGCTGGCGCCGCCGCTGGCGCATCGACCGCCAGATAGGCGAGCAGGCTGGGCAGCAGGCCCCGTGCTGCTGCCGCGTCCTGTGCAGCGTGGTTGCCGGTGCACAGCGCGGCGGCCACGGCCGCGGCGCGCCACCCCGCGCGCACGACCTCGCTGCTGCCATAGGCAATGGCCAGCCCCTGCCCTGCCCCAAATACCAGCCCCTCGTCTGCTGCAGCTGAGGCGTCCTCCATCAGCACTTGCAGCAGGTCCAGCACCCCCACCTGCCTGCCTCCGCCGCTCCCGCCGGCCGCGGCGTGGGCGCCCAGCCTCACGGCCAGCAGGGCGTCGCGGTTGGCGGGCGCCAAGGAGCGGAGGGCGCCCAACACGACGAGAGCGGTGGCGCGGTCGCCGCCGGCCAGCTGCATGCAGACCTGCAGCAGCTGGGCCAGCGGCGGCAGCACGCCCGCCGCCGCCGCCGCCGCCGCCGCCGCCTCGCCAGACTCTGCCAGCCGCGCCACCACTGCGGCCGCGGCCGCCTTGCTCTCCTGCAGGCCAGGCCCCCGCCGCGCCCGCAGGACGCCCGCCAGCGCCGGCAGCACCGCCCACTGCCACTCGGCCAGCTGGGCCGCCGCGGCCCCGCTGGCGCCGGCGCCCGCGCCGCCCGCGAGCGAGCCGGCCTGGCTTCCGGAGGCCGCTCCCGGCGGGGGCAGAGGCCCCTCGTCCAGCGTCAGAGTGCCGGCCAGGTCCTCGAGCAGGCCGGCCGCCTGCTCCCGGGCCTCCCAGGGCAGCTGAGGGTCTGCAAACGCCTCTGCCAGCACCGCGGCGCCTCCTGCGCACGGCAAGGCAGGCGACGGCATGGTGGCGTGGGCGGCAAAGGCAGGCGGTGGCAGCATGTCTTGTGAGACACGCTTGCACGGAACCTCTGCACCAAACAGTGCATCAGCGCACAGCATCAAGCAGCGTTGCAACGTAAGTCGCAGCGGTGCGAAACAAACGCGAGCCCTCTGCCTTCCCCCCACCCATGCTCACCCGCGTCGCGCAGCCGCAGGCGGTTGCGCCTGCTGCCAGAGGCCAGGGCCAGCAGGGCGTGCAGGCCGTTGGCGGCGGCCGCCACCGCCGCGCCGGCGCGGGGAAGCTCGGCAAGTGCGGGGCGGGAGCGCAGCGCCGCTTGCAGCAGGCGGAGCGCCGCCTCCACGCCGCCCTCGTCCCTGCGGCGGCGCGAGGTGGCATTCGCTTGAACGCTGCTTGGCTGAGCGAGCAGCTGTTTCTTCCTTCTCCTTGCTGCTCCTCCCCCCCCCCCCCCCCTCCCCCTCCCTTCCTCACCCAATGAGCGAGCACATGCGCCGGCTCAGCCCTGCTAGCAGCTCGAGCGCCCAGGCCGCTTCGGCAGCGAGGCCCAGCTCCTGCTCCCCCGGCTGCCCCACGCAGCCGCCGCTGGCCGCGGCAGGGCCCAGCGCGGTGCGCAGGGCCGCCACCAGCGTGGCCACGCCCTGCCCCTCATCCAGCTGCGGCAGCACCAGCGGCAGCAAGCGGCGGGCTGGGGTCGGCTGGAGCAGTTGGTTGCTTTGCAGACAGCGGCATGGCGAATCCGCAACCGGCATACGCGCAAAAGCAGCGCGCGCGGCCGCCAGGAGGCACAGCGCCGCACAGAAGCGAGCCGGAAACGAGCTGCGTGAGCTCACCGCCCGTCGGGTGGCGGTAAATTGCACCAGGCGGCGCACGGCAGAGACCACTGCGACCCGCGCCTCCGTCCCGGCGTGAAAGCCTGCACAGTTTGTCAGCAGGGCGGTCAGCAGCCCGCTGCCCGCCACCGCCCCTGCCGCCGCGGGGCCGCCGCTACCCACGTGTGCTGCCAGGGCTGCCGCCGCAATCAGGGCTGCATCAGAGGGGCGCGCATCGACGCGCATGGCTGCCGACACCGCCGCGAGCACGTCGCTCGGCCCGCCGGCGCCAGCGGAGGCGACCACGGCGGCACTCGCTGCAGCCGCGCCCGCAGGGTTGGAAACCGGATCTACCACGGCAGCCCAGTGGGTCAACACCGCCTCGCGGGCAGCGCCCGCCTGGCCAGCGCCCAGCGCGCGGGCCGCGGCACTAAGCACCGCCGTAGGTGGCTTCCTCGGCTTTCCGATTGGCCAGCGCCAGCGCTGCGCAGGGGTCAATGGCGCAGGACAGTGGCTGTGAACCGATCATGGTGCTCGCGCAGCGCTCCCCCAATGCATCGGCGACGATTCAGTGCTCACCTCCTTGCCCAGGCCCAGCAGCCGGAGCATTGCCACCTGCCCGCAAACGCAAGACAGTTGCCGGCGTGATTTTTCAAGCAATCTGCGATCGACCGTTAACTTGCAGCTACAGTACTTGTCTCAGTACTCAAAACAACTGATTGGCGACCGATGCGGAAGTTTCATGTTGGCGACCTGTGATCATGCATGATGTGATGCCGCATTTCGCTGGCTTGGGAACAATTCGTTCTCTGAGCCTCGCCTGGGCTGGCTTGGGGCGTGGAAACAGGTCTTGCCCTTGAAGTTTAGCCACTCCCTACATTTGCCACTCGGCGCGCTGGGATGCCCAAGGCAAATTTCCTGAGGGCCTTGGCACTTGGTCAGGAGGGCAGCAGGCCGCTGCAGGTCAGAAACAAAGAGGTCCTCCATGTCCAGTGCCTGATCCCTCTCCCTGCCAAGCGGAGGCGCCGAGGGGGGAGCGCATCCGCGCGACCAGCCGGAATGCGAGATCGAGGGCATGGGGGAGGCCTGCGACACGCGCAATGCGCCCGCCCGCCCACCGCTGGCTCCCCTGGAGCAGGGCGTGGAGCTCGAGCTTCACAAGTACTTTCGCATCGTCAAGGAGCTCGGCCGCGGCAGCTACAGTAGAGTGTGAGTGCGCGGAGTGGCGCGGGGGCGGCGGGCGACGGCCTGCCCCGCCCTGCCGTTGCGTGCGCTGCCAGACCCACCTCACCCCCGTGCCGACCGCTTAACGTGTGCCCCTGCAGCTACAAGGTGCAACGGCTGAGTGATGGGCAGCTGTACGCACTCAAGCTGACTGAAACGCAGTCCCTGAGCTTTGAGGACCAGCAGTTGATGCTGGAGGAAATCCGGCTGCTGTCGGCGCTCAAACACCCCAACATCGTGCGTGGGCGCGGCGAGGCAGCGGGCGTCCGCGCCATCTGCTTGCGTCTGGGTTCTGCGTTGCGCCGTGTGCGCTGGGCATCCGGCGTGGCGCGGGGCTGGCCGCCCGCCGCCGCCGCTGCGCCCACTGTCCACTTCCTGGCCACAGGTGCGGTACCACGAGGCATTCGTCGATCACCGCCGGCTGTGCGTGGTCATGCAGCTGGTCAAGGGTGGCGACCTCACGTCGATCCTTCAGTGAGCGCTAAAATTACAATAGTTTTAGAATGTGAGCCCAGGGGCGCTGGCTGCGCACGCACCGCCGTCGCCCCGCCGACGCCCGCCGTCGCGCCGCACAGGAAGCGGGCGCGGGTCGAGGACCCCCTCACGGAGCGGGAGGTGTGGAACTACCTCCTGCAAGCGGCGCTGGGGCTGCAGTGTGTGCACAAGCACCACGTGCTGCACAGGCGAGCAGGAGGGCGCGGGCTGGGGAGGCGCCGGACGCCGCCAGCCTGCTTGGGAGGCGCGTTGGGCTGCGGCTGCCGTGGCCCGGCCCCCCGCGTGCGCGCCTCGTCTTGCCGTCCCTCCCGCGTGCACGCATGTGCGCGCGCTCCTGTCTCTCACCCTCGCACCCGGCGCTCGCCCACCCTTGCCCGCCTCTCCCTGAGAGAGAGAGACCCCAAGGGGACGTTGACCTAACCCATCTGTCCCCCCCTGCGCCGCATTCCACGCTCCCCTTCCCTTGCGCCGCGTTCCCCGCTCCCCTTTTTTTGTTTTCAGGGACATGAAGCCGCAGAACCTGCTCGTCGGCGATGATGGCGTCCTGCGCATCTCAGACCTGGGAGTCAGCCAGGAGATGGGCCGCGTGTTCACGCGCTTGGACGTCGGCACGCCACAGGTGGCGAGGGCTGGGCTTGGCCCATGGGAGGCGAGAGGGCGGGGGCGGGGGAGCGCGCCGCCAACGGCAGTGCGGGGAGGCGGGGCGGCGCGTGTGCCTTGTGACGTGCTGTGCGCCGACGCCTGCCTCCCTCCTTCCGCCCACGCCAATTTTCTGTTTCCAGTACATGTCACCAGAAATGTGGCGGCACGAGCCCTACTCATACTCCTCAGGCGAGGCTTCGCTGGCGGCTGCGTGGTCGGGCCACAGCACGTGCGCAGCCGCCGCCCCACCCCACCGCACTCGCTCACGTCACCCGCCCCGGGCCCCGCGCAGACATGTGGGCTCTGGGCTGCATCGCGCACGAGCTGTGCACACTGCAGCCGCTCTTCTTCACGGAACAGACCAAGACGGAGGAGGACGTCAAGCAGCTGGTGGGTTCCTGGGAAGCTTGGGCGGGGGAGTGATTGCGACGGGACGGTTGTTTTGCTGGTAGCCGGGCGTGGTGGAAGATTTGCGGCGACGGACGGGAGGTGCCTTGCGTTGGTTGCACTGTGCTGGGTCCCTCTGCACTCGCGCACGCACGCCCTATTGCCGCCTGCGCTGGCCGCCGCGCCGACGCCGGCGCCCGCCGATGCGCCCCCGCTGCAGGTGCTGTCGGGGCGGGTGCCCGTGCTGCCGGGCCGGTACTCGCTGTCGCTGCGCCAGCTGGTCTCGCTGCTGTTGCACCCCGACCCCGCCCACCGCCCCACCATCGACGAGGTGCTGTCCATGCCAACCGTCCAGGTGCGTGAGCGCCCGTGCTGCAGCACGCGTGGAGGGGAGGGGGTGAACAAATATGTGCGGGAGAGGCAGGAGGGAAGGAGGGGTGCGTCGGGGGAAGGGCAGGGTGGCAGGGAGGTATGTTGCGCGCACGGCGGGCGGCTGTGCGACGCCACGACAGCCCTGGTGCACGTGCCCTTGCATGCCGTGCTGGCCCCCCACCTCCTGCACCTCCACACCCCTCCGGCCCTCTTACACGCGGCCCTCCCCGCGCTGCAGGCCAGCATGGACTGCCTGCCACCGGCGCTGCGCACGCGGCTGGCGAGCGCGGCGGCCGAGGATGCAGCGGTGGAGGCAGTGCACCACAGCGGCAGCGGCACGCACCTCGTGCTGGCGGACCCCATCCCCCTGCTGGGGCCAGGCATGAGCATGGACTGGCTGAACTGCTGGATGCCGCCGGCGCAGTACGATGATAGGCAGGCGGGGGTGGCAGAGGATCTGAAGCTTCGGGTGAGCGATGGATAAACTACTTGGCGTGTGTGTTCCGACGGTTTTGGCGGTGGTGCGCAGGCGGCGCGGGCGGGGGGACGCAGGACGAGGGCCGGGCGGGGGAGCGCGGGCGGTGGCTGGCGGGGCGTGAGGCGGCCGGGCGGTCGGTGGTGCGCGGGCAGTGGGTGCGGAACGGCCTTGCCAAGCACCCCAGCAGCTCACCCTCCCCCACCCCCCGCATCGCCCTTTCCCCCAGTCGGGGCGCAGGTGCCGGAGTTGGGGCGGTCTTGCGACCGCGCGGCTGGAGCGCGCCGCCTCGGCGCCGTCCACGGCCAAGGACCCGGCGCCCTTCATCACCGAGGGGCACCCTCGGTGCGCGCAGGGGGCGTGCGGGGGCGCGCGCACGCGGCGGGTGCTGCGCGCGCGTGGGCAGCCGTGTGCGCTTGCGCCGCTGCCTGCGTTGTGCTTCTGCCTCTGCTGACGGCATCCTACCCCTCCGGTGTGTTTGCCGCGTGCAGGTCGACCAGCACCGCAGACCTGGGAGACTTCTGCAGCCGAGCTGAGCACCTGCTGCAGCACAGGTGGGCCGCAAGCCTCGCTGCTGTGCGCCCATCGCGGCTATGCCGCATGCGCTGTGCGCACGCGCCGCCGTGCAGCCTCGATGTCCGGCGCCTGCCCCGCCCACCCCCACCGTGCATAGGGTTTACCCCTGGTAAACCCTAAACCCTAGTCCCGCCTGCACCCTGCAGGTCGGAGATGGTGGGAGAGATGCAGCTGCTGGCGGCGCGGGAGCGCGAGCGCGGGGAGCAGCGCGGCGGCGCCGGCCCCGCCGCCAGCCCCGGCGGCAGCGCGCACGACGGCCTGGGCCGCGTCAGCGCCGCACCCATGCTGGGCGACCTGGAGCCCGGCCTGCTGCGCCGCTACTTGCACCACGAGGGCGACGCGCCCGACCGCACGCGCGCGCACCAGGCGGTGCGTGAGCTGCCCCCCGTCCGGCCGTTCGAGCGCGCGCCCTTTCAGTTCCTGGCCGCCCCCTCGGGCGGCGCCGCCCGCAGCGCCGGCAGCACGAGCGCCGGCGGCGGCAGGTCTCCCGGCGCGGCGCCGGCCGCGGCGCCGGCCGCCAATCCGGCGCCGCCGCCGCCGCCGGCCAGCCCCTCGCCGGCGCATGCGCCCAGCCCCGCGTCGGCGCCAGCGTGTGGCACAGAGGCGGCGACTGCAGGCGGCAGCACAGACAAGAAGAAGAAGCGGGGCAGGCTGTGGCGCCTGTTTTATGGCGACAGCCATGCCAACAACGAGGAGGGCGGCGGCATGCACCAGCCGATATGGTGACCGGCGCTGGTCCATCCAGCGCCGCTGACTCTGCCGCGAGGGCCTGCCAGCAGCGGGTCCGGTCCCCCACCAACCCCTTCCAGCCACATGTACTGTTGACTGCCTCAGCTCCGCTCCTCGCCCTCCCTCGCCCCATTGGTTCCATGGGTCGGCGGCGGCTGCCATCGCGCTCTGCGTTGCGCCGCGCCCCGCCCCGCCCCGCCGGCTTGTCGCTCCACACTGCCATCCCAGCACTGTTCCGCCCAACACCCCTTTCTCTTTTTTTCCCAAAGCGCACAGCCGTGGCACACGCTTTCCTCCCACGCCAGGTGTCCCTGTACTCTACCCATCCCCGTCCTCCTTTGGAGATCCAATTCATTTTTGATGTCAAATACCTGAGGCCTCAGCGCGTTTGCCTGTTATAGCACTGCGAACCGAAGCCGAGCTCTGCCCGCGCCCGTCCAGGAGGTCGGCGGTACCGGGGCAGCGCTCTTGAGGGGGCAGGCTCCCTCGAGAGCGTCCGGCATCCAGCTTGGCTGACATTCTGCGTGTCGCGGCATGACACCAGGCACCGTCGCCAGCACGCTGCTACGCTGCAGAGCAGGGCACAGGCGAGCATCCCCGCGGGCACCAGCTGGCGGCATTCTACCAGGAGCAAGTGGACAAGGCGCGCCGAATCCCCCCCGACGTGCGCTGCAAGTGGCACCGCCAACCGCACTTGTCCAAGCCACCCTGGCCGGGGCTCCGCCCGTCCGTGACCTGCCCATGCTGGTCCAGCTGCTGCTGGCGGGGGGCTTCTGCAGCAGGCAGGGCATCCTAGATGAGGCAGCAGTGCTGCCTCAACGTGGCGCCTAATGCCCTGTGAAATGCAGGGACGGCGGCGGCCCTGCAGCAGCAGCTGGACGCGTTGGCAGCTGGGCTCGCGTTGGCAGCTGGGCTCGCGTTGGCAGCGGGCTACTGGACAGTGACAGTGTGCAATCACAGCGGCGGCGTGCGCCAGACAGCTGCCCATGGGACAGGAGCCTGAATCAGCCCGGCTCAGGGAGGAGTGCGGGCAGCACTTTCGGGGGGCGCTGGACGGGGTCAGGCGGCAGCAGAGTGTTGTAACAGAGTGGGAGGTGGCCACCGATGTGGGATGGCAGGGGCAGGGGCTGGGCAGAAAGCAGGCAGGCTCGTGCTGTGCTACCAACAGCCGCCTGTTGCCGCCCCCTCTGCGAGCGCAGGCGACTGCGGGGTTGCTTTCCAGGCGCCGCATTTTGCAGTCGTCTCTGCAATGTTCCAGCTGCCGAGCCTGCCTCCTCCGGCCGCCAGGGGAGCTGCTGGCGGAGGGCGAGGCGGCGGCGCGCCGCATTCGTCCCTGGGCGCCGCCAGAGTGGGCCGACGCGCTGAAGGTGGCCAAGCGCTCGGTGGACACGGCGACGCCGCTGCTCAAGGCCACTGCGGCGCGCAGGCTTGGGACCGAAACACATGGGCGGTTGCAGCAGCAGAAGCCCCCGATCGCGCTGCTGGGCGTGTAGAAAGGGAAGCGGTTGCAGCAGAAGCGGCATTGTGGGGCGCTCGCATGCATACACGTCTTGTGCAGAGGCTGCAATGCCGCTCCCTCCTATGCACAGGGAGTCCCAGCTCCGCTCCTGGCCGAGCACAAGGGCAGAGTGCAAGGCCGCACAGCGCGCCGCCCACAGCGCGGGGCGCCAGGGCGTGGCAGGTGCCGACAAAGTGGGACGCTAGAGCAGAAAATGTTTGGCGAGCTATGGTGGCTTTGAACATCTGTGGCCGTTCTGCTTGTGCAATCTGCACGAGCGCGAGGGATGCAGCAGGCGGGCGGGCGGCGGGCGGGCGGCGGGCTTCGTGTCAGCAGTACCTGTGCATGGCAGCCCAGCCATGTCCCCAACGGCGGGCCACAGATGCAGGGGCAAGAGCGGCATGTGCGCGGGTGAGATACGGGCATGATGCCCGGGCATGCCCGACACTTGCTTTTTCACCTCTTTCTCTCCCCCTGGACATTTGTCTTCTTCTTCTTCTTCGGCTCCTCGATCCGGTTCGAGGCTGCCGTGGGGGAGACGAACTGCGTTCTCTCAAACATTTTGCGCGTCGCTTCCCCGCTCACCCTCCACGGTCGCCGCTGGAGCTGGGCAGCTTGGAGGGCACGACTTACCCTTAAACAGCCCGGCTTTGCTCCCAACGATGCCTCGCCCTTGTAGTCAGCTCGTTTTCGAGCTGGCCGAGGCGACCGTGGGGCTGCCACTGGCCCTGGAGCGCAAGCCGCAGCGGCATGGGGCCGCCCACAGCGCGGCGCACCCCCACCCCCACCAGTCCGCCCGCACGACGTCGCCCTGGCACCCGGCCTCCTCTCACCTGCACCAGCAACCCCACCCCAACCCCTCGCTGCGCGACCTGGTCCTGGGAGGCACGCACGAGCAGCCCAGCAGCAGCGGCGGCGGCGCGTGCCAGGATGAGGGCTGGCTCGGCCCCGCCCGCCTGGCTTCGCTCGCCCAGAGCGTCGGCGACCAGCTGCGGCCCATGGGCGACTGGTGAGACACGCGCGGCCGGCCGGCAGCAGCTCTGTACCTGTGCTGGCTGCAGCAGCTGCTGTGTGGCGGTGGGGGCGATGGCTGGGCCCCGTTCCCCCGCCAACGCAAAGTATCGCCCTGATTCCTGGCCCTCTCCCTGTGGCACCTCCCATGTCTGCAGCCCAAATGACAACCACCCGCTCGACCGCTGGATCAACGTGGCCACATCGCTGCCATTCATCGGCGTGGGCATGCACGCGCTGCGCCGGCGGCGCACGTCCGAGGGCAGGCAGCAGGCCTGGATGGTGCGTGTGCCGCTGCACTGCCGCAGTCTCTTTCGCCGCCGTGGCTCCCCGCCGCCGCCGCCGCGCTCTGCTAGACGGCCCCGCGCCTCACGCCGGGACCCAACCCAACCCCAACGCAGATGATGGGCGTGGGGCTGACGGCGACCGCCTACCACGCCGCGAGCGGGCGCGCGCGGGAACTGGCGCGCAAGCTCGACTATTGGATGATCGCGGCCTGCAGCGTGCAGACGGTGTGCGGCCGCCGCCACCGCCTGCCTGGCCCCGCTCGCCGACGCGTGCGCACAGGGTGCCCTCGCGGGGGGCCGACGGCGGGTCTGCCGCGGCCGGGACGCCCTCGCTGGCCAGGGCGGCGAGCGTGGGGGTGCGCGCTGTCGCGGCACCAGCCCCGTGTCGCGGGCGGGGAGCCGGCGCCTGCCTCCTGCCACGCTCCACTTCCCCCTTGTGACCCCCAACCCTCCTCTAACCCTGCCTGCACGGCTCCGGCCGCAGATCAAGACGCTGTTTGCCGACCGGCGGCTGGCGCGGGGCGCGATGAACCTGTCGCTGCTGGCGGTGCCCTTCCGCCCGCTGTGGGTGACGACGGCGTCCACGCTGGTGCGGGGAGGGAGGAGGGCGCGGCGCAGCACAGCGCGGGTGCAGCGTCGCCGTGTGCTCCGCGCGCACTGATGGTTGGATCTGCTGGCGCGGCGTGGGGACAGCGCTGCCAACCCCGCCTTCCCCCGCCTCCGTCCCTTGTGCCCGCCCCTCACGCAGGCGATGCAGGGGGAGTTTGTGCGGCAGGCGGCGGCGCACAAGGCGATCCGCCCCGCGCTGCGCGCGCACCTGCTGGCCTCGACCGCCGGCGCTGCCGCGTTTGTGGCAGAGGACGTGCTGATGGAGCGCGGCTGCCACCTGGTGCGCAGGGCCTCATGCGCGAGTGCGGCAGTTGGAGAGTGCGCTGCACCTGGGCGTGGTGGTGCCGTGCTGCGCTGCGGTATGGCGGTGCTCGGGGCAGCCCCGCATAATCGGCGCGCCGCGCTGCGCTCCTCTCGCTTGCCCTGCCTGCGCACAGGTGCATGCGGTGTGGCACCTGCTGTCCTGCGCCGCCGTGACCACGATGAACGGGCTGCTGGAGCACAAGGAGCGGCAGCAGATCCAGGCGCGCTACGCAGCGGCCGCCGCCGCCGCGGTCGCAGCCACCGCTGCCGCGCGGCGCGGCGCGGCGGATGGCGGCGACAGCCTCTGCAAGCTGGGCGGGCTTGGCGGCAAGCCGCTGCGGCGCCCGCTGCACAGCAGTGCGACGTCGCTGGAGGGGCTACACGGCGGCTCGCCTGCGGGCGGTTCGCCGCGCAGCCCGCCGCTGCTTCGCGACCCCGGCACCGCATCCTCGCCGCCGCCAGCTCTGGCTGTGCCCTGAGGCGTGCGCGGCCCCCCGCTCGCGCCCGGCTGGTCCTGGGCTCTGGGCGCGCCGCTCACGCGCGCCGGCTTGCGCCCCCGCCGCGCCCATGCGCGGCGCTCTGCATGTGCCATCGCGCGCCCTTCACGCCTCCCACACACATGCACACCCATCTGACCCAAGTGCATGTGCCTGTCCACGTCCCATGTCTTGTCCCGTGTGTTGCGCGCCCCACCCGCCGCCGCGCCTGCGCGGCTCCCCCGCCCTCGTCTCGGCGAGGGCGGGGGCAGGGCGGCGCGCCTCGTCGCCCTCCACCCTTTGAATGGAAAGGAAATCCAGCCAAGCCCCGCGCCACCCCCGAGAAGCCGCCCCCCTCCGTGTTTCATTTACTGTATCTCAGCCCCGCCGCCTTATGAACGCTGCGACCAAGCATACGTTTCTGCCGTTGTTGACGCACTGACTAGACACTTGATCTGACCCTGCACACTGCTTCACCTTTTGAGCGCGCACCCCAGCGCCGCCCGCTGTTGCTGCTGCCATCTTTTGCGCTCAATTCATTGGGGCGTGGCCTGCCACCGGCCGCCTCCCTGCATCCCACCTCAGGTAGACTGCCCCACGACCCCTTTGCTACCCTTTTGGGACATGACTCCTATTTTCTGCAACTGTCACGTGCACTCATGACAACGGGGGTGTCGCAGGGGATGGGACCCTGCGTGAAAGAACAGGGCCGCGGCCCCGAGCAGAGGTGGCGGTGGCAGGGTCTTGTGTCCCAACTCATTCACCTGGACTTGCCGTGCGTTCCTCTTTCGAAGACGGACGATGTCATTTCCAGCTCTCAAATGACACGAAACAGCTCCTCTGTGTGACCACCCACTTGCGCCTTCTAGGGGCGGTCACCTGATGGCAGCACGAGCTGCAACGAAAGGCCGTGGGACGACGGCGCTGCTGCATGTGAGTGGAGAGTGTCGGCCTCCGGCGTCATTGTGAACGTTCGGTCGACAGCCCCTGCTCCTTTCCGGCATTGGGGGCGATTCTGAGCATGCTATTCATGACTGCATCAGGCTGGCGAGAGCTGGGGGCGCAGCCAGAGCCTGCCCTCTGTCTCTCCCCGCCCCCTCGAGCCCACCCCCGCCCACCACGTTCAAACTTCTTGTTGACAAGCTCAAACAACCCCCCCCGCTATCCTCCATGCAGAATGAAGATGAGGCAGAGGTCAGAGGGCAACCGCCGCACTGCCAGTCGCAAAGAGGGGTCTGCCAGCATACCTGCATGCCAGCTGCGCCCCTGCCCGCATGCCCCGCCGCCCGTCACAGGTCCGACACCTCACCCGGATGTTGAAGACACCCCCACCCTGGGTGGGCAAAGAGATCCGCGTCGTGACATGGAGCGGGGGCTGGCTGTGCCTCTGCGGGAGGGTGTGCTGGCCACAGCAGGTGGGTGCAACGGCGCGCCCAATCCCGCCTGCCGGCACGACGCCCCACCACGCCGGCTGGCGGCAAGGCGCCTGCGAGGGCGAGCGCAGCTCTCCTCCTGCACCCGTTCGGGCCTCTGCGTGCCGGCCTCGCTGCCCCCATCGCCCAGCGCTGCCCCCCACCCCGCCCCCGCAGCACTGCAAGGCCTGTGGCCAGTGGTCGCCCTGCCGCGACTGGTGCTTCGAGGGTGGGTGCAGCAAAGTCACATGCAAGTTCCCGCACCCTACTTTCTTCCTCCCTAGAGAGAAGCCTCCTGTCGATGGCAAGGGCGCCACAAGCGACGGGCGGGAGCTCCTGGCCCTGCCCCCGCCGGGGTCGGTGCCGGCGGTGGAGCTGGCGCGGCGCAAGAGGGAGCAGGCGCAGGCAGCTGCGGAGCAGCTGCGGTGAGCGCGCAGCGCCGCGCTGGGGGTCGGCGCATGCTGCAGGCCAGCGGCGGCGAGACGCCGAGGGGCCCACCGCCAGCGGCCGCTCTCGAGCCCCCGCTGCCCAGTGCGCCTTGCTCGACCCTGCCTGCCTGAGCATGCTGAGCGCCTCGTGCCGCTGCGCGTGCGCATTCAGGGCTGCCACGGCAGGCGAGCGGCCGCCCGCCGCGTTCCGCAACCCCTCTGCCGCGCTCGGCGCGGATGGTGCAGCCAGCAACGGCGCGGGCGCCGGAGCCGGTGGCGGCGTCTGGGCAGACCTGGAGGCCCGTGCTAAGGCAGCAATGTCGCAAGCGCTTGGAAGCGGCGATGGCGCGCACGGCGCCCCCGCGCCAAGCGCGGGCAAGGCACAGGCGGCAGGCATGCCAGCAGCGAAAGCGAGGCTGGCGCCAACCAGTGGCATGTGGCCTCACGGCAGGGGCCCGCCGCCTCTGGAGCAGGAGCCTCTGCCAGCGCCGCCGCCGTTGCAGGGTCCTCCGCCGCTAGAGGCACCACCACCCCTGCAGGGTCTGCCGCCGCTGCAGGGCCCGCCGCCGCTGGAGGCGCCGCCGCCGCAGCGGGCGCCGCCGCCGCCGCTGCGGGGTCCGCCACCGCAGCGGGCGCCGCCGCCGCCGCCGCCACTGGCGCCGCTGAAGCCAGCGGCTGCTGCGAGCTGGCCTGCGGCGGCGCCAGTGCCTGTCGCCGCGTCGTCCTGGGCGGCGCCGCCGCCGCCTCTGGAGCCAGAGGGGGAGGAGGATTCGGAGCTCGAGGGGCTGCTGGCAATGCTGCTCAAGTAACAAGCAGCTGCTGCAGTCTTCGTTGTAACTGTTTTTTGCGTGGCCGACTCACGACCTCTCTGCTCAAAAGTAAAGGTCAGGGGCTGCCGGGAAGGGTGGACAGGAGGCTGGCTCGATCACTTCCGCTGCTGCGTTCTCGCGCCGCACAATCGTGCCCAGCTCGAGGCGGCGCATCCTGCTCCACGAGCGCCGCACCTGAAGAAAGCGGCGCCTCTGCAGCCCCCTCAATCCGCCCATCCGGGGCTCCTTGGAGTCGTGCCCAGAGCTCAGCAACAGTTCCACAGTGACGGCCTTCAACTCCTGCAGCTCCTCACCACATGTCGGCCGGGCCCTGGTCCACCGTAGAAGCAGACAGGGCCGTGTCCGAGGCGGTCAGGGAGCAGATCGCCGTGAGTGCAGGGGGCGGGCCGCGGCCTGGGAGAGGCGCACCTCGTGCGCTGCCGCCCTGCCGGCTGCTGCGCGGCTTCCGCCGACGTGGCGCTGCTCCGCCAGGCCGCGCGCCTGTCCGCCGCGTGAGCATGCGTCGTCACCCACTTGCCATAACTGCCATGCATTGGCCTTGCCCATGAAGGCCGCGGTGCGCACGGAGCGCAACTATCGCCAGTTGCTGGCCTTCCTTGCGTTTGTGGTGTGCTATCTGGTGGCGCTGTACCTGCAGGCGGGCCCCTGACACTGCCCTCCGTCGCGAACACTACGGCTGCTTGCCTGCCTGGGAATTGCGGGCGTCTGCTGCTGCCGCCTGCCCACTGCACGTGCCGCTGCGCCGGCGGCGGCACGCGCGGCGTGCCACTCGGCGCCCTGCGGCGTCTGGCCACCCTGGCGGGCTCCCGCGCTCCCTCACCCCCCGCCGCTGCCGCCGCAGGGCAGCGCGTACCGCGCAGGGGAGGTGACCGCCACGCTGCGCGCGCTGCTGCTGCCCGACGGCGGGTCCTCGGTCACCTTTCAGAGCAACGAAGGCGAGGTGGAGCTGCGGTCGTGGGTGGCGCTCCCCTGTGCAGGTGGCGCTACAGTTAGCCCTGCGGCTGCCTGCAACTCTTGCCCGGACATGGGCCCCCGTCAGCAGAGCGGCTTACGCACCAACACACCCACCCGCACGCATCCGCCCACCCACTTGCCCACCCGTCCACCCTCCCACCCCCCCGTCCCCACCCGCAGAGGTGCTGGATTACGTCGAGCAGCGGCTGGTGGCGCCCTTCTGGACCGACCCGCCCTGCAGTGACGGCGAGTGCACGCCGCCCCTCGAGTTCCCCGCCTGGGGCCGCTTTGGCTGCAGGCGAGCTGCGCGGCAGGCGGAGCGCGTATGGTGCACGCGTGCCGGCCAGGCGCGCGCTTCCTGCGCTAGAAGGAGCGGGGGTGTGGCGCCCCCTTGGCGCCGCCGACCATCAGACGCCAGGCTGCCGGCGCCGCGCTGCCGCGGCTCGCACAGGGCGGACTGCGGGGCGGAGCCCAACACCAGCAAGATTCTGGTGAGGAGACAGCCGCCTGCTGCAGTGCGCTCCTCTGTACACGATGGGCCGGCGCCCCTTTGCGCGCTGCGCGCGCGTCGCGCGGCCGCCTTCTGGGCTGGCAAGACACATCGCCGGCCGCCGTGCCGCCGCGCCACCTCTGCCCACGCTCCTCCGCTTCGGCCCCAATGCTGCGCCCACATTCCTCCACAGGTCAAGGTGTCGTGGAACTTTGGGGGGCACCCGCTGCTGGCGCCGGGGCTGCTGATGACGCTGGCGAGCTGGAACTTCTGCCTCGAGCGCGGGGACGGCGACCTGTGCTGGTGAGGATGTTCGCATCTTTGTGGAAGAGTGCTGGGGACTCGCATCGGAGGAGGCAGGGCGAGCGGGGCTGTGCTGGGCATATTAGGTGTGTGGTGTGAAGCGCCGCTGCTGCCAGCGGGTGCCTGCAGCCTGTCCGCCCGCCGCGGCGGCGCTGGAAGTGCTCTGCCCCTGGCCCGTCCTGCGACCCATGCTGCAGGTTTGAGCAGGACCAGACGTTTGGCGAGGTGGCCGCCACCCGGCTGGAGGCGATGGAGGTGGCCGGCGGCGACTGGTGGGTGCCACGTGGCCGCAACACCGCTCTGGGCGGTGCATCACGGTGCCATGAGAGGCCGCATCTGCACTGATGAGACGCGCCACATGACATGCTCGTTTGCCGCAGGTATGTGGTGGTCAACGGTGACCACGCTGGCCGCGTGAGCGGCGGCATATACTCGCTGGCAGACGCGGAGAACCCGGCGCCCCTTCCACTCTCGGTGAGCAGTGCTGGGGCAACCCAACCGGTGCATGGGCCCGCCTGCTCAGGCTACCTTGCTGAATAGCCTGCGCAGTCCCGCGGAGCGCTGGCGCCAGCTGGCACTGCAGTGACGGTGGTGCTGAAGTGCATTTGCATTCCTGCAGCCGACGTGGGAGGGCTGCAAGCTCCCTCAGCGGTCCTGGTTTGCGGCGGCGGCAGCAGTGGCTGAGGGTGCGGCAGCAGTGGGGGCAGAGGCTGCAGCAGATGAGGCCGCCAGCGACTAGCGCAGGACGGAGCACACCCCCTCAATGCGCCAGCCTGGCACTGCTCCCACGCGGACTCTCCACTGCAGCGCCTGGAATCGCTCTCATTTCGCTCTGCGGTTGCTTCAAGCTTGCGATCGAAGCCCAGCTGCGCCCATCTGTTATAAGCAAACTCTCCAGTCATCATGATTTGAAGCATCGCAGCTGCGATACGGCATCGCTCGATGAAGGCCAGGCCTCGCTCGCCTCGTCATGCTGCTGCTGGTAGGAAGTGGGCGCAGCTGGCCTTCGTGACGGCAGTGTCTCTCTGGCTGTTGCTCAGCGCGCGCGGCAGCGCGCGGCCCAGTCAGGGCTGGTACCGCCTCAGGCTGCGGGTCACGACGACAACGACTTACACCGGCGACGCGCCGAGCGCGGGCACGAGCGGTCCCGCCCGCCTGCGCTCGGCCTTTGCTCCGTGGGTGCGCCACGACTTCCTGCTCTGGAAGGCCAGCGGCATCACCCAGGAGATGGTGGACGCCGCCGCCTCCATGCACTGGAGCTACCACGTCTCTTCCATCAGGTGCGCAGACGCCCAACAGCGGCGACAGCCACATACTCTTCGCCAGGGCCGCGCTGCTGCACCTCATGGCTGCTGGGTGCCCCTCTGCTCTCGCAGGTTCCAGGTCATTAACGGGGTGCTGTGGGCGGTGTTTCCCAAGCACTCGCGCTACTACAGGCACGCGCGGCAGGCGCCTGCGCTGCACGGCTGCGGCCGCCGCCGCGCCGCGGGACCGCGCATGTGCTCGCGCGCCGGTGTTGCCGCTCCTGCTGCCGCCGATGCCACATCCTGCCCCTGCACAGCCGCGGGTACTATCCATCCAAGCTGGGAAAGGGCTGGGCCTCGGCCAAGGCGCAGGTGAGACACGGGAGCTAGGCGGGAGCGGGCGCGCGAGGGGCGCGCCATGAGAGGGGCCCTGCCCCAGCGCCGCCAACGCGCGAGGGAGGCGCATGACGAGCTGCTGCCACACTGCTGTCCCGCTGATGCTTCCTGCTGTGCAGATCCCATACACGCTCTTCACCATCGCTGACCTGCTGCACCACCACCCAGGCAGGTGGCACGCGGGCGGGCGCTCGCCAGCGGCGCCCAGTGCACCTGCCACGAGCACAGGACACAGATTCGCACAAGTCACAGATGCTGCTGCGAATGCTGGCGTGCACGTGCTGGCTGGCCCGCGCAGGCGAGGTTCCAGACGTGGACTTTGCCTGGCACCAAGGGGATGCGCCGCTGGTGGGCAAGACCCCGGGCCACGAGAACATCATCTATCAGGTGAGAGAGGGGGAGGGCTGAGTGCTGTGCAGGTGCAGGTGAGAAGAGGGCCGGGGTCATGCATGCAGGTGAGGAGCGTGCGTCAGGCGCCAGGTGTGAAGATGGCCGAGGCCACAGCGCACCAGGCAGCAGGGCAGCGGAGCGGCATGCGAGAGGCCCGCCCCAGCCCGCCCCCGCTGCCCGCCGCTTGCAGTGGAGCCGGCCCAACCGCACGGGCGCCTCGCACGTGGGCGGCGTGCCCGTGCCGGTGCTGTCTTGGAGCGGCCACGCCGACTTTGCCGACATACCGGCACCCGACTTCACTTTCTTCGGCCACGAGATGGACAGCGGTGCGTGGAACAGAACGGAATGAGTAGGGCAATGAGTAGAGCGGGCGGCGGGTGGGCGGCGGGGGCTCCGGCAGGGGCGCCGCCGCCGTGGCGCGCGAGCCGAGGCGCGTTGGAGTGCTGGGCGGGGCAGCCCGCGGCCGGCCCTGCTGGGTCCTGCTGCACCCCCGTACTCTGAATCCAAGCCCTGTTCCGCCCTCGGCAGCCGCAATAAACGACGAGCGGGGTAAGTGGGTGTGGGACTGGGACCACCAGCTGGCGCACCTGAGCGCAAAGTATCGCAGGTGAGCAGCAGATGGCAGGAGGTGAACGATGGACGGCAGGAGGGGCGCTGACTGGCACCTGCCGCCGCCCCCGCCTCGATGGCTGGGGGCCGCTGGTCGCTGCCAAGCGGGGTGCGGCCTCCCTCACCGGCCCGCAGGCCGCTGCTGGAGAAGCAGCCACAGGCGGTGTGGCGGGGGCGATACACCGAGCCCCGCGACTGGCTGCGGAAGCAGTACAACAACTGCCCGCAGCAGGCAAGCAGAGGGCAGCGCCTCCCGCACATGGCGGCCGCGAAGCGGACGGCGTGCGGTGTTCCCCTGGCTGCCCCTCGTGGCCCGCACACATGCAACTTTCCATTTCATGCATGTCGGGAAGGGCTGACATGCAACTTTCCATTCTCTCTCCTGAGCTCTCCCCTCACATGTGCAGCTGCAAGCAGCGGGGCGGAACAGCGACGCCGAGCTGATTAATGCCTGGTGGCCGCGGCCGCTCGGGCTGACGGCCATGTGCGACTGGAGGTGTGCTCATCTTCCGCTGTCGCCAGCCGCCGCTGCGGCGTGCGCGGATGTCCGCGCTCGCCAGTCCGCCCCGGCGCGGCCCCTCGCAGCCCGGCACCTGGCGCGCCCTTGCCCCTGGCCCCGGAAGGCGCCCACGTGCCTGGCCCCGCAGGTTCCCAGTCTACCTGGAGAGCGAGGCCTACAGCAGCACCCTGAAGCAGAAGATGGCCTGCGGCGGCGTGCTGCTGACCCCGCGGCTGCAGGCGAGCCGAGGCGCGCTGCGCTCCCGCGATTCCGCGATTCCGCGCAGGCAGAGGGCAGCGCCCTGACGCCTTGCCTTGGGGCACTCGGCCCTCGCCGCCCCCCCTTCGCCCCTCGCTGCTGCTGCGCCGCCGCCGGCCGCCCGTCCCGCTGGCGTGCGCTCCGCCCCGCCTGCGCCCATCCCTCCTGCGTGCCCCCCTGCTCTCTTGCGAACCCTCAATACCACGCGCTTCTGCAGTACCACGAGTGGTTCAGCCGGGCGCTGCAGCCGGGGGTGCACTACGTGGATGTCGCGACGGGCAAGCCCGGCGTCTTTTGCGAAGACATGGTCGCCAAAGTGCGCGCCCTCAACGCCGCCGTCGACGGCGGTGGCGTCCTGGGCGCGGCGCACGGTGGCGGCGCCCCCAACGCCAGCGCCACGGCTGGCGGCGGCGCTGGGGATGCTGGCAGGGGGGGCAGAGGGGCCGGCGGAGAGACGTGGGAGGAGTGGGAGTGGGCGCGCGACGAGGCCGGCGACGGCAGCGACGCCGCTGGCAGCAGCACCAGCACCATTGCCCGTCCGCGGAGGATGCACGACTGGAGCGCCAGCTTCACGCCGCAGGAGATTGAGCAGAACGCGTTGCAGGCGAGCGCGTGGCGGGGTCGCTGCAGGGTGCACGGCACGCCCATGTGCCCCTGCCACCACCAGCCCAATGTTGCAACACATGCGCACCCTTCTCCCCCCCCCCCCCCTCTCCCCCCCCCGCACAGTTCCTTAAGACTCGCGTGACCCTTGCCCAGGCCCGCCTCTACATGCTTGACATCCTCACCACCTACGCCTCCCTGCAGGTGGCCAGCATGGGGATAGGCAGGGGGAGGGGGCAGGGCAGCGTGGAGGCCAGGGGACTGTGTATGGCGGCGCGCGGCTTCCCCGCGCCTGCACAGCCCCACCTCCCTTTGATTCGAATTCGACCCCCCCCGCGCCCGCCCATGTCACCCACCCATCAGTGGCGCCCCCACCCACCCCACCCCACCACCATCACCACCACCACCAACAACCCCTACCTCCCCCCCCCCCCGCCCCGCCTCCCGCCCCCCCACCCCCCCACCCCACCCCCCGCTGCGCAGCGCTTTGCCCCCGCGCCGCACCGCAAGGCGGTCTGCGTGACCGGCGCGCTGCTGCTGGACATGTTTGGCGCCTACTACAAGAAGGATAGAGATTGGGTGGCCAAAAAGTATCCATGGCTGGAGCGCTGGGACCCTGGCTGCCCCCCTGGCAGCCAGGGCGCCTGGCAGTGGCGCGGCGGCGAGGAGTCAGCCAGGGAGGTGCAGGACGCGGTGGCGGCGGCGCGGGAGGAGCAGCTGGGAGCGGCGGGACAGCACGCGTGGGAGGAGCAGAGGCCGGTGCAGCTGGAGCAGCAGGAATCAGAGGAGCAGCAGGCGCAGCCGGAGCAGCAGCAGCAGGTGGCGGCGGCGGGGGAATTGAGCCAAGACCGAGCAGAAGCTCATTGATTGGAACCGAACGTCCACTCGAGGCATTTCTGACTTATCTTCGATGACAATGCCCTGCCTGATCGTTGCCTTACTGCAATGCACTCCCTGCTGTTGCTGGCACGCCGGCGTGTCCTGAACGCGTCCTGTGTGGGAAAGACACGGCCTTGTAAGGCCTGACGGAGGCCCGGGGGGAGGCCAACAGTCGGTGCTTTCTTTCCTCCACCATTGAGCAGTACTGCGTCGACGGGTGCCCAAAGGCGTCGCCTTGCGTCCACCTCTCTTGCTCCCCTGTCACTCCTGTCGACAGCGCTCCTGTCTCTCCCGATATCCCACACTTGGACCTGCCTCCACACACTGACAGCAGGCGAGGATTATCCGCCCATTGCGCGAGCTCCTGGGCAGCTCCTGCCAGGTCTCCTGGTGCGCGAGGCGGGCACGGGTTGGCTACCGAGGCGGGCTCCATACCCGCGCTGGAGTTGCCGCTGGCCGCCGCCACCCTCCCTGATTTTCACGCCATCCCCTGCCGACCTGTGCTTGCCCGCGTCCTTGTGGGCAGCTCCCGCGATGCAGGCACTTCAGCCCCCCGGCGCGGCGCCGGATTCCAGCAGCCCCCCGCCGCCAGCAATGCAGCGCCGGCCAGGTGTGGGCGCGCGCCCACACCTGGCGCTCCAGCTGTTCCGCATCAGGCGAGCGCCGCCGCCGTGTCTGGGGCTCCGGCGCCTCACCGCACTGCCACCTCGCGCCTGCTGCCGCCGCCGGCATCCCTCGCCGCCTCCTCCCGCTCCCTCAGCTCCACTCTCGCCTGCTCGCTTTCCACCCCCCACCCCCCCTCCACTCCCTTGCGCCGCAGCCGGTTATCGTGAACGGCGGCACCACGCTGGAGCCGGTGGACGCCCTGCAGCGCCTGTCGCTGGGGCTGGACACCTCGCCCTGGAACAACCTGGCGCACCCTTGCACCCGCGTGAGGGGGGGTGGTAGGTGTACTGGTCCCCCCGCTGCAGAAACGATCGTTTCTGCCTCCTGGCTTTCCTGCCAGCAGCAGCTTCTCCTCCCCCGTCACGCTTTCAGGCATGCCACCAGAGCCGCGTTGTCCGAGAACAGGCCCTCCCACCGGGCCTGCGCTGGCGCGGCTCTGGCTTTCCTGCCAGCAGCAGCTTCTCCTTGTAATTGTCCTCATTCATGATAGAGACAGAGTAGCAGCAGCTTCTCTGTCTCAGTCTCTGTTTCCATCATGAATGAGGACAATTACAAGGAGAAGCTGCTGCTGGCAGGAAAGCCAGAGCCGCGCCAGCGCAGGGCCGGCGGGAGGGCCTGTTCTCGAACGACGCAGCCCTGGCGGCGTGCCTGCAAGCGGCGACGGCTGGGCGCCATGGGCGACAGCCGGAAGGCCTCGCAACCAAGGAGCTTCTGCGCGCGCGCGCGCCAGCCGGGGGCCCGAGGGGCGGGTGGTCAAGCCCATGCGCTCCGTTGGATTCAACGGAGCGCCGCTGCCCCGTGCCTAGAACGAGCCGGCCAAGCGACCGGCCAAGGTCGTCATCCGCAAGCAGCCGCCACCGTTGACATCACGTACCCGCTGGACAGGCCCACGCGGGCGATATGGTGGTGCTTGGGACTGGGCGTCGGCGGCGTCGAGGGGCGGGAGAGGCCCGCGCCTGCCACTGTGCCCGACGCAGGCGGCGTCGTGGGGCGGGCCAGGCCCGCGCCCGCCACCGCGCCCGACGCAGGCCAGCGCGCGCTCAGCGCTGCCGGCGCCCAGGCCCTGCCCCCTCCCATCCGCGGCGGTCCCTGCCTGCCTCCTGTCCACAGGCGTGCCAACACGCCCCGCGGCTTCTCGGCCGGGGCCTGGTGGCCGCGCTGTGTGCCGAGTACCGGCGCATCTAAGCAGAAGAGGTGCGAAACTTCTTCCTCCTCTCGGCGGCGAGGCGCTCAACCGCCCCTCCGCCCAGGTCCCTCTGCCATCCGGGGCCACGACCTGGGAGACCTGGTGCTGCACAGCATGCGGCAGCTGGCACTCGCTGCGGCAGCTGTCCGCCGGGGTCTGGAAGCTCGGCATTGACAGCTGAGGGGCGGCGCGCGCGCGGCGGGCCAAAGCGAGGGCGGCGCTGCAGCGCAAGCAGGGTGCACACAAGGAGGCGGCGACGTTGCTCTGGATTCACGTTGGATTCACGTTGGATCTTGGCGTTTGATACGTGAATGCACCAACAGCCACACCCACTATTATAGAACGCGCTCCCTAGCACCAGACACAGAATTCCACAGAACTGGGTTGCTCACACAAGGGTTCTATTCCTCCGCCACTGCTCCATCGCGCAAGCTACACGCCACCGGCATCCCGCTGGCCGCGCTCACACGCCGTTGGCGGCCGGGCCGCCGCCGCCGCCGCCGCGCCGGCCACGGCCGCCCCGGCTGCGGCGCTTGCCACCGCCGTTGGCGCCGCCGCCGCTGCCGCCGCCACTGCCGCCCTGCTGCAGGCTCTGCAGCAGCTGCTGCTCCGTCAGCATGGGCTGCTGCTGCTGGTACTGCTGCTGCTGCTGGGGCTGGCGAGGGGGATACGGGAATGCGCCACCCGGGCGCCCTGCCTGCACATGCTGCTGCCGCTGCTGCTGCTGCTGCTGGGGAGCGGCATACTGCTGCGCGGCCGGCGCCTGCTGCTGCTGCTGGCCGCCGCCGCCGCGGCCGCCGCCGCCGCGGCCGCCGCCGCCCTCCTCAATGCGCAGGCCGGGCACGCCTTTGAGGCCCTGCAGCACAGCACACAAGACGGGCCCGGCCGTCGCAGTCGTGTCGCTCGCGCCTGCTGCTCAGCCGATCGACTCTGCAGGCGTCCGCCGTGCGCGCCGCCAGGGCCAGGAGAGCAACCCCACCCACACCCACCACCCCACCCCACCCCCACTGCACACTCACCACCACCACCCATACCACCCACACCACCACCAACCCCAGCACCCGCCCCTCAACCCACCATCATGCCGATGGTCTTCTTCATCATCGCGGGCGGCTGGGGCAGGCCCATGACGGCGGCGAAGCCGTTGGCGCGGGCCACGAGCTCGGGCTTGCTCCACCCCATGCGGGCCGAGTTGTAGAAGCCCAGCCACGCGACGTAGGCCTGGGGGGGAGGGGTGGCGGGGGTGGGGTGGGGTGGGGGTGGGTGTGAGGCGACCCCTGCACCCCTGCGCTCCCGGCAGCAATCCCCGCACCCCGCCGCACCCCCCCGCGCGCTCTGCGCTGCGCCCCCTCGCTCCGCCCTCCCTGCAATCCCTCGCCCTCCCTGCACACCCTCCCTGCACGCCCTCCCTGCAACCAACCAGTGCAACCCCCGACACTCCCCGACACTCCCCGCACCCCCTCGCTCTCACCATCTCCGCGACCTTGACATCCACCCGGCGCAGTGCCGCCGCCACCGCCGCGCGGTCGGCGGCGGTGATGGGCAGGCCCCCGCCGTCGGCGCCGTCGCACGGCGCCACCGGCAGGCCCTGCAGCGTCGCCAAAAAGTGCTGCTCCTCTGGGGTGAGCAGCAGCAGGCCCTGCCCCGCCTTGCCTGCGCGGCAGGGGCGCGCGCGCGTGCGCGCGCGCTGGTCGGTGTTTGCGCCTCGGGGCTCGGCTCGGCGCAGCGCGTGGCCCGAGCGCGGAGGCAAGGGGCCCCGCGCAAGCGCGCGGCGCGCAGGCGGGCAGCGGGGCCGCGGGCGCGGGCACAGGCGCCCTCGCAGCGACGCGTGCCGTCGCGCGCGGCGCCCGACCCACCCGCGCGCGCCGTGCGACCAAGCCTGTGGATGTACTGCTCCCGGCTGCTGGGCAGCCCGATCTGTTGCGTAGGGGGGCCAGGTGGGCAGAGGCGTGCGCGTGCATTGTGGGGAGGGAGGGCAGGCAGGTGGGGCGCGTGCGAGGCTGGCCCGTTGCGCGGGCGCGCGTGCGAGGCTGGCCCGTCGCGCGGGCGCGGGCGGGCGCGGCCGGCCCTCTCCAGCTCAATGGATGCTGAGCGGACGGCTCGAGCAGTCGTGCAATGGGTGGGCAGGCGTCGGCACCTGAAGCACGAGGGAGATGTCGGGGTAGTCGACGCCGCGGGCGGAGACGTCGGACGAAAAGAGGATGGCCGAGGCGGCGCCGCGGAAGGCGGCGCTCGCCTTCTCGCGCTGGGCCTGCGCGCGCGGGTTGGGGGGCGGGGGTGCGGGGGCGAGCGGGCGGTCGGGGCGGGGGCGGGGGCGGGGCGGAGGGCGGGCCGCGCGCGGCGCAAGCGGGCCCGCCCCTCCCGCCCGCCCCCGCGCCCGCGCCCACCTGCGGCGCGCGGCCGCCTGCTTTCCGTTCGACGCTCTTATCAATGAACTCACGACTGCCTGCGACTGCCCCCCACCTGCGACTTGCGGGAGTGGATCTCCAGCACCTCCAGCCCCGCCGCGTTCATCAGCGCCGCCATGTACTGGGTCAGCCTGCGGGGCGAACGAGGGAGGGCGGCGGAGGGTTTGCTCCGTCGGGATGAGCGGAATGAGGAGGCGAGGGGGCGGCACGGAGCGCCCCCCAGCGACGCTTGCCCCACGGCGCCAAGCTTTGCAGCTACGCCAGAGCCCCCCCCACACCCCCACCCCCACGCACACGCACGCGCACGCACGCACACGCGCATGCACGCACACGCACGCACGCATGCACGCACGCACACACGGGCGTGTGCACACGCGCGCGCACACACCGCCCACCGCGCGGTTGTGAAGAAGGCGATGACCTTGAAGCCCGGCGTGGAGTGGATGTGCGCGCGCAGCGCCGCGTGCACCGCGCTGAACTGCTCCTCCAGCGGGACCAGCGCGTAGCGCTGCTCCACCTGCGGAGCGGCGGGAGGGGGGGAGGGGAGGAGGGCAGGGGGAGCGTGGGGGGGGGGGGGGGGGGGCACC
>PCFQ01000005.1:1340625-1370369 GCA_003063905.1 Chlorella sp. A99
GGGGGGGCTGATTCAGCTGTTGCCGCTGCCGCCTGCCCTCCCTTCCCTGCCTCCCGCCTTTCTGCCCCTCCCGTCTTCCCCCGTCCCACCACTTGCACCCACCGTGCTGCTGCCATCCCCGCCGCGCGCGCCCCGCAGCGCATCCCCGAGTCCCTCGGCTCGCTCCGGCGCCTGAAGACGTTCAGCCTGGATGGGAACCGCATCTCCGCAGTGCCGCCGCCCCTGCTGGCCGGCGCCGCGGCGCTGCAGACGCTCAGTCTGCACGACAACCCCATCACGCCAGAGACCCTGCAGGCGCGCGACGGCGCTGTGGCCTGCGCCCGGGCGCCCCTGCTTGCCCCTGCCCGCCCCCGCCCCGCCCTCGTCCCGGCCGGGCGGCGCTCTGCGCCGGGCTGCGCAGCGAGGGCGCGCCTCCTGCGCAGCGAGGGCGCGCCTCCTGCGCCTGGGGCCTGCTGCAGCAAGGCCCAAGTGCGGCGCCGCTCCGCGCTCGCCCCGCCCGCACAGGCGACCGAGGGGTACGCGGCGTTCGAGGTGCGGCGGCGCACCAAGGACAGCAAGGGGCTGGCCAGCGGCGTTCTGCTGGGGCGGCGAGCGCTGGACGAGGGGGTGGACCGAGAGCTGACCCCCCGCCAGCGCCTGCTGCCCGCGTGAGCGCCGGCGCGCCGTGGCCACGCGTGCGCTTTCAGATGACCTGGCGGCCGGAGGTGCCTCCTCCCACCTGCTGCTCTGTGCAGCAGGCGGCAGGCAGGCCTCCGTCAGTGAGGGCCTCATCTTCAGCTGCTTGCACCAGAAGTTGCTGGCCAGTGCTAACTTAAGCAGGGAAAACGACCCGGGGACGTGCACGTATGCAGTCGGTTTCAAGGTGCCGCCCCCACAGGGCGCGCCCGAGCCTGGGAATGGATCCTGATACCGACCACGAGACAGCAGCAGCGGCGGTCGGCGGCGGCGGTGGCGGCGGCAGCGGTGGCGGCGGCCGACCCCCGCTGCCAAAGCCGGCGCGAGCTTTTTACAGAGGCCGGCAAGTACCGGATTAGAAAACAATACGAGAAGGGGAGGGGAATGGCACCTGCAACACACTGCTGGAAAGAGGGAGGGGCTAGGGAAACAGTCATAGTCAAATGCTGTGCCCAGCAACCAAAGTGCTCCGAACAAAGGCTGCCACCTGCGGCAACGAAGAAAGCAATGAAGATAGCACGCTGCTCATATGCTGCCTATTCTGTCACTGATTCGCAACACTCTGCATTCTGCCTGCCCATGGCTGCGCAGCTGGTCTAGTCGTGCGCTGCGCCACGCTGGTGCATCATCGCCGCTCACAGCGCTGCCGCTCACAGCAGCGCGGCTGCCACCGCGGCCAGCGCCAGCCACACCCACTGCTGCAGCAGCGGCGGTTGCGCGCCGGCGGCCGACGCGGACGTCGCGCTCTGCGCGGTCAGAGCCGGCGGGCGCGGCGAGGGCGAGGCGGGGAGCGCGACGGCGGGCGAGGCCGAGGGGGCGCGCTCGGGGGCGCGCGCCGGCGCGGGCGCGGGCGCGGGCACACCGCCCAGCCCAGAGTCCAGCAGCTGGCTCGGGTCGTCCTCCAGCCCAGAGTCAAGGGCGTCCGACGGCAGCTCGTCCAGCGCGCCCATGTCCAGGGCGCTGCCAGCGGCGGTGCCGCTGTCGGCCGCCTCCATCAGCGCCAGCTGCTCCTGGGTCAGCGGGTCCTGCACGCACGAGACAGGGGAGGGGACGGGGGCGGGTCGGGCGGGGCCGAGGGGGAGGGAGGGACGGCATGTCTGCAATAGGGTGCGGAGCGGGCAGGGGAGCTCGTGAGGGCGGCGATCGCGCGCGCTCGCGGCGTCCCGCACCGGCCCGGCCGCGACGCACCACCGCAACCGAGCCGTCATCCACCACCGCGTTCGTCTCTGCTTGGAGGGCCGCCAGCTCCTCGGCCGAGAGCCCCACCCCCTGGTCCTGCGCAAGCGGCGGGGCGGCAAGGGAGCACACTCGTGATCGACGCCGGCTCGAGGCCCCGCAGCGCCTTTGCCGCGAACGACCGCTGGCTGAGGCGCGCGCCGGGCCTCCCCCCGGCGCCCTGCGCACCCCTGGCGTGGCGGTCAGGTCCACGGGTGTGCCATCGCCAAAAAGCGTGGCGTCGCTGAGGTCGAGCGTCTCAGGTCCCTGGTTGGCTGCGTCGGCATACACCGAGGGGTCCTCCGCCGGCGCGGCGCCCGCCGCCGCGACGGTCGTGGTGGCGCCTGCAGGACATCCGTGGGCGGGGGCAGAGGTTTGGTGAGGGCGCAGAGAGAATGGGAGGGGTTTTGAATGCGGCGCCGCGCGCATCACGCCGCCCCCAGATCTGCCATCGCAAGGCGAGCTCGCTCCCTGCCCGCCTGACCTGTCTCACCTGTCTTCTGAGCTGCCGTCACCCCAAGGGCCAAGAGGGCAAGGAGGGCGAGCGCCCTGGCGCTGCATGACCTGGCCATTTCTCTCAGCGCCTCCTGCTTTCGCGCTCAGCCCTCACAGCAGCTCCCGGCAGTCTTTTGCGGCTCAAATCTGTTGCGGAATGCTGAGCAGCGGGGCCGACTTGAGCGAGCGGGGTGGCACACTTGTAACTGGGCGACGGCGCGAATTCCGCTCCAGAGCAGTGCCACAGGGATGCGCAACACGCCTGAGCAAAGGAAGCAAAAGGCACTTGTTTGCCCACCTGGGTCTGGCGCGGGGGCACTTTGCAGTGCCTGGCGGGACCTGCTCCCCCTCTCACGTCCCACATTTCGCGTGCTGGCGCTCGCAGCGGACATGGCGGCGATGCAGAGCACTTTTGGCAGCAAGGCCTTCCTGGGCGTGCGCGCCTTCGCGGCCCGCCCTGCGCGCGCGGCGGCCCGCAGGAGCTCGCTGGTGGTGCGGGCCAAGGTGAGGCCGGCGCAACCAGGCGGAACTCGATCGGAGCAGCGCCAGGGCAGCGCTGCTGGGCCGATGCCGAGGCCCACGTGCACCGGAGGCTGGACTGGATTGAGGCCAGGCGGATCGGGCAGCGCTGTGGGCGTGCTGGGCTGGCGATAAGCGGCGCTGCCAGCCCGCTCGCTGCGGCCTCCCCCCACACCCATTCGGCCCTCGGCCCCGCCCCACGGCCCGCAGATCGAGAACGACCAGGTGGCCAGCGCCTATGCCAATGCCCTGGTGGAGGTGGCGCAGAAGACCAGCAGCCTGGAGGCCGTGCACAGCGATGTGGACGCCCTGGCGCAGCTGCTCAAGGACAACGAGGTGCGGGGCGCGCCCGCCCGCCGCCGCGCCGCCCGCACCCGCTCTCTCTCGCGCCCTGCCGCGCGCGGCCGCCGTGCCCCACGGGCGCCGCCCGCCCGCCGCGCAGGCGGTCAAGGACATCCTGACCAACCCGATCATCGCGGAGCAGAAGAAGAAGGACCTGGTGCAGCGCATCGCCAGCGAGGCGGGCTTCTCGCAGTACACGACCAACTTCCTCAAACTGCTGCTCGACCAGAACCGCATGGACGTGCGTGCGGGGGCGCGACGGGGGCGCGGCGCTGTTTTGGGCGCGCGTTGGGTGGGGAGAGGGGCGGGACAGTCGCATGCGTTGCGCCCCGGGCTCGGGCGGCGAGGCGCGGCGGCAAGAGGAGGGCGAGGGCGGCGCGGCGGCAGCTGCGGGGCGGCAGGCCGCTGGCGTGTGGCACAGCTGCCGGCGGACTGCGGCCCCGGGTGGCGGCGCGTGAGGGCGGCGAGAAGGCGGGGCGTAGCGCACGCGTTGCTGCAGAGGAAGCACGCTGTTGCGGGACGGCGGCCCGGCGAGGGCGGGCGGCCAGCGGCCATTGGGCTGCTGGTCGCAGGGCGGGCTACAGCGGCCACCGCGTCTCGCGCCACGCTCTGACGCGCGCGCGGCGGCAGGCTGCTGACCCGGGCGGCGCGGTGTGTCCTCGCGGGTGCAGGCGATTGAGGAGATCACTGAGTCCTTTGAGTCCTCGTACTGCCAGCTGACCGACACCCAGGTCGCGGTGAGTGGGCCGCCGCGCGACTCCAGACCGCAGACGGGCGTGCAGCCGCGGCGCGCGCATGGGGCACGAGACGGGCCGCGCAGCTGGCCGGCCAGCGCGGCGCCCCTCGCCGCGCGCAACAGCAGCGGCCGGAGGAGCCGGGCCGGGCCGGGGCGGCGCAGGGGCCGGCGCGCGCGCAGACAGAGGAAGCGGGCGTGCCGCCGACGCCGCGCCGCGCGCGTGGCGCCCGCCGCACTCGCCGCAGGTGCTGCGCAGCGCGGTGAAGCTGGAGCAGGAGCAGCAGTTCCTGATTGCCAAGAAGCTGCAGGAGCTGACCGGCAGCAAGAACATCAAGCTCAAGCCGGTGCGCGGGCCAGGGGCCTGGGGGCAACAGGGGCGGCGGCCTGGGGGCGGGGCCCGGCCCGGGCCGCGCGGCGCCGCGCGCCTCGGGCGACGAGGCCGGGGACGGGAGGGAGGAGGGTGCCCGTGGCGCGGGCAGGCGCGGAGGCGCCGCGGCGGCGGGGCGCGCGGCGCCGACGGCGCGGTGCCGTGCCTGCGCTCAGGTGGTCGACCCGGCGCTCGTGGCCGGCTTTGTCGTCGAGTACGGCTCCACCCAGATCGACCTGTCGGGTGGGGAGGGGACGCGGGGGCAGAGGCTGGCGCCAGGCTGGCATCGCTGCGCGCGCCGCGATGGAGCGGCCGGCAGCGGCAAAGGTCGCAGGGCCTTCGCTGCTCGGCTGACGGCCGGGGCTCTCGGTCACGGCGGCGCGCCGACCCGCGCCCGCACACGCCTTGCCCCGCCCCGCCCCCCGCAGTCAAGGGCCAGCTGGACAAGATCAGCGGCGAGCTGCTGGCCACCGCCGAGGCGCTGTGAGCGGCAGCATGCAGCCCTGGACGCCCGCCGCGGCGGCGCGGCGCGCGTGGGCATGCGGGCGGCCGGGGCGGCGGGGCCGGCGCGCGCCTGGGGAGAGGGCCCTCAGTCTCTGTACTCTTCTTCCTTCCCTGCCGCCGCCCCCCGCCTCCCGAGAAGAAACTTGTTCCTTCCTTTTCCTCCTCCTTCTTTGTTGAATCGCGCATTTCATCGTGCGGGTGCAATTGTAAATCCAGCTAGGCGCGACGGGCCGCCGCGCCCTTGTGCGGGGCGCGCTCCCGCGGGCGGCGACGGGGGGTTGAGTGCGCACAGGGCTGCTGCAGCGTCCGGCCAGGGCATGGCCTGCCAGGGCTCCCCACTGCCTCCCATCCTGTCGCACCGTGGCGCCCATCCCACATGGTGCTCCAACAGCAGATTGAGCAGAATATCTGGCTACCACAGCAGCGGGCATTGTGCATATCGACAGCGGGGGGGGAGGGCTGGGCGGCCACTGCGTCGCGCCGGGCGCGCCGCGCCGTCGTGCGGTCACGCGCCAGCCGACCGCCGCTGCACCGCCGACAGGCGGCTGGGGCACATGCGATGGTAGTCCTCCAGCCGCGGGTCCCCCACCGCCAGCGTCTCCACGGTCATACCTGGGGCAGGGGGAGGGAGCCGGAGGGGGGAGCAGGGCTGAAGCGCCCGGCGCCTGGGGCCCCGTTGCAAGGGGGGGCCGCGGGGTGCAGTGCGCCGCACCTCGCGCCGTGCCAGCGTGTGCAGTGAGGGAGGGCCAGGGAGCCCAGCAGGGCAGCCCGTCCCCGCCCAGCCCAGAACACCCAGCCATGCCAAAACCCAGCCACGCCCGGCCCGGCCCAGCCCAGCCCACCCGGGAAGTTGAGCTCAAAGAGGCGGCGCATGAGGGGGAGGCGCTCAGCGGGCGGCGCAAACGTGCCGCTGTTGTTGTCGATCACAAGGGCGTGGCCGCCCAGGGCCACAGGGTCCTGCACGATGCAGAACTCGCCTGGGGGCGAGGGGGAGGGAGGGAGGGGGCGCGTGCTTGGCTGGGGCGGCGGCGACGGGGGGGAGGCCCCGGGCGCCGCGCGAGCCTGCGGGGCCGCGCGGCGCGTGTGCGCACGGGGCCTGCGCGGCGCGTGTGCGCGCGGGGCCCGCGCGCCCGCCGCCGCCACCCACCCGCGTACAGCACCTCTTCCTGCGCCCCCGCATGCATCGCATGCTTGCTCATCTTGTCTGTGAAGTATTTGGCGCCCGTCTCGCTGCGCATTTGGGGGGGGGGGGGGGGGGGGGGGGGGGGGGGGGACGGAGGAGGGAGGAGGGGGGCGCGGCGGATGGGAGGGCTGGCGCGAGGCGCGCGCGGGCCGGTGGGGGGCCGCGCCGCGTGGCACGCCACGCGCGCCCACCCCGAGTGTTGTCGTCGTTCCAGTGCCGCATCAGCACGCCTGCGGACAGCAGGAGCAACGGCGGTCAGGAACGGCACGGCCCGGGGTGACCGGCCCAGCGTCCACAGCAGCGCAAAGGTGGAGGCTGCGCTGCGCCCTCCCCCAGCGTCGGCCCCGTCCTGCTGGCGCCCTTTGGTTGGCGCTGGGCCCACCCGTGGCCGGGGAGAAGTGCTGCCGATAGCGCACGGGGCCCAGCATCGCCAGCGGCCCCGGCGCGCGCGAGCGCTCGTACTGCACCTGCGCTCCCGCGCGGTGGCGGCGGCGGCGGCGGCGGCGCGGCGCTCGGCCCCACGGGCTCGCACCCCCGAGTCTCGCCGGGCAGCCCCCGGCGGGCGGCGGCGCGAGCAAGCGACCGACGGGCGGCAGGGCCCCGGGGCAGGGTGCGCGTGCACGCCCCCGACCACCCTCACAGCCGCCCGCAGTCGTTCACTCTCAATGCGCGGCCCCGCGCACCTCCACTTCCAGCTGTCCCACCCCCCTGGGCCACCTGCGCGGGCGCTGCAGCTCCAGGCGCAGCTCCAGCCTGCCGCTCGGCGCCGGCGGCTCGCCCGCCTCGGCTTCGGCCCCCAACTGCTCGGCCTCCGCCTCGGCCTCCGCCTCGGCCTCCGCCTCGGCCCCCAACTGCTCGGCCTCGGCGCGCCCATCCTGCCCCTCCCGCGCGCCGCCGTCCCGCGGCGACAGCCCCGCGACGCTCGGCCGCTCCTGCGGCTGCGCTTCCTGCTGCTGCGCGCGCCGCTCCCGCGGCGGCTGCGCGCCCGCCGCCGCCGGCGCCTCTGCCGGCAGCGGCGGCGGGTAAAAGGCCCAGGTGGCCACGCCCATCGTGTCATCCGGGGTCACCTGCAGGGCGGCGGAGGAGAGGGGAGTACTGAGGGAGCAAGCGATCTCCGCAGTGCGCCCGCCACCGCCGCCGACGACGTTTTTTCTTCAAAGTTCAGGTTCAGGTTTCAGCAGGCATGGGAAATTTTTTTGGAGAAGAGGGAGGGCCCAAAACAAATCCCCTCAAGATCACCAGATCCTTGTCCCACACCCGGAACTCCAGCTCGCCTCCCGCAGGCAGGTTGCCGAGCTGCGGGGCGCGGGGGCGGGAGGGGCGGGCGCCGCGCGGCGCCGCCGCCTCGCCTGGCTGGCTGGCCGGCTGGCTGGCCGGCCGGCTGCGCCGCGCCTCTCCCACCGGCTGCAGCTGCACGCAGTGCACCTCCCCTGCCCTGCCCCTAGTCATCCGCTCACCTCGAAGAACTCATCAAAGCGAGGGTTGAGGTCCCCGCGCATCGTCCGCGTCCTGTACAGCACAGCACAGCACAGCGCGCGCCGCCGGCCGGCGCGCGCGCACGGCGTCGCGTCGGCGCGCACGGGGCGCGCGCGGGGGCTGTGGCGGCGTGCGCTCCGCTCCCCTGCCCCGCCGCGCGCCTCTGCCCACCTGTACTTGACCTCCCCTCCCTGCGGCGAGGTGGCGGTGACGACGATGTATGGGTCGGCGCGGCCGTTCCACCAGTCCATGCCTGCGGCGCCGCGTGGGCAACGGGGCGGGGCAGCCAGTGCCGTCAGTGCCGCCAGGTCAGGGGAGCAGCAGCGCGCGGAAAGAGTGCTGCGGCAGCGGAAGGCGGCCCCCCACCCCTGGCTGCCACCCAGACAGGCCGGCAGGCAGCAGGGGCAGGCAGCAGGAGAGCCCAGGTGACAGCAGCGTCCCTGCTTGCCTGGCAGGTTCGAGGCACGGACGATGGTCACCTGCAGACAGCAGCGGCGGCGACGTCAGCTGAGGTGTTTGGGCTGAACCCTTCTCTCCCCTAGCATCATGTGCCCGTCCTTATGCGCCCGTCCAGCCTCGCTCACCACCACGTTGTAGCCAAAGGGGGCGGCGGCGTTCCCGCTCGCGTCTGCAGGGTGGGCAGCGCCCGCCTCCTGCTGCTGCTGCATGCCGCGATCGCTACCGACAGCCAGGCGGCATGCAACGCAAGCTGGAGTGGGCTATGGCAGCGCCGCGGTAGCGCCGGGCGGGACACGGTGCCGTGCTGGCACCCGCTGCGTACCCAGCGGCTGCTGGCCTTGCCCGCGACAGAGGGCTGCGTCTGCGACAAAGGGCTGCGACCTTCACGAGAAGACGCTGCGGATACCTCGGTAGTACTCTACCGGTAGAGCTGTCGAGCGGTCCTCCTTCCAGCTTGTTTGGTCGAGCAAAACCCTCCCAAATCAGGCGCTGGACCTCGTGCACAGCACAGATGCAAAGACGATCGCCGCGAGCCCGGCCTCAGTCAATTGTCAAGATCTGTTATGGTCAATTGCGAACGATAATCAATGGAGTGACAAACTGGACGGAGACATTCAGAAAGGATGGGCACCGCAAGCGCACCGCCTTCCCGCCTCCACGTGCTCTCCCGCCCGCCCTCATGCCGCCAACTCGCTCGTCCTGTTGCCCTGTTGCGTGCACAGAGTAGGCTTGCACAAGCTGGCACAGTTGCTCACAGCCATCATCGCTAGCCACACGTTCCCTGCTCTAGTGCCCTGCGCCGCCGGCGCCCGTCGTGCCCTGGTGCGCTGCGTGGCCTTGCACTCGGCCTTGTGCGCATAGGAGGGAGCGGCATTGCAGCCTCTGCACAAGACGTGTATGCACGCGAGCACCACGCGACGCCGCTTCTGCAGACGCAGCCACAGCAACCGCTTCTCAGCTCACGCCCAGCAGCGCCAGCTGCCCACCCACCCCTGCGCACCTGCAGTAGCGCGCCTGCCTGCAGTGCAGCAGAGAGAGAGCGCACAGGAGGGGCAGCCGTGTGAGCTGGTGAGCGAGCTGGCGCCGCCGGCAGGCCTGGCATAACCAGTAGTGCGAACAGCCAGTCACTGATGCCGCTTCTGCAGCGTGCGCGGCTGGTCGGACTCTTTTAAGCGCTCCAGGCCGGGGGCCGTCGCCTGCGTGGGTGGTGGCAGGCTGTTGATGCGCAGCC
Organism: Chlorella sp. A99; assembly: GCA_003063905.1. Classification (NCBI taxonomy): domain Eukaryota; kingdom Viridiplantae; phylum Chlorophyta; class Trebouxiophyceae; order Chlorellales; family Chlorellaceae; genus Chlorella; species Chlorella sp. A99. The sequence goes on from PCFQ01000005.1 coordinate 1,349,828, forward strand.
TTGGCGGCACTGCCCAGCAACTCGACTTCATGTGCCACGGTCTAGCACGACAAGCAGCGGGATGTCCGCATCCGCACAGCGACCTGTCTCCTCGCCTTCCACCAATGCCGGGCTCCCCTCCGGGCGACAGCCTATTCTTCGACCATATCGATCATCATATAGGCTTCATCCCATCACCCTGGCAGCCCGCTAGAGACGCTCTGGTGCACTATGGACCGGCCCGCAACCCCATCGCCGGGCCCCGCCACCGGGCAGCCGTCCAGCAAGGTAGGATCTAGCGGCCCTGTTGCGGGGAAATCGCTAGGATGGAGAGGAGCCCAATCGACACAGTGGCGTTCCCCTCTCTCTTCCCAGCGGCGTCTCTTCGTCGATAGCGACGAAGACAAGGACGCGGATTGCCCTATGGAGCTCGATCACGCAGAAGGCGGCCGCGCGAGCGCCCCCTCGCCCTCCGCCGCGGCCCAGCAGCCACACGGCGAGCCCACTCCGCAGACTCCGCAGGGACAGGCCGCAGCACCGCGCCTGGCATCGGTGGAGTCTCTGGATGCGCTGCCATTGCAGATGGATGAGTCAATGCTGCAGCTGGTGGAGTTCTGGGTTGAGGTGGGACGCCTGCGCGCTGCACTGTCGGCGTGCAGGCCGCGGCGGCCCCACCCCGTCTGCCGCGTGCCTGGCCCTGCCAACGCTGTGCGCGGTGCCGCGCCTCGCTGACTGATTTCTGTCGCATGCCTGCAGACCTGGAGCGCCAACATGGTGCAGCTACAGCCCAAGGTCCTGCTGGGAGACCACATCCTGAAGGTGAAGGGGCACCATATCTCTATAAGGGGCAGGGTGGCTGGTTGGTGCACTGCGGAAGGCACATGGGTACAGGTAGAGGGTGGGGTGTGCCGGCATGGAGAGGAGGGGCAATGACGACCGCTGCCGATCAGCAGCAAGCGTGCTTGAGGCCGTCCCGCGCCTGGCACACGTTGCGCAGGGCGCGGTGGCCCTGGTGGATGAGCTGTTTGCGCGCTGCCCGGAGCAGCGCCTGCTGCTGCTGGACAGCGCGCCCCACCTGGCGGCCTTTGCCGCCGGCGCGATGTTTGTGGCCTTCAAGCTGCTGGGCGTGACTGCGAGTGAGCGCGCGTGCATGGCGGTCCGCCTGCTGACGGTGGCGCCTTGCCGGGTGCCAGCACGAGCGTGGCGCGCGCTGCACCGCGTGCATGCGAGCCTCCTGCTGAGCCCGCCCCGGTCCCGCGCTGCGCCGCGGCACGCCGCAGGCTCGCCCAACCGCTCGCTCATGGCGATGGCGACGGGGTGCCACCCCCATGCGCTGGTCCACTTTGAGCTGGAGCTTTGCTGCTCCCTGCGCTGGGACATGGCCGCCGTGCTGCGCGCGCGCGGCCTGCTGTATTGAGAGCGCTCTGTACTGAGGCGACCCAGTGACGTTTTGTCACCCCAGTTCTGTACTGAGAGCGCTCGGTGCAGCGCTGTACTGAGAGCGCTCAGTGCAGCGCTGTACTGAGAGCGCTCTAGCGCTCTAGCGCTGCACTAAGCGTTCGCGCTGCACTGAGCACTCTAGCGTTGTACTGAGAACGCTCTAGCACTGCACTGAGCGCTCGCGCCAGCGGTGAATGCCAGTACGAGGCATTGTCAACGTTGTGAATGGGGGACCCCTGCCAGGCAAGGGGGACCCGCACGCCGGCGCTTCCAGCCGCCGTGCTGTTTGTATTTATTGTTTGTCACCATCAGCTGTATATACGTGCCCGTGTTTCTTCCGACCGCCTCTCGCATGGCGTGCAGCATTAGTTTTGGAATGCCGGGCGATCCCGGCTGCAATGGCTAACTAGACTGGGAATCATGCTTTCTCTCTACTTTAGCCTTCTTTCTGAACCCCCTTATTTTATTTATCCCACCTCTGGTGGTGGCCAGCTCCACCCCCGGCCAGCGACACACCCAACAGAAAACTGCCAGTCTTACATGTGTAAATCCGCCCCATCTGCCTTATCTACCTCCAATTCCCCGCGCTGCCACCACTGTACAGAAAAATTAATTTGCAACACGCTCACAGTTCAGTTTCAGGCCCCCAGGGTGGCCGTGCAGCCGTTCGCGGCGGCGCGGTTGCGGCGGCGGCGCGGTTGCGGCGGTGGAGTTCCCGGCGGCAAGGTGCTGGCACAAGTTCGCTTGTACAGATGCACATCCACAATTGGCGTGGGATCGCCTCATGGAGGACGAGCTGCTTGCACAGCTGCTGGCCAGCGGCTGCAGCAGGAGCGAGGTGCAGCCGGAGGCGTTGCAGCGACTCCGTGCAGCCTTTCCCGGGTGTCGTGTCATCAGGCAAGCGCAGAGGGCGCCGTGGGGCGAATTGCCACTTTTTTCACCTCGCTTCGCCACCCGCAGGCTCTCCTTTGGCCTACAAAACAAGGTGATGGTGACGGTGGCGGTGGACGTGGCAGGGAGCGGGCGCACACACATATCGTTCGTGCCCATCCACCCCACGGCTGCCGCCGCCGCCGTCCTCCAAAACAACCCCATCGTCGTCCGGCGCACCAACAACAAGTGCGCATGTGCTTCTGCCCGCTGGGCTGCGCCCGCGCCGGGGCTGTGGCCGCGCTGAGGGGCGCAGACGCTACAGGGCGGGGCCCCGCTCCCGCCGCCGCCGTCTGGCGGCCGGCTCGCGCGGGCGGGCGCGGCGCGGCGCACCTGGGCGCGACGACGGGCGGGGCCACCCACAAGGGCCCTGGCCCTTTCCTTCCTCCCAGGCGCAGCCCCCTGTGGGACCAAGAGGACGTGCTGCTGCGAGAGGCCTGCGCCTCGCTCTGTGTGGTCTCCATGCCCTTCTACTGGCCGCCCCGCCAGGGCGGCACATGGGAGGGCCACCTGCTCCCCATCCCCCGCGACCCCGTGAGCCGCCGCACGCGCTTGCGCCGAGCCGCCGACGCCGCACGCGCTTGCGCCGAGCCGCCGACGCCGCGGGCTTTTTTTTCGCGCAGGAGCACCACCCCACGTTTGGAGCGATGTCGGTGGCGGGCAACGAGCCGATCACGCAGCAGTGAGCGCCGGGACTGGGCGGCGGCCGGCGTGCGGCACGCTCGCCTGCGCAAGCCGGGGCCCGGGCGGGGGCGCGCGACTCCCGCAGGCAACGCTCTGCGCGACGGGGGTCGCAGCATGCGCGCGCTGGTGTCCGCCCCTCTCGCCGATCCCCGCCCCGCCCTGCCAATGCCAGCCCCACCCTCCTCCATGCACCCACACCTGCAGCTGCATGCAGACGCTGGCAGCGCTGGCGCTGCGGACCGGGCGCCACGTGGCGCCCCACATCTCCATGCTGCTCCAGAGCCTGGAGGCATCAGGGCTCCTGCCAAACGAGCGGGAGGCGCAGGTGAGGGGCAGGGCCACCGCCGGCGGCGGCGCGCCGGCCCCGCGACGCTCCACGCCGGCCCTGCCCGGGCCGCCGCCGCGTCCGCGGCCCCCCCGCGGCTGCGAAAGCAAATCAGTCATTCGTTCTGCTGCCCTCGCTCTGCATTTGGCCCTGCGCGTCGCCTGCCGCCCACAGGATGAGCTGCGAGACTACAAGGACGAAGATGGGGTGGGGGAGGAGGAGGAGGCCGAGGTGGACCGACTGGGCTTGAGACTGCCCGAGGCTGAGCAGCAGCTGCAGCAGGTGAGCTGGCGGGGCCCCGCGCGCTGCGTTGGTTGGGGGGCCGGGCCCCGCAGCGAGGCTCTCGCCCGGGGCTGCAGGGAGGCGCTGGCGCGCCGGGCGGGGTGCCGGGTGGTGGCGCGTCACCGGGCGGCGCGCGCGCCGCACTGCGCAGACGGCGCTGGCGCCGCGGCGGCTCCGGCCCTGGGGCCCGCACCAGCAGGCGGAGGCGGAGGAGGAGGAGGAGGAGGAGCGAGGCGAGGAGGAGGAGCTGGATGAGCTGGAGGAGGAGGAGCAGGAGGGGAAAGAGGAGGAGGAGGACCAGCAGGGCCTGGGGTGGGTGCAGGCGCGAGGTGCGCAAGGCCCCAGCGCGAGCCCGGCAGGCGGCGGCACCCCGTTTGGGTCGGGCGCGAGCCCAGACACCTTGGATCCGTCGTTCCCGGGCCCGTGGCAGGGCCCCCAGCCCGGCAGAAGGGGGGGGCGCCATGCGCGGCACGTAGCCCTCCTGCAGCGCCAGGTGGGCCCGCGCCGCCGCGCACTCGTGCCCCCCGTCTCTGGCCGTCGCGCGCGACTCGTGGCACCCACGCCGCCAGCGCCTGCGCCGGAGCACCGTGCCGGCGCCTGCCAGCCTCACCTGTGCCCCGCGCCCTGCTGCATCGCAGCTAGACGCTGCCCGCCTGCTCCTGGTTGGGTGCCTCCTCCTGGCGCTGTCACCATTCGCGTCGTGCGCGCCCGCGCTGCTGGCGTGCGCGACCCTGGTGCCCCTGGCGCTTCTGGCGCTGCGCGTCGAGTGGTGAGGCCCGCGCCGCGCCGCTCGACGTGCTCGCGGGCGCTGGCTCGGTGGGCTGCCGAGGGGCAGGGCAGGCTGGGAGGCCCGCCTGCACGCCGTTCTGAGCCGTGACGGCCGCGCCCCCCCCACGTGCCCCGTTCCCCCAGGGCCCACGCCCACAGGGAGCCGCTGCTGGTGGCCGCGGCGCTGGCAGGCGCGGCGGCCGCCGCGGCGCAGGGCCCGCGGCTCACGCCGCCCGGCTTTGAGCGCCTCGGCATCTTGGCGTTCCTGCTGCGGGCATGCGGTGCTGGCTACCTGCTGTTGGCGCCACTGCTGCTGCTGCTCCAGGCACGGCAGGGGGGAGGGCGGGGCGGGGCGCGAGGGCCGCGCGAGGAGTGTGAAGGGCAGCCAATCCCTCGCGGCCGCCGCGCCCCTGACGGAGGGCCTCTGCCCCCGTGCCGCGGGTGCGCAGGTCCGGCCGCGCGTGGCCGCCCGGCTGCAGCTGGCCAACCTGTGCGCGGCGGTGGTGGCGCTGCCGCGCGCCTATGCGGCCACCGCCGGCGGGGCCACCGACCCAGTGCACGTGGCACTGCTGGTTGGGGTGCTGGCGCTGGCTGCCGCGGGGGGCATGCGCCTGCTGCGCGCGGGCGAGGCCTTGGTGGCCGCGCGCTGGCGGGCGGCGGCGGCAGAGGGGGAGGCCGCGGCGCGGGCCGAGGCCGCGGCGCGCGCGGCGGCGCGGGCGGCGCGGAGGGAGAACGAGCGGCGCTGGCGCGAGATGGTGCGGACGATGGTCGACGCCGACGAGGCTACCTCGTCGGCGGGCCAGCTGTGGCGCAGCTCCAGCGCTTAGCTCTCTCTCTCTCTCCCCCTCTCCATGTATGTATGTGTCGTGTTCTGCCATGCATCTGCGCTCTTGCAGCTGTGGATCTTGCCTTGCATGCACGTGCACCCGCTCGCCTGGCTCCCCGGGGCTGGCCGCGCTGTAGCAGCCGGCACCGCATCGCAGGGGCGGGGCATGCGTTGCTGAGGGGGTTGCGGCAGGGCTGCGGCCGCCGCCGGCGGCGCTCCAGGGAAGCAGTGCTGCGCGCCCGCGCCTGCGCGCATCCGCCGCCGGCTGCGCGCCGGCTGCGCGGCGTCCGCCCCGGCGCGCGCACCGTCAGCCCCGGGCGGCTGCCAGCGACGCGACATAGCCGCGCAGCACTGCCTCCCTGACGTCGTCCGACACGCCAGAGGTGGGCGTGAAGCTCTCCAGCAGCGCCGTTGTCCCCGAGATGCTCCAGCTCTGCTCCTGGCGCGCCACCAGGCCCCGCTTGTCCAGCGAATAGACGATGTGGCCTGCGTGTGTGTTTGTGCGTGTGGTGGGTGGGTGGGCGGAGTGGAGTGGAGTGTGGAGGGGGCCGCGTGTAAGCGTGTGCATTTGGGGGGGACTTGGGGGCGAGCCTGGGGCGGGAGAGGCAAGCAAAAGGCCAGCTCCGCGGCGGCAGTCCTGCTGCCCCCGGCTGGCTGCCGGGCGGGGCAAACACGCCTCACCCTCGAAAGGCGCCACTCGAGGGTTCCATGGGAACTGCAGTCGGCAGAGGGCGCAGGCGCAGGGCCATCGACACGCCGCTCAAAATCAGCGCTCGGCAAGCAGCCGCGGGCGAGCGTGGGCGGGGTCAGGACGGCGCTGAGCGGGTGGCCCCTTCCCCTCACCCCCCTGCCCCGCGCGTCGATGCCCTGCGCTCCCTGGCCCCCCACGCGCCTTGAGATAGCCCCCCATCACGTAGTCTGCTTCGATCGTGGATGGGCCGGTGACCTGCGGCCGCCGCACGCGCGCGAGAGGGCAGCGGCACTGCGGTCAACCCCAGCGCCCGCGCCGGGGCGCAGCGCACGGCGCCGGGCCAGCGGGGGGCCACGTGGAAACGCGCGCCGCGCGGGAGCAGCGAGCGGCGCCCACTCGGACAGGGCCAGCGGGCGGCCACCACTCACGCGGATGCCTTTGAGCCTCACGGCCGAGTGCGCGGGGTCAAACAGCAGGTCGAGGGCGCGGGTGTACCGCGCCAGCCCTACAACGTCGTTGGTTGGGTCAGTGAACCGGGCGTCGTCGGCAAAGACCTGGGGGAGGAAGGACCGTTGGAGGAGGGATGGTTGGAGAGAGAAGGGGAGGCAGGCCTCGGCCATCGCAGAGGGGTGCGCGTGTGTGCGCGCGTGTGTGGTGGGTGAGGGGCCTTGGGGGGGCCGCGGGGCACCGAGCGGGGGGGAGCCATGCAGGGTGCGGCGGCGGCATGCGGCGGCAGGGCAGGCAGCAGGCTGCTGCCGCCACAGCGCGGGAGAGCGCATGCGCCGGCCGCGCACCTCGCTGGTAAGATTCCCAGACACAAAGTACTGGCGCTCTGCCAGGTCCCGCGCCAGGATGTCTCGCACCTCCTCAATGGGCAGGCCTGCAACGCGCGGCATGCACAGCGGGAGCAGCCGGGCGCAGCACACGCAGGCGTCAGTCGCGCACCCTCTTGCGCGCCGCACCCCTGTGCTGCCACACCATCGGTCCTTGGCAGCGGCATGCGGCAGATTCCAGCATTCCGGGAACCTTGAACACGCCGATGCGCCATGCGTGGAAGGCGGAAGCACCTGTGAGCTTGTCGCCGCCCTGCCGCGTGCCCACCCTGCCCAGGGGCGCAAGGGGTGTGGCCGCCGCACGCTCCGCCGCTGCCGCCGCCGCTGCCGCAATGAATGGCAAGCTGAGTGTGACGCGTCGGCTGGGCAGCGAAGGGCTAGCTCCTGCGGGAGCGCCGCCGGCGCAGACGACACAACCCGCCCGGCCGCTGCCCGCCCGCCGCAGGCGGGCAGTAGCAGGGACGCAGCCGCCGCAGGGTGCTGACGCTGCTGCTGTCCTGTGGCTGATGGGCATTGCGGATGTTTCGGAGAAGATCAGCTACTGCTCCACTGTCGGAGGCTCTCCTACTGAACCGTGCAGACCTCCCGATTGTTGTTAGCAAGTGATGAACAGCTAGAGAAGCTCCGATTGAGGAAATGCGCACAGGAAAGCGATCAAAGCAGCAGTTGGGACATCTCCTCCCTCCATTCACTCCATTCGGTCGACCGGAGGGGCCAAGCATTCAATACAATCCGAGCACGTCTGCTCCTGCACTTGTTCACTTGTTCGCTTCGAGCGCAACGCGATCCGAGCGCAGCGTGGCCTGGGCCTCCACATCAAGACAAGATCGATTTCAGGCTGCTAGGAGCTGCAGTCACAGATTTCACCGCCGCCCGCCCGGCCACCCACCTGGCCACCCGCCCGCTGCACGCGCTCGCCGACGAAGGTATGCCAGATACCAAGGCAGCCCAGCCGCTGCAGCAGTTCTACGTTGCCACCACGGCAGAAGCCAAGCTGGTGAGCGGGTGCGGCGGTGGCGGCAGATGACAGGGGGAGGCTGAGGAGGGTTGAAAGGTGTCGGCAGGCGCAGCGCAAGTCGCGGCCGTTGGGCATGCCGCCAGCAGTCTATTGGCACACCTGCAAGCACTCACATGGCGGGGCACTGCCCCGTCATTGCAGGCCACGCTGCTGGACCTGCTGCGGGCGTTTGAAGCTGCCGCGCCACTGAGCCTTGTGGTCTGCTGCGGGTGCGCCTCGAGGGATGCCTGCTGGGCACGGGCGACGTTGCCGCACCCTCTGGCGCTCGTGCCAGGCCGCGGCGCCAGCGCTCAAAGCCGCGGGCATCGCAGCGAGCGCAGTGCTGCCGCGCGGCGCATGTGAGCTGCGTACTGCGCAACCGTCGCTACAGGGCGCGGGACAGCTTGGATGCCGTGTGCACCGCCACGCTGGCCGTGCCCCACAGCCGCGTGTGGTGCCTGGTGAGCGCCTCGCGCGCCGGCTGCGCACGCGGCGGGCCAGCTGCTCGCGCTGCTTGCGCTGCCTCTCCCGCTGCCTGCGCTGCCTCTCCCGCTGGGGGGCCGATCGACTGCCGTTCAGCCACGAGCAAGTGCATCCCCCCGTGCCTGGGAGTGCCGCCCCCTGCAGCATGCCTCCTTGAGCGAGAGCGAAATGGCTCGCACGGTGGAGCGGTTCGCGGCGGCGGCCGGCACGGGCGGCGGCGGGGGCAGCAGCGCCGCCCCGGCAAGCGAGGCTGGCGCGCCGGCGCCGGGCGGGGCGCCGGCCGCAGCGCCCGCGCCGGCCGGCGCGCGGGGCAACGCAGACGCGGCGGCGCCGCCGCCGCCGCCGCCGCTGCCGCTGATAGAGGTGCTGGCCACCACCGACGCTTGCTTGAGGGCGCTGCCAAAGGAGGTGCTGCCGCTGGCGCCGACGCTGCTGGTTCACTACGACCTCCCCCTGCGCAAGGAAGCCTACGTGCGCCGCACCACGGCGGTGGTGGGCAGCCGCAGCCGCGTGGGCGAGTCGCGGGCTGGGGGGGGCTGCGCATTCTTTCTTTGCGCCGGGGGCGGGCCTGCCCCTGGGCTGACGCCGCGCGAGCCCTTGTGGCCGCCGCTCTCCTGCGCCCCGCGCCCCGCCCTCCTCCCTCACCCCATCCCCGGCCTGCCACCCCCGCCCGCCAACCCCGCCCCAGGGTCAAAGCGCCTCGCCATCAGTTTCGTGGTGGCGGGGGAGGCCGAGGCGTTCCGCGCGCTCGAGGGGTTTGCAGAGCCGGCGGCGATTCGGGAGATGCCCGTCCACGTCAGCGACATCCTCGCCCCGCGCGCGTGACTTTCTTTTGGCCCTGACTTTCGAGTCGCAACTTTCGGTTCCGCCGCCACGTCCCCGGCCGCCGATGTAGCGCAGCGCGGCAGCGAAAGCGCCGTGCGCGGCTGCCACAGCGGCCCTGGCACGAGCGTGGCGTCCTGGCGCCGGGCGCGGCAGCGCTGCTTTACGGCGACCGGCCGTCCGGCAGCGCCTTTGATCAGCCACCCAACCCAACCCTAATAAACCCTAAACCCTAGCCAACCGACGCGTGCTTCGTCCACATATTCAGAATTTCACAGCGGAGGCAGGCGCTGGCAATGCCGACTGTTGGCGCGTGAGCACGCAGGCCTAGTGCACTGAATTGGCGCTGGGCCGGGAGGGCGCCGCGGAATCGATGCCCCAGAGTGAAGGAAGCAGCAAAAACAAAACTGTGTCAGGCGGTCGACAACCAGGGTCGGCAGCGCGCCACCCAACACACACAACAGCGGAACATAGAACAGGAAGCAAGCGACAGTACAACGAAGCAGTGGCCACCGCCGGCGCCCAGCAACAGGCAGCCAGCAAGCTGCCAGCAAGCGGCGGCGTTTCGCGGAGGGCCGACGGCCAGCCGCCAGCCCTCGGCCCCCCTATCCCAGCCGAGCCGCGCTCACAGGCTGCGCGCCGCCTGGAGCACGACGTTGGGCTGGGTGAGCAGCATGCTGAGGGACGCCATCTGCAGCTGCTCGCGGGGGCTCCCGCCCTCGGAGAGCGCGCGCTCCGCCTCTGCGTGCAGCTCCTCCTCCGACAGCGCCTCCACCACCTCCCCGTACGGCGGCGGCGACGCGCGGCCCGACGCGGCCACCGCCACGCTGGCCGCGCTGCTCGAGCGGCTGGGCGCCCCGCCCGCGGCGCCGCCGGTGCCGCCGCCCCAGCTGATCGTCGGCACGCGCGTGGGCGAGGTGGGCAGCGCCGCCATGGTCGTCAGCCGGCGCACAATGTCAACCTTCTCACCTGCGGCAGCAGGTGTGGCCAGCCAATGCAGCAGGCGTCGCGTAGGCACGCCACGCAGGTGTCGCGCATGCCCGCGCGTGCCCAGCGCCGCGCGTGCCCGCCCCGGCCCCCGAGCCCCGCCACCCTCCAATCCGCAGGGGGGGCCCCACAGCCGGCACCCTGGCCCTCACCCGCCACCGCCATCTGGTGGCCGGCGCGCAGCTGTTCGATCGCCGCGGCGCTGATGACGCCGCCCGGGATCGCGGGGTAGGCCCCCCTGAGCACTGCGTCGGCGGCGTAGGCGCGCGCGATGCGCCAGCGCAGCACCTGCAGACGGCGGCAGCGACAGCGGCGCGCTCGTCAGCTTCGTCGCCGGCCAGCTTGGATGCCCAACTTGAACTGATTTCTAATCTGAAGTCTCAGATTCAAAGTCGGAACAATCGACTCCCTACGCGCGCTCTGAGCGGAGCCGGCGGCGCCGGCGCCGCACCTGGGCGACCTGCAGGCCCTTGCAGCTCTGCAGCAGGCCGGGCTCCGCGACCTTGAACAGCGCGACGCCCACGCGCTGCAGCGTCTTGGGGCCCTCCAGCAGCAGCACGTCGAGCACCTGGCGCGCGGAGCGGGACGGGGGGGGGGCGGTGGGCGAGGGGGCGAGCCGTGGGCGGGCGGGCGGGGCGGGGCGCCGGCGGCGAGGCCGCGCGCGCGCGCGGCACCCACCCGCGCGGCCGTCTCCGGGGGCAGGCTCCGCACGAAGAGGTACTCCATCCACTCGGACGTGACGTCGGACAGCGCGCAGCTGGCGCGCTGGAACAGCGCGGCGGTGCGGGGGCACCTGCGGCGCGGCGCGCGCGCGTCGGCGCCGTCGGCACCTCGTGCGCCCCCCGCCTCCCAGCGCCCCGCCCCACGTCCCTTCCCCCCAGCCCCCCGCAGCTACCCTGCCCTGCCCCCCTGCGCCCCTCACTTGCGGGCCACGAGGTCGTTGAGCGTGAGCGTCTCCACGCGGCAGCCGCGCATGTTCTCATAGTGAGAGGGGTGCAGACGCAGCTCGCGCAGCGCGCACAGCGTCCAGAACGCCTCCTCCTCCTTGGCCGGACCCATCGCCGCCAGCAGGAACGCGGCCACGCTGCGGCGCAAGACGGGGCGAGGGGGAGGGGCGGGGGCGGGAGCGGGGGAGGTTGGCGCTGGAGGGGGGTGAGGGCGCGCCTGCTGCGTCCTCGGGGCGGCCCGCGGGGGGGGGGGGGGGGGGGGGCCCCCCCCCGCCCGCCCCCCCCCCGCCCCCCCCCCCCCCCCCCCCCCCCCCCCCCCCCCCAAGCTCGTCATGGGGCTGGCCTACTTNGGGGGGGGGGGGGGGGGGGGGGGGGGGGTGGGGGGGGGGGGGGGGGGGGGGGGGGGGGGGGGGCGGGGGGGGGGGCGGGGGGGGGGGGCCCCCGCCGCGCAGCCAGCCCCGGCAGCGCCCTCTCCCCCGCCCCCGCGCCGCGCCTCACCTCACGATGCCGCCGCTGAGGGAGGCGGCGCCCACGTGCGTGGCGTGCGCGAGCACGACGCGGCGCACTGCCGACAGGCCCTTGATGCTTGACAGCAGCGCGTGGGAGGGGAAGGCGTTGAAGCCTTCGAGCTCCAGCCGCGACACGACCACCGACTACGAGAAAGGAGAGGCGGGTCAGAAGCACGGCAAGCGCAGCGTGGGGGGTTGGGGCCCGACGCACGTCCGCGCGCGATTCTGCCAACTCTGCGTCGCAGGAGGCGCGCGCGCCCCGCCCGCGCGGCGCGCGCGCGCGGCCAGCGCTCGCCTTGGGGCTGGCGCCGCCGTCGGCAGCGGCGCACAGCTTGGCGTAGTGGTCGGCCGGGCGCGCGGCACGCAGCGCCTGGCCACCGCTGAGCTGGAGCCACAGCGTGGGCCGGAGCAGCTGGGGGATGCCCGCGCGCGCGAGGGCCTTCAGCTTCTTGGGCACGTCAGCAGAGGCGGGGGCCGTGGCTACGGTGCGCGTCAGCGGCGCGGCCGCCGCCCACTCCTTGACCCTAGCCGGGCTCTGCTCCGCAGCCAGGGCCGCCGCCCGCGCCCGCTGCTCGGCGTCCGTCAGCGCGGGCAGGGAGAACCTGCGGGGCGGCGCGGCGGCGCAGTTGTGGCAGGGGTGGCAGCGAAGGTGGCGGCGTCCCGCGTGCGAGCGGCTCACCCCAGCGAGTCGCGCTGCGACATCCTGCTGGGCCAGGAACGCGCGGTCACGAGCGGAAGGACTACACATCCAAAGGCTACGTGCGGTGGAGGATGGGAGGGTGGCAGGCGGGGCTGCGAGGGTGTCTGGCTGCCTGGAGGGCTGGATGGAGCGGCGCGGGGGGTGGGAGCAGGTTAATCTTGGCAGGCCGAGCCTCCCTTCCAGCAACCTCCTTTGCTGACTGGTAACGGGACCGGCTCCCAGCCCCTAGCAGCGCTGCCCGATATGCAGACAGGCGGGGCGGCAGGGAATGCCCGGCGGTGAAAGCGGCCGCATGCGCGTCATGCGGGTACACCCGCCGGGTAGACCGCCGTTTCTCCCCAACACAAGCCTTCAGCAGCATCGCCGTGGACGTTCAAACAAGAAGCCGAGCGAAACATGCACACACCGCCACGGAGCATTGCACTCCAGCGCGGCTGCCGAGTAGCGCAGGCCGGCGGCCGCGTCCCAGTCGCTCGATCGCTGCCGCGCGCCGCCGCGCCATTGCCTCGCACTCTCATGCTCGAGCACCTCAGGCCTTGACCACCTTGTAGCCCAGCAGCGCGACAAACTCCTTGAGCACCGCCGGGTGGGAGGGCCACGCGGGGCCCGACACCTGTGAGTCAGGCGCATGGGGGCGCGGGCGGGATCGGGCGTGGCGAGCACAGCGCGCGGTGCGCCCCGCGCGGCCACGCACGTGTCCGGCGAGTGCTGCGTTGCATGCCCATGGCCCCAGCGCACCAGCTTTCCATCAACGTGCACCTCGTTGTAGCCAACAGCCTTCATGCTGCCGCCAGCGGCCTCGACCTCGGGGCCGCAGGCGGGGTCTGCGCGCGGGCGAGGCATCGGACACAGCGAGCGGCGCCTGAGACTCCTGGTGCAACGGCCCGCCGCGGCTGCCCAGGGGCTGCCGCCGTCGCCCGCCCCTCCGCTGCACACCGCCGCAGCCAGCCGCCGCAGCCCGAGCAAGACCCACATGCGGTGCAGCTGCGGCCCTTGAGGACGCCTGCACCCGGGGGCCAGGGCGCGAGGCAGGCGGCAGGCATGAGAAGCTGGACGGGCGAGCGCCAGGCTGGCATCTGGCGCGCACGAGGCGCGCGCGCAGAGCACCACCACCGCCCGTGCCCTCTAGCATGTGCCCGCCCCTCTTCTCCAACCCAGGCCTCGCCTGCGGCAGACAGGATCTGTAGACCGTGGCAGATGGCGGCCACCGGCTTGCCTGCGCGCAGGGGCGAGGAGAGCACGCGAAAAAACTTTCCGCAATGGACGCTTTAGCAGACGGAGACGCGTGGGGGCGCGCCGCCTGATCGCTCAACCGCTAGCCCGCTGGCGCAGCCTGCCCCCGGCGTCCGGCGCTGCCGGCGCTGCCCCCGCTCGGTCGGCCTGCCGCGCCGCGCCGAGGCACCACACCACCCTCGGCACCCACCGGCCTCGAAGAAGTGCCGCGTGATGTCCAGCACCTTTGGGTTCAGGCGCAGGTACTCGGGCGCACGGCCGCTGAAGGCGGGGCGGCAAGCAGAAGGCAGCGCCGCGACGGCGCAGGGAGGAGGTCGCGCGGGCGAGGCGGGGGACAGTCGGGCGCGAGCGCAGGCGCCCCCCGCCGTTCCGCGCAGGCGTGGCGCCAGAGGGCAGCACGCCGCGACCGGTCCCAAGCGGAGAGGCGGGCGCCCTGCGGCCCACGACGGCTGCGCGCGCCCTCGGGCCCCAGCTCACCCAGGGACAATCAGACCGTCATAAGCCTCCGGGTCAACACTGTCAAAGTCATAGTTCAGCGCGAAATTGTGTCCCGGCTTCTCGCTGTACGTCTGGTCGCCCTGCAGCACCGCGAGATGCGCGGCGCAGCGCACACACGTTGCCAGGCGTGCCAGGCGTCAGGCGGCGCGGGGGCGGCGCCGGTGAGCGCGTGACAGCCAGCGCGGCGGCACGGGCTGCCAACCAGCTGCCTGCCCGCGAGCTCATCGCACCCCCCGCGCGGCAAGTACCTAGTCAGTTGGTTGGGACTCGCCTCAAAGTCGTGCACGGCAGTGCGGCACTTGTCGCCGGCGGCCTTGCCGGGGCACACGGCGTGCACCTCGATGCCGAGCGTCAGCAGCGTCTGGAAGGGCACCATGACCTGCATCGGGGCGGGCGTGGCCCTCGGCGCGCGAGTACAGGCGCGCCGCTTGCGGGCGGGCGGGCGGGCGCAGAGGGCGCAGCAGCCGGCGGCAGGAGCAGGCGGCAACGCGGCACCTCATAGTCCTCCACATAGTCGCCCACGAAGAGCAGGACTTTGGCCATGGCTGCAGCGGTGTGACGTGCGCAGACGCAGCGGCGGGGGAGGCAGTCGGGAGGCGGTGTGGGGGGGGGGGCTCCACCCGTGAGCCCCCATTCTACGATCCGTCTATAAGCCACGTCGTAAGAATCGTTGAGCAGGGTCTGCTTCTCGAGGGCACATGTTCGCGGAACCTGCCACCACTGTGATCTCCCCTCTCGCTCAATTGTCGCCCGCCTGCCCACACACAAGCGATCCAGCTGCCAGCTGTCCACCTGCGACAGTGCGTGCTCCACACGACAGCGTTCGCTCCCTCTCTGGCGCAGCCTGCTTCTCTATAACCAAGAGGTAAGCAAGGAAGAGGGAGGGGCCCTTGATCACACGATTGTGCACTGCCTGAGGACCCCCGCCGGAACGGTCGATACCTCAGCAGGGCGGCATGTACGCGCTTGTTTAACAGGGACTGGCAACCGCCAGAGCAGGCCCGGTGGCAGGCAAAGCTCTACAAGCCGAAGCAAGTCAGAATACAATAGTGCGAGAGAGCTCTCCAGCAGGGCCGGCGCGGTCCAGAGCGTGCCGCCCGCTCTCGCGGCGCCGCCACGCCGACTGCTGATCTGAAGCTCGTCAGATCTGCAGCGCCGCCGCGATCGGCTCCGCCAGGCTCAGTACTTCGAACGGCTTCCTGCACCAGGCACAGGCGCGCCGCCGATCGGTCGGTCTGGCCCGGTCCTTGCACCTGCGCCCAGCTGCGGCCCCCCCCGCAAAGCACCTCCCCACTGCGGTGGCAGGCGCGCTCGCCTGTCGGTGACGGAGGCCACAGTGCGGGGGCAGGAGTCAGTGATCCAGAAGTAGGCAAAGCCATCAGAGGCGGGGCCACCTGCACGGGAGGGAGGGGCCGCGAGGGAGGCAAGGGGCGGCCGGCACCCGGGCAGCGGCGGTTGGCGGGCGGCGCGGCGCGGCGGCGCGCCCCGCGCCGGCGGCTCCCGGCGGTCGGCCGCGTGTAGGCGAGCGGCGCCGAGGCGCCGAGGCCCACCGTTGGAGCACTGGAAGCGCTGGAACGAGTCGCTGGGGAAGACGCCGTGCGTGACGTACGCGCTCACGGCGGCGGCGCCCTGGCTCGCCAACAGGCGCTGGCACTCGATTAGCGTGCCGCCTGGGCGGGGAGGGTGGGGGGGCGGTGGGCGGTGGGCGGGGGTGGGGTGCCTGGGCGGCTGCCCCCTGCCGGTCCGCCGGCTCCCTCTCCTCTCCTCGCGCTCACCCCTCGCATCCCCTCCCTCCCCTGCTCGCCGCATGAGCTGTTGCCCACCCAAGCGGCCCTCGCTGGCGCTGCACTCGCGTGTGCCCCCCCTACTAACTACCTACACCACCACCCCTCCTGCTGGACTGCTCACGCGCGCGCACGCTGACACTGCCCCCCCCCCCCCCCCCCCCCCCCCCACCCCCCACCCCCACACCCCCCCCCCCCCCCCCCCCNCCCCCCCCCCGATCTCCTTCCCCCTCGCCGCGCGCCCCGCCGGCACGCGCCCACCTCGGGGTAGTCGCCAAACTGGTAGTGGAAGCGTTTCCAGGCGCCCTCGTCGGGGTAGGCGATGGTGATGTTGGCGGCGTCGGGCAGCTGCGTGGGCGGGGCGGGGGGGGGCGGAGGGACAGACGCGCGCGATGCAGGGACCAGCGCGGACGGCCGGCACTGCAGGAAGGGCGCAGAGGAGGCACCGGCGCCACAGGAGAGGCGCCGGCTGCCGGCGCCTCGGGCCGGCGGGGCGGGCGCAGGGCCGCGCGCGAGCGCGAGGCGGCGCGGGCCCGCCCGCCCCCGCGCCGGCGCACGCACCTGGCAGAGGCGCTGGCGCAGCAGCGGGATGCCCGACTCGAAGAGCGGCAGCACCTGGTCCCCAAAGTAAAAGCGCTCCTGCGGGAGCAGAGAGCAGGGAGGGGGGAGCCCCCGGGGGGGCGTCGAGGAGGCGGCGGTAGGAGGGGGGAGGGGAAGAAGAGCGCCCGTCGCGCACGCGCTCGTAGTCCCCGGAGCCCTCCCCTGTGGCCTCCCTCCCAAACGCACGCGCGCACGCAGAGCGCGCCTGCAGCGCGTGGATGTCGAAGATGACGACGCTGGCGGGGCCGCCGCGCGCGAGGGGGATGTTGGAGATTATGCGCGCGAGCGTGAAGGCGGTGGCCACGTCGCCCTCGGCCTCCACACGCTCCGCCGTGCCTGCGGCGGCGGCGCCCGGCGGGGGGGAGCGCAGCGGCGGCGCGCGGGGTCGGGGGCAGCGCGGGGCTCGCAGGTGCCGCGGCAGGTCGCCGGGCGGGGAGCCGGAGCAGCGGATGGCGCCCGGCTGCTGGGCGGGGGCGCGCGCGCACCAGTGGGGAAGTAGGGCAGGACGAGGGTGAAGGAGCCGACGAAGAGGCGAGGGAGCTGGTAGATTATGGAGATCTGCGATGGGATTGATGGGTTGCGGATTGAGAATTGTTTGCCAGTAGTCCCAGGCCTCGCGGGGGAGGGGGGTGGCACACGAGTGCAGACCCCGCGCGCGCGCGCCGCCACCAGCGCCGCCGCCGCCAGCGTCGCGCCGCGCCGGGCCGCGCCCGCCCCGCGCCCGCCGCCACCCACCCCGTTCAGTGCCCGCGCCGCCGCGCGCCCCCGCGCCCTTCCGCCCCGCGCGCGAGCGCCGGCCCCGCGCCGCGCCTGCTCGAAGATGACCTCGGGGGAGTGGAAGGAGGCCAGGAAGGCGACGTGGCGGTTGCGGATGCGGATCGCGTCCTTTACAAAGAGGTTAGGGAAGCCGTCGGCAAAGCGCCTGGGGGTGGTTGTAGGGCGGGGACGGGGGGGTGGGGGGTGGAGGTGGGGGGCCGCCGAGGGCGCGGCACGCGAGCGCGCCACCGGCCCCGCCGCGCGCTCGCCCGCCAGCAGGCGCGCGCCGCCCCGGGCGCGCGCCGCCGCTGGCCCCGGCCCACCCCACCCCCCGCGCCGCCGCAGCCGCCGCAGCCGCCGAAGCGGCCGCGGCGGCCCCAGCGACCACAGCAGCCGGGGCCGCCTCGGCGACCAGAGCGGCCGGGGCCGCCTCGGCGATCAGACCGCGCGCCGCGCCCTCACTTCCAGTTGATGTCTGCGAGCTCGACGCTGCCGGCCGACACCTCGACGATGTTGCGCGCGAGCGCCTCGCAGTCGGGGTAGTAGAAGAGCAGGCAGTCCTTCTTGAGGTAGTCGGGGATCTGCGCGCGCAGCGGGGGGAGGCGGGTGCAGGGGCGGGCGCATGGGCGGACGCACTGGTGGGCGGGGGGTGGGCGGGCCCGCCGGGCCCGACCGGGGCGCGCGCCCCCCAAGCCGCCCAGCTGGAACCGCCTCTGCCGCGGCGGCGTTCGGCGGCCCCCCGCCGCCGGCGCCGCGGCGCCCGCCGGCTGCACCCACGCTGCTGAGATCGACGTTGGGCGGCGCAATGCGGTAGTCTGACGCGCTGGGCCCGCCCCTTCCTCCCGGCAGCGCGCTGGGCTTGAGCGTGAAGTGGTTGCTCATCCTGTCGCCGTGGATGGCGCTAGCGCCGCTCGCCGCGGGCGCCTGCCGCAGTCCGGCGCCTGGCTCGCCGGGGAGCGCCGCCGCGCCTGCCGCCGCCGCCGCCGCGAGCCCACGCCCCCGCGCGCCCTGCCGCCCGGCCCTGCTCCGCGCGCTCGCTGCCTGGGGTGTGATCGAACCCTGCCCCTGCCTGCTCGATGCCGTTGCTGCTCGATAGTCGATGGGGGAGGGCTGGCACAGCCCGTTCATAGACTGCCGGCCGCCTGGGAGGACGAGCACTGTCGCTCGAAATCGGAGAGCAGGTCGATTTGGGGGAGCAGCTGTCGGCACTTGAGCTTGAGATGCCGTGGCAGGTGACATGGCCCGGCTCGCATCACATTTCGGCTCTTCGTCTGATTCAGTATCGATAGACACTGCTTGCCCTGTCATTTATCTGGTTTGGCGATTGGAGGCGCCTCGACTGAATGCCGCGTCAAAAGCAGCTGCGACTGCCTGCGCGGTGACTGTAGCCATGAGCAAGGAGTGAGCGCGCTGGGATGCTGCAGTGCTGCGGAACCGCTGCCAAACTGTGCACCGACCTCTGAGCGGCCCCGCTGCCTCCCGCAGCACTCTGGTTGCCGTGCCATCCTCCACATCGCTGGGGAGGACGCACGCGGTGGAGCGGGCGCAGGGGCAGGTGGTGCCGCCCGCCGCCGTCAGCGCGGCAGCAGACGTGGAGGCCGGCACAGAGGTGCGCGATGACGTGCTTGGCGGCAGGTGCGGGGCGCTTGCAACAGGAGCAGACTTGGGCAAGGCTCCGTCATTGTCTGTCGAGAGTGTCGGCCCTCGCGGGCCGACAGTGTCCCTCTCCTGGCCCGCCCCAGCCGCCGCGCACATGGCCTGCTTCACCTCGTCCCCTCCCACCTCTGCAGAAGGACGAGGCGAAGCGGCACGAGCACCCGCGGTGGCAGTACGTGCGGTCGCTGGCCTGGCTGCGTGCTGTGGCCACGCTCCTGGTGCTGTACGCGCTCGGACTCTCGCTGCTGGCGCTGCTCTACTCGCGGCTGCCCAGCCTAGACTCGCTGGCGGGTGCGCGCCGGGCATCACGGCGTGGTGGGCTGCGCCGGACCTGCGTGTGTATTTGGAAGGAAGGAGGCACAGAGATTGCTGGGAGTGGCCTGGGCTGAGCGCTGCACGGTGGCGCGGCCGGTGCCAGCCGCCGCCAGCAGCTGCTACGCCACACCCGGGGCTGGGGCTCTCACCCCTCGCCCACGCTCGGCCCTCTTTCCCACGGCACAGCCAAGCTGCAGGCGGAGGGCGGAGACGCGGCGGCGGCTGCGGCTCTCCAGCTCAAGCTGCCCTCCAACTTTGCGGAGCTGCGAGCGGTGAAGCAGACGCTGGAGCTGTACCGCAAGCAGTATGCGGGGCAGGTGGGGACGGCGAGGGCGCTGCAGCAGCAGTGTGGTGGCGGAGCCATGGGCTTGCGACGGGGCTGGCGTACAGGGCAGCTCGCCAGGGGGGGCGGGTGAGCGTGGTGGCGCGCCTCCTGGCAGGGCGTGCCGCGATGATGCGCCGGCCCAGCAGCGCGGCCCCCGAGAGCCGGCGGCTCCGTCGGCGGCGGCGCGCAGGTGCTCACGCTGCTGGTGGCCACCTACTGGTTCCTCCAGGCCCTCATGATTCCGGGGAGGTGGGCGGGGTTTGTGACGGAAATGGGCCGTGCGGGTCGCGGGCCGCGCTCCCTCCGCGCGGCGCGGCGGTCGCGCGCGCCCGCCGGCCCGCACCACCGCACCACCGCCGCGCGCGCTCGGCCGCGCCCACTTTCCACCCCCACCCCGCCCCTTTGCAGCATCGCGATCAACATCCTGGCGGGGTCGATGTACCCCTTCTGGTGGGCGATGGCGTTCACCGCCGTGATGGCGACCGTCGGCGCGACGTCCAACTACCTCGTCGCCTCGTGGCTCCTCAAGGACATTGTGACCGGCCTCTTCCCCGCCCGCGTCCAGGGCTTTGCGCAGGAGGTGCGTTTGGTGCGGTGAGGGGGTGGGTGGGTGGGGGGCGTAGGGTGGGTGGGGTGGAGGGAGGGAGGGGCATGGTGTGCTGTCACGCGGGCTTGGCGCGCACTGACAGCCGGCAGGCGGCAGGAGGTGCGGGAGGAGGTTGTGGCTGGCGGCTCCGGCGCGGTGCTGCTGAGGCTGGATTGGCGCCGGCCCCGCGCCCCCGCCCGCAGCTCAAGAAGCACCAGGCGCACCTGCTCAACTACATGCTGTTCTTGAGGGTGAGCGCACGCACAGTGGAGGAGGCAGCAGCGTGGCCGCCGCGCCGGCGAACGCCACCGGGGAGCGAGCAACCGGGGAGCGAGCGGGGGCGCTGGGCGCCCCCCCTGCTGCGGCGCGCGCCCTTGCGTCCCGCCCCACCGCTTGCCCGCGCGCCTGCCGCCGCAGTGCACGCCCATCCTGCCGGCGTGGTTCATCAACCTCGCGTCGCCGTGCGTGGGCGTGCCGCTGCACACGTTTGTCGTCGCGACGGCGGTGGGCCACCAGCCCATCAACTTCATCACGGTGCAGGTGGGGGGGGGGGGGGGGGGGGGGGGGGGGGGGGGGGGGGTTTTGG
>PCFQ01000005.1:1372793-1397780 GCA_003063905.1 Chlorella sp. A99
GGGGGGGGTGGGGGCGTCAGTGCTGTGAGGTTGATGGGGGTTAGGCGAGAGGGGAGGCGGGGTTGACAGCGAGGGCAGGGAGAAAGGAGGGGAGCGAGAGCAGCGGCTGCCACACCTGGGTGGCAGCAGTGGGCTGGGCGGGGGAGACGGCGGCGAGGGGGGGCTGCAGGGGCACGGGGCAAGGGAGAGGGCCGTTGGGGCGGCGGAGCAAGACCCCATCAGCGTCGGCGCTGCAGCCGTGCGCCACCCGCCCATCTGGGGGCGGCTGGCTGCAGCCGCCACTCATACGGGTCCCTGACCGCGCACGCCATGCTGCCATGTTCATGCGGCTGCTGCTAAGGAGGCGCGCTGGGGCGCGCACCTGGGCGGCAAGGGCTGCGGTCGCGCCCCCTTGGGCAGGATCTGCAGATCTGCGCAGTTCCTGCAGTGCCGGGCGGGGCAGGAGGCAGCCAGCGCAGCACCAACAGCTCAAAGACGCGGCATGTGCAAGGCACTGCAGAGCAAGAAAACGCGGCACAACAAAACGCCGACACTCGCCAGAATTCCTCGGGGTATGGCGCGCCGGCGCCGCAGGTCGACAGGTAGGGGTCGTTGAAGGACGCCGGCGTGTCTGGCGGGTCGCACGAGTTGCCCGTCACCCTGCGCTCACAAGGGCCATGATGGCACGCTGCACTGCTGTGACGCGCCTCGCGCTCGGCGGCGTCCGGGGCGCGCCGCCGCCGCGCGCGGCCAGCCAAGCGCGCAGCGGGCGCAGACGCGCCGCCGCCCCGCGGCGTCGTGCCAGCACGGGCGTCCCCGCACGTCTGGCGCCCCGCCCTCCCACAAAGGCCCTCCCCCCGCCCCGCCCCGCCCCGCACCAGTGCCACTGCAGCACGCAGCGCGCGGCCACGCCGTCGCAGGTCAGCCCCATGGGCAGCTGCCATGAGGAGTTGTAGGACAGGCGGCCGCTGACGGGCACGCCCAGGATGGGGTCCAGCGGCTGGCCTTTGACCCAGCCCGGCACCTGGCCGATGTGCCACCACTGCTGGAAGGGCGCCTGCGCGCCCGGCACGTCGGCTTGCACCTGGGCGGGGCGGCGGGCAGGCGGGAAGGGGTGGGGGGTGGGGGGTGAGTGGGGGGGGGGGGTGCAAGCGACCGCAGCGATCCAGCGCCCGCCCAACAGCGGTCAAGTCAATCACCAGCTGGTACTGGAAAAAGCATTCCTCGGTCAGCTGCCGCTTCTCGGCGGCAGCCCAGGTCTCGCCGGGATCGGGGGCCTTGACCCTGCGCCAGGAGGGAGGAAAGCGTGTGGCAGGTCGGCCCTTCAGGCAGGCCACGCCGCGCGCTCAGCCCACCGGGCTGGGCGGAGCGCTGCCACCAGCTGCGGCCGCCAAAACCTGCAGCACGCGTGGAGCACTGCGGCCCTGCGGTAACCTGCGCGGCATCTCAGGTCCCGCACCGGCAGATGCGGAAGCTGAACTCTCCCTTGTGGAAGGCAGTGAGGTCGACAGACGCGGGCAGCACGCTGCCCTCCTCGTAGCTGTTGTCGACCAGGGGGAACTGGCCGTCCTGCGCCAGTGGAGGCAACGGCAGGCATGCGTGGGCGTCGGTTCAGCCGTGTCTCGGTCGGGAAGGCAGCTGGTGGGCTGCCGCGCTGCTGCTGCCGTGCGCACATGTTGCTGCCACGCGCACGGCACACACACGCTGTCTCCACTCGGCTGCCGCTCACCGCATGATACCCGCCATACACGCCGCCCGCCTCGTGCTTGCGCTCGGCCGTGTAGGCGTCGCCGCACAGGCCGTGCACGCCGTTGGGCCAGACCAGCCGCCCGCCGTCGCTGACAGTATAGGGGCCGCCGGCGGCGAGGCACTGAGGGCAGTAGTCGGACCAGAAGTGGTAGTTCCGCGACTGTGGCACGCGCAGAAAGCCGTGGCCAGCAGCGAGCGGCAGGACCGCCACCACCAGCAGCACTGGGAGGTGCGCTACCGCCAGCAGCGCACCCATAACTCCAAACTCCTGCAGGTGCTGGGGACGCGTACGCGTACGCGATCTGCGCGAGTGGGTCTCAGAATGCCCAACAGAGCAAACCGACAGCTGGCGAAGTCTGCTCTCGTTTCAACGCAATCTGTGCTGCGATCGCCGCCACGGGGCGCGATTCGCCTTACAGGGCGTTTCGCGTTGAGGAAGGGACGCGGGCAGCTGCGGAGGAGGTTGCCACCCGGCAATGCACCCTCAAACGGTCACAGGGCTGAAAGTTACAAAAGAAAAGCCGCAGGGAAATTTTGGGATGTGTTGTGACGCCGTGGGACGCGGGCGGACAGCCATGCCGCCGGCAGGCGGACGGCCGGGCACTGCCACTCAAAACGTGCACGGGAGGGGAGAGCAATCGGCTTCCTATCGATTGTACATTATACCTCAGAGGTGTACCTGCCCTGATTTGGGGCGCGGCGGCGCAGCAGGGAGGGAGAAACAATCAAACAAGTGTCCCCAGTTCGACGCACGACGGCCGCGGCATTACACCGGAGCAACCAGCGGGCAGTCTGACACCAATTCTAATTCCGATTCTGGAGGCCAGGCCCCAGATGGCAAGCCGGATGCCAAGCGCCACATGCATCTACCTACTGCGCCTGACCCGCAGATCTTCTAGAGAGGCAGGGCTGCACGCCGTGCCCGACCGGCCCCGCCTTGAAGCCTGTCGCCGTCTCAGAGGCGGCCGCCACGCCCGCGACGTACTCGTCCGTCCAGGAGGGTGCAAGCAGGGTGATGCCGAAGGGCAGGACTCAGGACTGCAGGGGAGAGCGGGCGTGGGTCGAAGGGGAGGACACTGAGCATGTGTGCCAGAGTGTGGCTGGCAGAGTCCACAGCATGGCGGCCCCCGCCCCGCGCATGCGGGCGACAGCGCAAGCAGTTGCCGGGGCTGGGGTTGCCCGTGGCCGCCAGGTGCTCCTGCCGCCGCTGCTGCTCCGCCGCCGCCGCGCTGTCCGGCCGCGCTGTCCGGCGTGCGGCGTGGAGGTGGAGTGGTGCGGTGACGAGGCGTCAATGGGGAGTGGCGCGAGTACAGGGGCGGCGTGGGGGCACCACGGGACGCAATAGGAGGCGACAGGAAGCGCGGGAGCGGCCCACTGGCAGGTTGGTAGCCTGCCAACCTGCCACTTCCGCGCCACTCCCGCGCCACTGAGTGGCGCGTGCCCTGCCGCCGCCGGGGGGTCACTTGCCTGACCCTGCGGTGTCAGTGCCCAGAGCAAACGTGCACAGGCCCTCGGCCACAGCCACCGTTGAGCCGCAGGAGGAGTCGACGGGGGTGAACCGATCATCGAATGCATTGGCTGCAGCAAGGAGGGCGGGCAGACGGCGCTAGGATGCAACAGGGAGGGTGGGCGGCGCGTCGGCGACACAGTGCAGCGCACGTGGCGCAGGCGCGGAGAGCGTGGCCCCCCCGCCGCCGCTCCCGCCGCGGCCAACGCGATCTGTTGGGGCTGGCGGGCACAGGGCCGACAGCAGGTGGAGGGGCGCGGCACCAATCGGGCAGCTGGCGGAGCCTACCTCGGCGGCGGCCTGCCGCCCTCCGCCCGTCTTAGTCCGTCACCCGCACACGCACCTGCAGCGCTCGAGGACCTCCTCGCCACTCGGCCTGGCAATGAAGACGTGGCGCGAGTCGGCGATAGCGGGCAGCAGCTGTTTGCAGAGCACGGTGGGGGTGAGGGCGCCAGACGCGTACGCCTGCTGCAGGGCGTGCAGCGTGAGGACGCCGGTGGTCACCATGTCTCCTCCTCCTGCGAGGTCTGGCTTCTCTGTGCACCTGCCATGCAGCAATTCCAGCTGGCAGTCTGCGGGCTCCACCTGCGGGGTTCTGCGTCTCCCCTTTCCAGCAAGGCAGAGGGAAGACAGCGGCGAGGGCCCTCTAGGCACGTAGCCGCGCGGGTGCAGAGAGCCGTTTCAGCACTGAGCGCCGCGGCGCCCCGCGGCGCCCCGCGGGCATCGGGACGGTGAAGCTGGAGGACGGCAGCAGCGTCCAGGGCTTCATCTGCGAGGGCTGGGTGGCGGGTGCGCGTGCGGGCGGCCGGCGTGCGCGTGTCTGCTGCGTGCGTACTGTAGCGGCAGGGTGCTGGCCCCAGTCGGCAGGCCTGACGTGGCGCGGTTCATCCCTGCACCCGCAGACGCGCAAAGGCGGCGATGCAGATGGAGAGGACATCACACACTTGGGCAGCTGGCTGGTATACGTGGAGCGGCAGCGGCAGCAGCAAACGGCGGCGGCGGCGGCAGAACCTTCCAGCTGAAGGGGTGGTGTTCTGCCACCTTGGCGCGCTATGGCGTTGCGCTTTCTTGCAGTGATGCGATTTTTTCTGCCCTCACCCTCTTCCTCCAACCCCAAGTACTTACTGCTTTGTGCAAGGAGAGACTGGTTGCGTGTTCTTATACGTACCCCCCAGGGGTGGATTGCACTGCTCCCCCCCTCTCTTTGGACAGCCCCCCGAGGTTGATCGGCATGTGTGGACACGACCAAGTGAGAGCCGCGGGACGACTGGGGCATGGCGCTTTGGCGCTGCCGGCGTGGCACGCGCTGAGTTGGCACGCTGACCTCAGCGCCACCAACACCACGCACGCTGCCCCAACGCCGTTGCGTGCAGGCCGGGCAGGTCGCCGTAACGGCAGGTGACGTCGCTGCGGGGGCGGCGACTGCAGGGCGACTGTGGCCGCTGTAGCCCCTGCGGCGGCGAAGGTTGGCCTGACCGTCGCCGGCTTCACCACCATGGGCCCCGCGTATGGGAGCCTTGCGGCGGGCTGGATGTCCTGCATCGCCACCGCAAACGGGGTAGGCGTAGCGGCTGGATCGACCTATGCTGTGCTGCAGAGCACGGCCATGACCATCACGCCATTCACCCCCGCGGCTGCGGTGGTGGGCTTTGGCGTGGGGGTGTATTGGCTGGCCCGCAAGGCGGGCTGGATCCGCCGCAATTGAGCGCAGCAACACAGCCTGGCGCTGGCACTATGGGGGATGCTGGTGGCGGCTGTGTATTATTCTGTGTGTTGCAACAACAGGAGCTATGTGGCAGGCGCACTGCATGCCAGTCCCGTGCAAGGCAGCAGCAACCCGCGTGCGAGGCGGTGGGAGGTGGTCAGGCAGTGGCCAGGAGGGAGCTAGCTGCTGGCAGCGGCACCATCGTGAACCGACCACATGGTGTGACGCCACAGTCCCAGCCTAGGGATGGGAAGCGCGGGAAGGGGAAGCATTGGATGGAAGGGTGGAGCGCGGGGCGGCACCTGGCATCTATTATTGCAGCCGGTGGGATGGACCGCAGCGCCATCTTGACTTACAGGACTGGCCACTGTCCAGGCCGCCGGCCTGACGTGGGCAATGACGTGCTCATGGCCACCACAGAGTGTGCCAATCAGAACAGCATGTCATCGTGGCCACGGCGACTTCTGCGCTGGCAGAGCGGAGCGGAGGCGTGGTAGAGCAAGAGAGCACCAACGGCACAACGTCGCTCAGCGCGCCCACCGCCAGCACCAACCCACCTTCGCCCCGCTAGCAACGGCGACACCGCAGCAGCACACGCCGCGCGCCTCGCCCTTCGGCACACTCCTGAAACACTCTGCAGCCGGGCGCTCCTGGCGATGCCCTCCTGCCGGCCGAGTGCTTGACACCGTCTGCGCGGCACACCGGCGCCGCGGTTGCAGCCTCAAGCACTCCCCAAGAAGGAGCTCAACGCC
The DNA here is from genome assembly GCA_003063905.1 of Chlorella sp. A99. Classification (NCBI taxonomy): domain Eukaryota; kingdom Viridiplantae; phylum Chlorophyta; class Trebouxiophyceae; order Chlorellales; family Chlorellaceae; genus Chlorella; species Chlorella sp. A99. Next base: position 1,378,486 of record PCFQ01000005.1, read on the forward strand.
ACAGAACGCTTGCAGACGAGCAGCGCACCCCGGGCGCAGGTGCAGCGGGGCAGGCAGTGGAGGCGGCCGCCGCAGATCCTGTGCGGGTCGCCGCGCCCCGCGGCCGTCGCGCGTGCTCCGCGGCCGCCGCGCGTGCGCTCTCTCCCTGACGCCATGCGGGCAAGGCCAGGGTGGAGCGGGAGGCATTGGCCGCCGCGGTGGCCACCTCCGCTCCACTGCTGCGGCAGCCGCGCCCAGCGGTACCGCGCCCTTCACAGCCCCCGCTGCCAGCCTCAGGGCGGGCCGGAGCGCCTGCCTGATGCGCGCGGCGCCGCAGATGCGACGCATGGACGCCAGCGCCGCCTGCTCTGCAGAAATGCATCGCGATGAAGGGGGGCTCTCAGTGAAAGCACCTGACAGAGCTGTCTGCGGCGGGGCAGCTGGGCAGCAATGAGTGGTGGCAGCGCGTGGGCGGCATCGCCGTCTGCGTCGCTTTCTACCTGCTGGTAGCCGCTTTCTACCTGCTGATCGTGCTGGCGCCGCGCTTCTATCGCCGGCACCGCACGGCAACCGTGCTCCTCGGCAAGCTGGCTCTCTACAGCTTCCCCCACCTGCGGAGCGGGGACAGCCACATCCAGCGCGTGCTCGCGCGCCCGCACGCCCGGCGCGCCCGGCGCCGTGCGCGGCCTGCTGCGCCTGACCTGGGGTGCGCCGTGGGGGCGCGGCGCGGGGGCTGCGCCGCGTGCGGGGCGGCCGGCGCGCTGCGTGGCGCCGCGCGCGTGGCACCAGGGGGGGGTGGCGCGTCTCGGGCGCGGGGCGCGGAGCGCGGCGCGGCACGGGGAGGAGGCGTCCGCAGAGGCACCCGGGAGGCACCCGCGTGCTGGGGTTCCACTACACCATGCTCTGCCTGCTAGCCTACGCCTCCTCCCGGCTCGCGGCGATGGCGCTCTTCCTCCTGCCCAGGCCTGCACCTCCTTTGCGTCGGCCAACTGTGTGCTGTTTGGCGTGGTGGCGGGCACCGTGCTGGCCGCGCACCTCAGCATCCCCAAGCGCGGCCCCACCCTCGTCTTTGGCGGTGGCGGCGGCGGTGGCGCACCGCTGCACGCGGCGCTGCTGGCCGCGCTCGCGCGTGGGAGCGCCGCCTCGACCGGAGGCTCGGCTGAAGCCGCGAGCGGCGCGAGAAGCAGCGGTGCGGCAGTGCGGCAGCGGCGCAGCACGGCCAGCACAGCCAGCTCAAGGCGTGGTGCGCCACGGCGCAAGCATGGCCGGATGTGGGGGCTGGAGCGGCTCGGGACCCCGCTGGCGGTGGTGATGGTCACATTTGGCTAGTCAATACACCGGGTCTAGTGTTGCAACGACAACTCATTTATTTACCCAGCAAGCTTCCGCCCATGGCGGCCTGCATGCCCGGCTGCTGCAAGATGCCTGCACGAGCGGAGCGTGCTCGTTGCAACAACTACTGTAGGGGCGCCACATCAAAATTTCAGTGCACTGCCAATGCGCCATCAAAACAAATTCAGTCAGTCACGTCGGTGCTCGACAGAGCCCCGCAGCGTGCGCGGCTGCCGGCGTCACTGCGCCAGCGTGATGGCAGCCGCCGCGCCCACGGCGGGGCCGACCACGCGGCCCACCACCGCCACGCGCTCGTACCCCGCGCTCCGCAGCTGCGCCACGCACGCGTCCGCCGCCTCCGCCGGCACGCCCGCCAGCAGCCCGCCGGCAGTTTGGGGGTCCATCAGCGCGGGCGCGCCCAGCGCCGCCTCTGGGTTGCTCACCGCGCTCACGACCCTCGCGTTGGCGGCGTGCAGCGAGCTGAGCACGCCGGCACCCAGGCAGTGCGCCACGCCGGGCAGGAGCGGCACCGCACCCGCATCCAGCTCCACTCGCACCTGCGGGGTGCGGGCCGGCGGGTGGGGGGCGTGGCGCGAACAGCGCGCAGGATGGCCAGCGGAGACAGGCGGCCCTGGGGCTCCCACAGAGCAGGAAAAGCCACCCAGCGCGCGGCACCTGCGAGGCGGCCGCCATCTCTGCCAGGTGGCCCAGCAGGCCAAAGCCTGTGACGTCGGTGCAGGCGGTGGCGCCGCACGCGCGCAGGACAGGGACGGCAGGGCCTGCGCCGGCCAGGGTGGGGCCAGAGGGGCGGGGGTTGGGAGGCTGTGCAGCAACGTCGGTGCCTCTGGGCGGACATGGCCCCGCGCTCGCAGGCGCGGGAGCGCGGCCAGGTGCGCCGGCGCGCGCACCGTTGGACTGCTGCATGCCGGCCAGCGCGCCCGCGAGCCAGCGCCCCTGGGCCAGGCCCCGCATGCCCGCCGCGAGCAGCACGCCGCCGCCGATCGGCTTGGTCAACACCAGCGCCTGGCCGGGGCGCAGGCCGCCCTTGGGCAGCAGGTCGGCGCGTGGCGCGCTGCCGTACACCGCAAAGCCTGCGTTGGGGCACAGTGGTAATGTATTCGGGATCGCGCTTGCGCATTGTAATGCGGTGCGCTGTTCTAAAATTATGATGCGGTATTCCTTGCGCCGAGCCCTGGCGCTCGCACCGCGCGCCGGCAAAGGCGCTGCTTCTGTCGCAGCCGGTGCGGCTGGCCCAACGCCCGCCCCGCGCCCAAGGCCTCCTCCGCCCCCTCACCCAGCCTCACACAAGCCTCACCCAAGGCGTCCTCTGCCCCCTCTGCCGAGTGGCCGCCCACGAGGCGGCAGCCCGCCGGCGACAGCGCCGCCAGCGCGCCGGCCATGACCTGCCGCGGGGCCAGAGGCAGGGGCGCCGGCAAATCGCTGCCTCGAGAACGCTCTTTACAAGCAGCAGCTCGCTCCCGACCTCGCGCAGCGCCCAGGCCTGGGGCAGGCACCAGCGCCGCGCTGCTGGCCTTGCCTGCCGCATGTCGGCCTCCACCTTGCTCTCTGCAGCATACTTGAGCACGACGATGGCCAGGGCGGCCGTAGGCGCGGCGCCTGCACCACACACAGCATGCAGCACGTGGGCCGCCCCCGGCTGGACGCGCGGCCTTGGAGGCGCTGGGTGGGCAGCCGCGCGCGCTGCACCGACGCCGCGCCGCGCGCACGGCAAAGCTTCCCGCCCGCGGCGATGGGATGGGCATGCTTCCCTGCCCTTCCCCTCCCCTCCCTCTCTCCCCCCTTCCCCTCCCTCCCTCTTCCCCTCCTCCCTTGCCCTCCCCCCAGCATCGCACCCATCGCATGGCAGTCGCTGAGCGCGTGGTTGGCGGCGATGCGGCCAAAGACCCAGGGATCGGACACGAACGAGCGCAAGAAGTCCACAGTGTGCACGGCGACGTGGCCGGCGGGGGGCGGCTCGAGCACCGCCGCGTCATCCCCCCAGGCGGGCGGCGCCGCCGCCGCGTCGGCGGCCGCCGCGCCGCCGCCGCCCCCGGCGCCGCCGCTGTCCCGCCCCTGCTGCTCCTGCTGCCCCTGCCCCTGCCCCTGCCCCTGCCCCTGCCCCTGCCGCTCCTGCCCCTGCCGCTGCCGCTGCCCCTGCCCCTGCCCTTGCTGCTGCTGCTGGAGCCCGGCCAGCACCCGCGCCAACACCGGGGCCCCGATCTTGGCGCCGCAGCCGCCGCAGCGCATCCTGGAGGCGGCCACCAGTTGCTGCACCTCTGCATCCACTAGGCTGTCCGCCTGGAGGACGCGGCACGACGAGGGGACAAGCCGGCGGTGGCGGGCAGCAGGTGACGGCAGGGACCAACTCGTCCCGCGGGCGCTCGTCCCGGGCGCGGCGCACATGGCTCCCCGCCCTCTCGTCTCTCCCCGTGCCTGCCCCGGGCCCCACGCCGCTTGCCTGAGGCGCCACCGCCGGCCCCATCGCCATGGCCTTGCTGAAATCCAGGTCCTCCCCAAAGGCCCGCATGAACTTGCGGTCGATCCAGTCCTTTAGGGTCCACAGATAAGCGCCCTGCGCGCCTAGAGCAAGGGCACGGGCGGGCGGCCGGAAGTGCGGCGGTTGGACAGGTGGCATTGGACAGGTGACGTGCACAGGCGGGCAAGTGGGATGGGGGCCGGGCCGAGGGCGGGGCGGCTCGAGTGCCTGGAGCAGGCGGCCGCCCTAGAGGCACGCCGACACGGCCCGCAGCGTGGCGCCGCGTTGCGCGCAGCACGCTGCCTGCTGTGGCGCCCGGCCGCCCACCGATCCAGGCGCCCTTCACCGCCACGGCATAGCGGTTGCCGGCGGAGATGAGGTTGAGGTGGGTGGACTGGGGGGCGTACGGCCGCAGCGGCTGGCCCAGCAGGAAGCGCTGGAGGTTGTCTGCCAGCGGCGGGCCCTGCGCCGGGGGTTGGGAGAGGGGAAAGGGCGACGACCGCCCGCGGCAGCAGGTTGCAGCGAGCGGCGTGGACGGGGCGAGCGGCGCGGAGGCGTGGTACAAGGGTGGTGGTGAATGGGGGAGCGTCCGCCTGCCGTGCGCGGAGCAGCGCCCTTGTGCGCCCCCTTCCGCCCCTGCCCCTCCGCACCGCGCGGACAGCGTAGACCCCGGCCTTGGGCCGGGGGTGCCGCGCCATGCTCGCGACGTCACCGGCCGCAAACACGTTGGGCGGCCCGCCGTCGGACTGCAGGCAGTCGTTGATGCGGAGGAAGCCGCCTGCGCGCGTTGCAGCAGGCGCGCGTTGCGGGCGCTTGGCATGCTTTGCTGCGAAGCAGCCCCTGCTGCCTCGCCACACCACCGCCATGCCAGCGGTGCGCACGCACAGCCGCGCTCGATCTTGACCCCCCCACGCAGTCGGCGCACCGTCGTCGCGCGGCAGGCCGCTGGCCGCCACCCAGGGCGCGGGCGCGGCGTATGTGCACCACAGGCACTCATCAAATGGCAGCTCCGCGCCGTCAGCCAGGCGCAGCGCGCCACGCGCCACCTCGGCAATCCCTCCCTCCACCTCGCGCAGCTCGATGCCTCTCTCCTGCAGGGGCCAGCCGCCGCTCCCTCCGGCTGGGCCGGCACGCCTGCCGCCCAGTCTCGCGCGCCTCCCCTTGCTGCCGTTGTGCTCGTGCAAACCCACAGGCAACCCCTGTCCACGCACCCACCTTGAGCAGCCCCAGAAAGGCCTGCCGCGCGTAGGGCGCGAGCGCCGACAGGATGCGGCCCTTGCTGACGAGGCACACGCTGGCGGGCGGCAGGCCCCGCGCCTCGTGCTCCTCGCCCAGCCTGCACACCGGGTGGGCACAGGGCACACCGGGGCAGGCCGGGCCGGGTGGGCACAGGGCAGGCGCGGCGTGCGCGACAGTGGGCACCGCACGCGCGGCGCCGGCGCCAGCGCCACCGCTCCCAGGCGCATGCAGGGCATCTCCAGCTTGGCAGGCAGTGCGATACTGTCGCCCACCTGTACTGCAGAGCACACGCGAGCTCCACGCCCGAGGGCCCGCCGCCCACGACCGCCACCCGCAGCGGCTGCGGCGAGGCGGCTGCGCGCCGCAGCAGCGCCTCAAACCGCTCCACAAACCTGCAGAGAATTGTTTTTTGTTTTTTTCGTTTTGTTGCAGAGGTGCGCGGGAGGCATGCCGCGGGTATGTCGGCTGCCATCGACTGGGCTGCACCGGCCGCCAACTCGCTGGGCTGTGGACAGCCCACTGGCAGGCAGAGATATGCGACTGCCCCATCCGCCAGGCGCGTGCACGGCAACTGAGCAACCCGAGCGCCTTGGCAGCAGTACACCTCCCCCACCTTGCCTGTCTATAGGCTTGACGGGGGTCGCGTACGTGTCGGCGCCAGGGACCTCGCTGGTGCGGGGCACGATCCCGGTGTTTATGGAAAGCACGTCGTACCCCACCGGCGGCCGCCCGGGCAGCAGCACCTGCTGGGCCTGCGCAGGCAAGCAATTGGGCAAGGGACGGAGCAGGCGGACGCTGAATTTCAAAACGCTTTCCAGCGCAATAAAGTTCCTGGATCGAAGAGGCGGGCGCACCTGCGGGTCCACCCCCACCGCCTCGGCGTGGATGAGCCGCGCGCCGGCATAGGCCGCCAGGCGCGCCAGGTCGATGTGGCAGTCGTCGAAGCTGTAGAAGCCGCTGACAAAGCCGGGGAGCATGCCGCTGCGCGCGGTGCGAGGGCGCAGGGGAGCGGGGGAGCGCAGAGGTGCGGGAGCAGGGAAGTGAGACACCGGGAGCGTGCTGCGAGCTGACTGGGCTTATGCCACGCGCGCCTGTGCCGCGCCGCAGCGCCTGGCACCCCTGCGCTGGCACCCCTGCGCTGGCACCCCTGCGCATGCGCACCATGCGCACACACCTGTAGGGCGTGTGCATGTCGCGCGTCACAAGCGTGAGCCGCACGCCCGGCAGCGGCCGCATCGCAAAGCGCTTGACCACCTGGACGTGGGCGTGGCCGCCGCCCAGCAGCACCTGCGGGGCAGCACAGAGCGGGGGTGGGAGGATACACAGAAAGGGAGGAGCGCGCGTGGAGGGGTGGCAGGGCCGTCCCAGCCATCCATTTCAGGACGGCTCCCCCGCAGCCGCCCATTCCAGCACAGGGGATGTTGCTCCGGCTGGTAGGTGACCTGCAGCGAGCGGGCATGCCGCGCCCCCGCCTGCCCCTGCCTCACCAGGTCCTTTGCGACGGGCACGGTGCCGATCATCGCAGCCCTTCTGTTCCTAGCCCGATGCTACCCCACCGCGCCCCCCTGCACTGGGCCAATTGTGCGGCGCCAGCGAGTCGGCGGCGACGCGGCCCGTCTGCGGCCAGCTGGCACGGCGGCGACGGTGGCGGCAGCGGTGCGATGACACAAGCAGCACCGCTGCGTCACTGCGGCACGCACCTGCTGCTCCTGCCAGCACGGCAAGCTGCTCGGGCAGCCCAACCAGACCGCAAAGAGCGTGCCTGCGCCCACCCTCGCGATGGCTCTGTCAGTCAGGCTGTATACTTGCGGCAAGCAAATTGGGAGGAAGAGGGATGCGCAAACAATGAGCGAAGCTGCTCTTGCCGATCGATGACCAGGCCTGCTAGAAATCGCCTGGTTTATTTTGCGTTCAACCGCAGTGCGATCTGCCATTCGTTCAAGGGCTACGTGGCAGGTTGGCGCGCATCGATGGCAGGCTCTGTGCCAAGACTCTAGTTTCTGCTGCAGCTCCTTGCGCTATCCGCAAGTTTTGGATCGGCGCGGCGGGCTCGCGATCGGGAGAGCCAGGGCGGCTCACCACTTCCGTCTGTGAGCTGCGATGGACGAGGACGCGCTGTTTGAGGAGCTGTATGGGGAGGCGGCGCCGCATGCCGAGGAGCAGAAGCCAGGTGCGCGCATGGACCCCCGCCCGCGCCGCCGCTGCCAGCCGCCGCCGCAGGGGTTGCCTCTTGCACCTGTGCGTTGAGGCGCCTTTGGCATGCCAACCTGTCTCGCACCTGTGCGCACCCTGCCTGCACCGCTCACAGACTCTGCTCCTTTTGCCTGCGCCGCCCACAGATGCTGCTCCTGTCGAGCCGGCGGTCCCGTCAGCTGCCGCCGCGCTCTACGGCGCCGAGGCGCTGGCAATAGAAGAGGAGGCGGCTGCGCTGTACGGCGCCGAAGCGGCGGCCGTCGCACTGGCTGTGGAGCCGGGCCCGGCGGCGGCGGCGGCGTCTGGTGCGGAGGCTGGAGCGGAGCAGGATGCTGCGCAGGCGACGGCAGACGAGGAGGACGAAGAAGATCTTGTGATCAGCTTGGATGAAAACGCCACCTCCTACGAGCCCACCGCCGGCTCGCGCTTCCAGTACCAGCGGGCTGTGGCGCCGCTGCCGCCCGGCGCCGCCGGCGCGCCGCCGGCCGAGGCGGTCGGCGCGGCGCCCGGCCAGCACGTCGACGCCACGGCCGATGCGCCGCCCGTGCTGCCTGGCTTTGGCGGCTTTGGCCAGCGCACCGCGATCGGTGGCATCCCTCGCAGCGCGATCCCGGGCCTGGGGGGGTCCATGGTCACCTCTGTGCCCCTGGCGCCGGCCGGCGCGCCCGGCGGCGCGGCTCCCGGCGGCGGCGCGGGGCCCGGGCCGCCGGGGCGGCCCGCCTTCCGCCCCACCCCCCGCTGTGAGCACCTGCTGGCCGCCGCGGCACGTGCGATGCGGCTCGCTGCTACTGCACTCTGCTTGTTGACTGGTGCGCCTTCTCACCAGGCGGGCCTGGAGTCTGGAACACCTTGCCTCGCCACCCACCCATCCTCCCTTCCCCCCTCCCTCCTTGGCCGCCTGCTGCAGTCAACCTGGCGGACGCCGTCTTCCCATCCCAGCAGCGCCCCGGCCTGCCGGTCAAGCTGCCCGGCCAGACGCGCGTCAGGTGCATGCGGGCGCGGGCCGCCGCACTCGCGCGGCCGCGGCGGGCGGCGGGGGACGCAGCTCGCGCCGCGCCGCACCCAACGGCGAGACGTCGCAGCTAGCACGCATCGCATGTGCCACTGTGTTGCCAAGTCGCCGCTACTGTCGCGCCAGACGCTTGTGCGTGGCGGCATCGCAGCTGCTGCATGTATCGCCGACGCGTGTCGCCCGACACTTGCGCAGCCCCGAGGAGTACCGCGAGTTCCTCAACCTCGGCCACGGGGACATCTTCGGCCTCGACGTCGACGCGGTGGTGGACGCGCCCTGGCGGTGAGACGGGGCTGGCGCTGGCGTGGGGCTGGCGGGCGCGACCGCGCCGCGCGGGCTGCCGCCCACGCCGCCCGCTCCGCCGCGCCCTCTGCCGCCGCCGCCGACCGGGCTGCGTGGCGACACATCACAACACCCCCCCCCCCCCCCTCCCCTCCCCTGTGCAGGTACCCCGGCATCGACCCCGGTGACTTCTTCAACTATGGGCTCAACGAGCGCAGCTGGAAGGAGTATTGCGCCCGCGTGGCCCAGTTCCGGGAGGAGTTCATGCTCCAGGCGCGCGCTTTCTTTCTGTTTTCCCTCCCTCGTATTGTCACGCTGCAGGCGCGAGCGTGGGTGGTGGGTGTGTTGTTCGTGCTGCAGGCGGGCGTGTGGGTGGTGGGTGTGTGTTTGGGTGGGCATCGATGCGCGCGCGTGTGTGGGTGTGGCTGTGCCTGGCAGGCGAGGCTGCCCGCGGCGCGGCTCCTGTCGCGGCGGGCGGGCTCGCCCCGCCCATGGCAGGCGGGGCTGCGATGGCACGAGAGGCGCTGGGGGAAGGTGGTGGGCAGCTGTGGTGCGGCCGGTGCGGCTGCCCAGCTGTGCCGCCGGCGCCGACCTCTGGCGCCCTGCTGCTGCGGCGTGCGTGCTTGCTCGCAGGGCCAGATCCAAACGCTTGATGCGGCGGGGGTGCCCGGCCGGCGCGGGCCGCCGCCGCTGCTCGCGCGGCCGCCGCCGCTCGCCGCCGGCGGGGACGAGGGCGAGGGCGCGCCGCACACGCTGGGCACGCTGGACGAGCAGGAGAGCGATGCCCATTACGAGGCGTTTGTAACCTCGGAGCGGGCGCCGGTGAGAGCAAGGGCTGGGGCTGACCGGCGCACGAACCGGCGGCCGGCGCGACGCTCGCCTGGGCCTGCCCTGCGCACTGGCCGGGACCTGGCCTGCCGCTGCGTGTGCACGAGCTTCGTGGGTTGACTGCTCTCCCCCGCCCCAACGCCTGCCGCAGCGCACGCAATGGCAGCGGCACGGCAGCTCCTGGGATCACATCCTGGTGCTGGCGAATGCCGAGCTTGTTTTTACAGACAAGGAAGAGCCGCCCAGCAGCAGCGCGGGGCCGCCGCCCAAGCCCGCGCCGCCGCGGCCGCCGCCGCCTGCGCGGCCGCCGCCGCCCAGCGCGGCCGAGGCGGCCGCGGCCGCGGCGCGGATTGCGGCGCAGCAGCAGCAACAGCAGGAGGGCGGCGGCGGCGGCGGCGAGGCCCCGCCAGGCGCGCCGCCGGCAGAGGATGGCGGCGGCGGCGGCGGCCCCGCCAACGGCCCCGCCTGGCTGCCGCAGGCCGCGGGCATGGGCATGGGCATGCCAGGCATGCCGGGCATGGCAGGCATGGCCTTCCCTCCGAGCATGATGGCGACCGCCGCAGCGATGGGCATGCCCTTTGGCATGCCGCTGCAGTTTATGCAGATGGCACCCGCGGGCCCGAGCGCAGGTAACGGGTGCCGGGTCTGCCGAGTGCCGGGTCTGCATTGCGCTGTGTGCGCAGGCCGACCTGCCCTCGCCTGAGTTGCTGCTGGCCTGGCTGCCGGTCGCAAGCGCGCCCACTCCCTCCCCCGTCGCCCCGCCCGCGCCCCGCCGCAGAGCAAGGCGGCCTCCCTGGCAGGGATGAGCCGCTGCCAGCGCAGCCGCCCCACCGCGAAAGCAGGGGGCCCACCGCCAGCCTGGCGGCGGGGATGGATGTGGATCTGCCCCCCATCGCGCCGCCGCGGGTGCCGCGCCACGGCGGCGGCCCCCCCGACCGTGGCCCGCCGCCGATGTACGATCGCGGCCCGCCGCCCGGCCCCGGCGGCGAGCGCGGTGGGCCCTACTCCCCGCGCGGGCCGCCGCCGGCCCGCGAGTTCGACCACCCCGGGCCCGGCTTCCGCGGCGGGCCGCCGGGACCGGGGCCCGGCGGCCGGTACGAGCCGCGGGGGCCCCCGGGGCCGGGGCCACCTGGTCCGCGCTTCGACCACCGCGGCGGGCCGCCGCCCTACGACTATAGGGACGACCGGCACGGGCCGCCGCCCGGCCGACGCTACTTGCCGGGGCCGCCGGGCGACCGGGGGCCGCCGCCGCCCTACGACTACCGCGGCGGGCGCCCCGGGCCCGGCGGCGAGCCCGGGCGGCCGCCGCCGCGCCACCGCTCGCGCTCGCCGGTGCGCGGCGGCGGCGGCGGCTGGCCGCGCGGCATCGCGTCCGACCGCGACCACGGCGGCGGCCGCCGCGAGGAGCGCCGCGAGGAGCGGCGGTGGGAGGAGCCGGACCGCCGGGAGCGGCGGCGCAGCCGCAGCGGGGACCGCGGGCGCAGCAGGGAGCGCGAGCGGAGCAGGGAGCGGCACCGGGACTCGCGGGAGCGCGACCGCGAGCGGCGGCGCTGAGGGGCGCGCGACGCGCGTGCACTTGTGCGCGCCTGCCACGCTCAATGCATCCCTGCCACCCTGTGCCGTGCAACACGGGCGCGGTATGAGCAATCAAATCAATCACACAGAGCGGGGGCAGTGCTGAGTAGGTAGATCCGAGTAGGAGGAGCGAGGCAGCAAGCAAGCCCAATCGCAGCAACAGCAAAGCGGGAGAGCAGAGGGAGGGGGCGGGCGCCTCGCCAGGCGCCCGAGCTGCGCCGCCCGAGAGGGCGCGGCGCGTCGGGCAGAGCCGCACGCGCTCCGCGGCGCCCGCACGAGCCAGCGCGGACAAGCACAAGCCAGCTGGCGCTCGGCTACTGCCTGTCTGCGAGCGCCTGCTTGATGACGGCCGCCCAGTTGTCCACGCCCGGCTGCTGGGGATAGTAGATGGAGGCCTCTGGCAGGCCCAGCTTCTGCACCGCACGTGCCGAGGTGCCGCCGATGCAGGCGATGGCCTGGCCGCCGCCGCCGCCGCCGCCCGACAGCTGCATCCACGCCCTGGCAGGCGGCGCGCAGGCAGGGCGGGGGAGCGGGGCGCGGGGCGGGGGCGTGTTGGCGGCGCACGGCGGCGGCGCCCGCCCCGCGCTGGGCGCCACGGCAGCGCGCGGGGTGGGGCAGGCGCACGCGACGGCAGCGGCAGGGCGCGCCGGCGCAAGCGGCGACAGCGGCGGCGCGACACGCACTTGATGGCCGAGGGCGACGCGATGGTCAGCACGGGCGCCGCCTTGGCGGCCTCCAGCACCGCGGGCTCCAGCGACGTCACCGGGAGCGTATCGTACGTGTTGAGCCGCATGACCTCGAAGCCCCGACTAGTCAGCCCCCCCTGCTCGGGCAGCGAGGGAGCGGGCGGGCACGGCGCAAGCGGTGGGCGGTCAGCCGGCTGCGCTGGGCGCCGGCCGCAGCGAGTCCCAGGCTCTCGGTTGCTCCGGCCGCCTGCCACCTTGCACCGCCCAGCCACTTCTGCACGCCCACCTGCAGCTCGGTGCTGGCCTTGCTGCTGGAGGGGTAGAGCACGCGGCCGGAGCCGCCCTCCACCTTGGGTAGCTCGGGCCCAAAGTGCTCCGCGTTGGCCTGCGCGGGGACGGAGGCGCAGGCCTCACGCGAGGCCGCAGGCGTGCGCCGCTCGGGGCGGCGGCGCGAGCGGCGCGCAGCAGCGCCACCACCAACCGCCCCCCGTCCACACATGCACACCACCGCCACCGCCGCCACCACCACCACCTCTACCAGCTCACCACCGAGGGCGTGAACTGCGGCGCGAGCGCCTCGCCCTCCTCGGCCAGCAGCACGCGGCCGGTGCCCTCGCCGACGACGGCGACACGCCAGCCGGCCGGCCGCCCCGCGGCGCGCCAGGCCTCGACAAACACCTTGGCCGCCTCGGGCGAGGTGAGGCAGACCCAGTCGTAGGCGGCCGGCTGCCGCACCGCGTCGACGAGCGCCGGGCGGTCGGGCCCCGGCGCAGTCTCCAGCAGCGGCATCTCCAGGCACGCCAGCCCCGCCGCCTCCAGCGCCTTGCGCAGCCGGCCGTTCTTGCCCGCCTCGCGCGTGAGCACCACCTGCGCCACCGCAGCGGCGCCCGCGCCCGACGTGCTGGTGCCCACCTCGGCCGCGGGCACCGCCACCAGTGCTGGCGACAGCGGGCGGCGCCGCGGCCGGCTGGTGCGGCACCAGTTCGCGCTGGGAGCGGGAGCTCGCGGCGCGGTTGGGGCGCTACGAGGCGCTGGCTGCGAGATGAGGGCTCCACTCGCGCGGCAGGCGGGCGCTGCCTGGGCGGTCGTGCACGCCATCTAGCTGGCCCCACCGACTGTTGAATGAAGCAAGGATCGGAGAAAGTCAAAGCGGGGCTCCAAAGCACGTGAGGAGGGAGCAGCGAATGGGGTGAAGTCGTGGATCAGCCAGTCCCACTGAAGTGCTCCAGGGCCTTGCCATTGCACCTCGCACTCATCAGACCCCCTGTAGATCGCTGAGCCTGCTTCGACGTCAATTCCTAGCCTGCCGTCATGGGCACCATGACGTGCTAACAGCGGCCTCCAGGTTGCGGGGGAGCGTGCTAGGCCTTGGGGCACCTGCAGACGCGCTGCTGCGAGGCGGGGCGCCATGCAGGCGGCGCGGCCGGCGCGGGCGGGCGACGCGCTGTGGAGCCCGCGCCACCAGTTCCTCTGCGCCCGCGGCCGCAGCGGCGCTGCCCCGTCCCTGGTGGCAGCCCGCGCGCGCAGGGCGCAGCAGCAGGTGCCCGCGCTGGGCGCTCCCAGCGTGCTGAGCGAGGGCGAGGGTGAGTCCGCCGCGGCCGCGGCGCCGCCCGCCGGGTGCGAGCACGCGGCGCCCCTGCCGGCAGACCCGCTCCCCCACCCGCAGCCCAAGCAGCAGCCGCAGCCCGCGCCGGAGCCGCCGGCGGCAAGGCGCGCGCGGGGGGAGCCACCGCGTGCGCGCGCTGGCGCCGGCGGCCCGCCCGGCGAAGCGGATGCAGACGGCGAGGAGCCCGTCACGCAGACCATTTTCAAGCTGGAGCGCCGGGGGGAGGGCTGGGGGGAGGAAATCTTCCCCCACCTGGTGGTGGAGCAGCAGGTGGTGCAGAAGAACAAGCGGCGCTACTCGACGCCCGACCCTTGGGAGGTGCGAGGCGCTCGCGGCCGGCGGCCGGTGGTGGCGGGGGAGGGGGTGCGTGCTGCGTGCGCGGCGCCCGCGGCCGGCGGGCAGCGGCGGGGGAGGGGTGCGTGTGCTGTGTGTGTGTCGTGTGTTGCGCGCGTGCTGCGGGGGTGGGGGTGCGTGGGCAGAGGCGCGCGCGGCGCGGCGCTCCCCTCGCTCCCCCGCACGCCCGGCGGCCGCGATTGGCCCCCCACCTCCCCACCCCCGCCCCCCGCCCCCTTGCCCCTCACCCCTGCCCCCCAATCCTCCTGAGCTGCCTGCCCCGCCTGCAGAGGGGCAGCCTGGAGGAGTACCTGGTGGAGTGTGGCGTGCCCCCCGGCGACGTCAACCGCGTAGTCACCGCCGCCACCGCCTGGCGGGTCACGCCGCAGGGTGCGCGCTGCTCCGCGCCGGCGCGGGCCCCGCGCGAGCCCAAGCCCCACACCGCGCGCGACCCCCGTGCCGTCCAGTCCTGCCGCCCGGCCCCCGCCGCACGCGCGCTCGCTCTCCCAGCCCGACCCGACCCGATCCGACCCCACTCGCCCGTGCTGCGCTCCTCCGTGCAGGCCGCCCCCTGGTGGACCGGCGCCGCCGGCTGCGCGTGGAGCGCAACGTGCGCATGGTGGTGGAGCATCTGGAGGTGGCCTGCGGCGTGCCGTTTGGGCCTCGCGGCGTCGCGGCCATCTTTGCGGCCGTGCCCGAGGTGGGCGACGACAGGGCGGGCAGTGTCGGCGCGCGTCTGTGCACGCGGGCGCGCATCTGCGTCGTGCGTCGTGTGCGCATGTGTGTTGCGCGCTCGGCGGCGGGCGCTGGGGAGGGGGCGACGCCTCTCGGCGCGCCGGCGCCGCGCCGCGCCACGCCGCGTTTCGCCTGCATCGCCGCAGATCATGCTGTGCAAGCCGAGCACCAACGACCGGTGGGACCGCCGGGCGGTGGAGCTCGCCGCCTACCTGCACCGCCACGGCCATGCCAATGTGCCCGAGGACTGGGAGGCGAGCGCTTGTTTTTTGGTTTTTGGAGGCTGTCGCCGGAGCGCTGGGCCCAGGGCGGCGGGGAGGGACGCGGTGGCTGCCTGAGCGCTCGTTGTTTTGGCTTTGGGAGCGTTTGGTTTTTGGAAGGTGTTTGTCGCCATGGGAGCGCTGGGCCCACGGCGGCGGGGAGGGGCGCGGCGGCCGCCGCCGCGGGGGGCACGTGCGGGCAGCGCACGCAGTGCAGGGGCTGGAGGAGGGGAGCTCGGCGGCGTGCAGCGCCCGGCGCAGGGGCGCCGGGCCGCTGCCTCCGCCCCCAGCGACGCCCGCTCCCGCCGTCGCGCCGCTGCCGCGACTCCCCTCCCTCCTCCTCTCTTCCTCCTGCTGCAATCTCAAATCTATCTCCTTGTCCTTCTTCCTCCGTTGCAGGAGAACCCCGAGTTGGGGCAGTGGGTCAAGCGCCAGCGTGTCGCGCGCGCGGCGGGGCAGCTGTCGGAGGAGCGGCTGGCCATCCTGGCCAGCATGGGCTTTGAGTTTGGGGAGGTGCGGCGATGCTCGTAGTCGCCCGCCGGCGCGCGGCGCTGCCGCCGTGGGGAGGAGGGGAGGGCTCCCCTCGCTCCACAGCAGCGCCACGCCAACCGCACCTGCCCGCGCCCGCCCGCGCCCGCCCGCGCCCGCCCGCCGCGCCGCCCCGCGCGCCCCAGGTGGCCCAGCTGACCGAGGATTGGGAGCATCGCTTTGACCAGCTGGTCGACTGGATCCTGTGGCACAACGAGAACAGCCAGCACTTTTCCTGGGTCGGCTACGACTGGGGCGCGCGTGGCGGCCTGACCGCGCGGTGAGGCAGGGAGGGCGGGAGGACTGCCGCTGCCGCTGACTGCCGCTGCCAGCAGTCTGCCCACAGCAGCAGCGAGCGCTCACGAGTGGCAGCGAAGAATATGGCGGCAGCGAGCGCTCACGAGCGGCCGCCACGCCGCGCGCCGCCGCAGGGAGCTCGCGCTGTGGATCACGCTGCAGCGCGAGTACCAGCGGCGGGGGCTGCTGCCCGTGGAGGCGCTGCGCCGCTTTGAGGCGCTGCACGTGCAGTGGGAGCCGCTGGTGAGGAGGGGTGGAGGGGTGGGGGCAAAGGGGGAATGGTGGAGGCAGGCGGCGGCGTGGGGCGCGGGAGCGGCGGGAGCGACGACATCTAGTGCGCTGGGCGCGCTCGCGCCGCCGCCCCGTCCCGCCGCGCGCGACCGGGGGCACGAGTTCATCCGCCCGCCTCTCGTCGCCGCCGCGCAGGACCGCACGCCCGTCGAGCGCACGTGGATGAGCTGGCTCGGCCGCCTGCTCTATGTGGTGGGGCGCAACAACAACCGGCTGTCGCGGGGACACGTCGTCAAGGGCGCGCGCCTGGGGCGGCCCAAGGGACTGGGCGGCCCCGCCAAGCCGCCGCCGCGCCCCGGCGCCGCCGCCGCCGCCGCCGGCGAAGACGGCGCCGCGTCCGAGGAGGAGGAGGAGGACGTGCCTCGGCTGCCGCGGCGCGGCTCGGCGGCCGTCGCCGCCGCGCGCGCGCGGCTGCAGGCCGAGGTGGCCGGGCGGCGCGCCGCGCTGGCCACGGCCGACCTGCGCTGCGAGCCCGGCCTGCGCCTCTGGCTCGCCAAGCAGCGCTGCCTGTGGCGGCGGCGCTGCCTGCCGCACGAGCAGGTGCTCATGCTCCAGCTGGCGGGCGCCGACATGGACACCTACACGCCGCTCGAGTGGCAGGCGCTGGCGCACACGGCGGCCGCCCTCCTCCTCGGCTCGGAGATCAGCATGGGGCTGCCCCCCGCCCCGCACGGCAGCAGCGCCGGCGGCGATGGTAGTGCCGGCCCTGCCGCCGCCACTGGCAATGGCGTGGCCCCGGCCGGCGCAGCGCCGCAGGCGCGCCGGGGCGGCGTGGGCGCCGCGCCGGCGCCGGCGGGGTCGCCGGCGGGGCTGCCGGCAGGCAGCGTGCGCTTGCGCGTGCGACGGTGGGTGCAGACGCAGCAGGCGCTGCTGGCGGATGGGCGCCTGTCGGCGGCGCAGCTGCGCTACATGACCTTCCTTGGTGAGGCTTGGGTGGAAGTGGACGGGTGGAGGCAGTGGGCGGGGGGCGTGGGGAGGGGCGCTGTCAGCATGCACTGCTGCATTGTGCATCCCTGGTTTGCCTCCTCCCTTCCTCACTCTGCGCCCCCTCCTCCAACACCCCACACGCTCGCCCCCCGCCGCAGGCATCACCTGGGTGCTGTCGGACGAGGTGATGCACCCCAGCGAGGGCAGTTGGCGGGCCCTGCTCGGGCAGCTGAGCGCGGCGCGCGCGGCGGCCGCCGCCGGCGGGCCGCCCGTGCCCGACGGCCTGCTCGACTGGCTGCGCCACCAGCACGGCCTGGCCGCGCTGGGCTGGCTGCCGCGGCGGCGCGGCGCGGCGCTCGCGGCCGCCGGCGCGGGGCGGCCGCCGGCGCGGGGCGCGGCCGACCGCGCCTGGGACGCGCGGCTGAGCGAGCTTCTGGCCTTCAAGGGCGAGCACGGCGGCTGCACGCGGGCGCTGCTGCAGGAGCGCGGGCGCGCCGACCTGGCGCCCTGGCTGGCGGAGCAGGCGGCGGCGGCAGCCGCGGGGCGCCTGCCGCCGGGCCGCGCCGCGCAGCTGCAGGCCATCGGCGCGGTGCCTGCCGGGGAGGCGGGGGCGCCCGCGCCAGGCGCCACCGTCGCTGCCGGCAGGTGATGGCAGGGGAGGGCCGCATGCTACCATTCTATCCACCGATGTTTCATAACTATCATCTCAATCCTGTGTGTTGCGGTTTCTCCTCTTCAGCCATCATCTCTGGGACACTGCAAATGGACACCCCAGACGGGTGCAGGGCTAGGGGGGGCGGAGGAGGGGGGTGGGGGGGACCGACAGCTGCTGGAGTCTGCCTGACCCTGGCAAGCAGCTCCCTGCTCACCCCCGGGGGCAGCATGCGTTTGCGCGCTGCGGTGGGTGACTCGTGGTTGGTGGGCGCCTGTCGGCGCAGGGGGTGCGCTTGCCCTGCAGTAGCCGGGCCCCCCTGCGGCCTGCACCCAGCCGGCTTCCTTACCCCCCGCCCAAGGGCGTATTCTTTCTTTCTTTCGCTTGCCCTGCGTGTCCCTTCCTCCCTTCCTCCTCCCCGATGGACGATATGCCAGCCCTCTGGTGCGGCGCTGCCCCACCACAAGTACTCTGCTCTAACGTGTGTTACAGAATCCTGAAAGGGATAGAGAAGGGATCCTGAATGGGTCGCCACCAGGGGATGGAAAGAATGCAAAGAACGGGCAACAGAATCCTGAAAGGGATAGAGAAGGATGGGGAATCTCTAAGGATAAGGGTGATCACCAAGATGAGGGTGGGGCCACCACAGTGGGGTGGAAAGGATGGCAGGGAAGGGAAGGGATAAGAACTGCGATTGCTAGGGCTGCCACTGGGAGCCCTACTACAGGGGGCAACGGGGCGCCCATCGCCCCAATTGCCTCAGCATGAGTGGATGCATCACGAGGCGGGGAATGGATGCCTCACATGAAGCGGACGCATCATATGAAGCGGGGAAGTTGCACCGGCCGGGAGGCCGCGCAGGGCCATGGCCGGCGTCCTGGAGGTGGTCCTGGGGGATAGATGCCAGGGGCACGCGGCCGCGCACGGCCGCGCACGCGAGGCGCGAGGCGACCATTGCGAAGGGTGCTGGGAGGGTCTGGCTGGAGGGCCTGGCTGGGAGGGTCCTGAGGGTTGCGGAACGCAAGCCTTGCGCCGCAAAGGGATGCCAGCACCTCATTTGTTGCAGGTGCTCGTCGCGGCGGACATGCAGCCCTTGGGGCCGCAGCAAACTTGGCCGCAAGCCACCTGGGGCTGCACAGTGGTCGGCCAGCACAGTGCAGCTAGACTCATGACTCAGGAGGTGCAGCTGGCAGCGGTCTGGCTGTGGCAGCTTTGCTCCCACCAGAAGCGCCGCGCTCCCGGCGTTCCCACCAGCACTCACGGCTGTACAGGTGCAGATGCCGGTTGTGGGGGAGCAGGTCGCACAGGTGGTGGAGCAGGAGGTGCAGGACGTCGCGCCCGCCGCGCTGTAGGTGCCGGCCGGGCTGCGATGCAGAGGAGGACGCGCTAGTGGTCGCACGGGGCAGCAGGGCTGCCTACAGCCTCGGGCGCACAGCTCGCGCACGGCCCCCCCTTCGAAGGGGGGGCCCCGACAATGGGAATTCCCATTGTCGCGCTCACCAGGCCGTGCAGGACGTCGCCCCCGCCGTGCTGTAGGAGCCGGCCGGGCTGCAACGGAGGGGGTGTCAAGGGGCAGCAGCAGGGATAGCTGCACCATGGAGGCAACTCGCGGCGCGCAACATTCGCAACATTCACGCGCGCCCCCTGCCTCCCCCGTCGCTCGTGAGGACGTGCACGGTGGGCATGCAGGCAATCGCCGGCGGTCAAGCGGCAGGCTTCCTTGCAACCGCAGGCACACGACACGTGTACGCGAGTGATGCCCCCTCTGCTCACCAGACCTGGCAGGCCGAGGTGCCACCCGTGCTGTAGGTGTCGGCGCCGCTGCGCTCGGGAACGAGGCGCCGTGGCGTCAGCGAGAGCGGAGGACCAGCCATGCCGTGCACGCACAAAGGTAGATGCACGCTGCAGGCCACTTTCCACTCCCCAGGCAGCCCACCACCGCGTGCAGGTGCCGGCGGCGGAATTGAAGCCGTAGCCAGCGATGCAGGCCGAGCAGGTGCCGGAGGCGGCGTTGCAGTTGGCCGGGCAGCCGGCAGGGCTGCACGGGGAGGGGGGGGGGGGGGG
>PCFQ01000005.1:1407048-1417274 GCA_003063905.1 Chlorella sp. A99
GTGGGGGGGGGGGGGGGGGGGGGGGGGGGGGGGGGGGGCCGTGAAGGGCTGCAGCAGGCCGGATGGCCCGTGCTGCTTGGCTTGCCCACCACCTCCCACCCGTGGCCGCCCAGGCTCGTACGCGCGTGCGCGGTTGGAAGCAGGGCGCCTTTCGCGCTGCCGCCTCACCCACCCCTCACCCGCCGCGCCCCGCTCGCCCCCGGCAGGTGCTGGGCCACACCAAGACGATCCTCGTGCTGCTGGGCGGTTGGCTGTTCCTGGGGGACTCGATCAACATGAAGAAGGGGCTGGGCATGAGCCTGGCTGTGGCGGGCATGGTCTGGTGCGCGACCCCCCTCCCGCCTCTCACCGCTTCGTTCCGTGGCATCGCGCCGCTACGTCGGCGTCTCGCCGCCTCCGCCCGACCGCCCTGCCCCCCGCCCCGCCTCGCCGCGCGACTCGCAGGTATGGCAAGGCCAGCTCGAAGCCCGCCGAGGCGCCCACGCCCGTGCTGCTCGCCCGGAGCGGCTCGGGCGCAAAGCTGCTGCCAATCGTCAAGGTTGGCTTTGCTGGTGGCGGCAGCAGCGGCACGCTGGACGGCCACGACAAGGCGTGAGCTGCGAGGGTGCGGGCTGCGCCGCCCGCCGCGGGGCGGTAGCGGCGGGCCCCGCTCGCAGTGTCGCTGCCGTGTGTGTCGAGAGCGCTCGAGCCCGTTTGGGGTGCGCGCGGCGCGTTGCTTACTCTATGCCCCTCTCACGTCACACACTTGTGAGCGAGTGCAACCAAGCAGGCACACACCATCAGCCGATGATCGTAAACTCGGGGGGGCTTGGGTTTGCCGAATATCGTGTCTCTGTTGCCGCCCCCGCCGGCTGGCCGCTCGGCGTGGCGCGGCGCCTCGCCCGCCGCTGCCTCCTCCTCCTCTTCTTCGTCCTCCTCCCCCAGCAGCTCCTCATCCTCCGAGTCCCAGCTCTCCTCTGCGTCTGGCTCGTCGCCCCAGCCGCCCTCAAGCAGCACGCGGCGCCCGGCCTGCTCCTCCACCTCCGCTTCTGGCTCGGCTGCGGCCGTGCCAGGCGACGGAGGCGCGCAGAACGCGGGCGGCGGCGCCAGCGCCGGGTCGCGGTAGAGCGTCAGCGTGAAGCCGATCTTGTGCACCACCACCGCGTCCAGCGCGGCCGTCAGGCGCGCCTCCAGCGCGTCCAGCGCGCCGTCGGCTGCGCCCACCTGCGGGGAGCGGCGGGGCAGGCGGGCAGCGGTCGCTGAGGGGTGAGCCACACGCCTGCGGCAGCAGCCCCCTACCAGCCCGGGGTGAATGGCATCAGACTCTGGGCAACAGCAGCAGCACCGCATCTGCAGGCGCAACTCGCCTTGACCTTGATCAAGCCGTTGGCAGACAGCGCGTCCCATGCGCCCTGCAGGAATGCGGGCGTCATGCCCTTCTGCCCCAGCTGTGCACGGTACAGCTGCTTGCCGAGGCGCTGCGACTCGGCGCGCAGGGCCTTGCGCTCCTGCTGCGTGAGCGGCGGCTGGCCGCCGTCAGCGGTGGCGGCAACAGGCAGGCGGCAGCGGGAGATGGGCGCTGAAAGGCGCTTCCCGACAGCCGCGATGCTACTGCCGGGCGCTCTCAACACGGAGCGAGCACAGCAGCTTGCATCAATCGCAGAGCGCAGGACTTGGACATGCATGACGGCCGTCCGGTGCCTCAGAGGTCACAAACAGGCGCGGCAAGACCGATGGTCAAATAGCAACAACTGATTGAGCGCGAAACAGCATGTCGCCTGCCTGGTCTCATATAAGTTCGCCCACCACCAAACGAGCGCCTTTCACCACTCTACCAACTGCTGACACTCTGCACAGTTGCCTCTGCAGTCAACTGAGGTCAAAACTCTCGCCGACTGGGCTCTCGCCTTCAAACCCTCCCACGCAGCAACTCGCCGCTCCATTCACGCGCATGAGCATGTCCTTAGCAGCGATCCAAAGCGCGCCTCGGGCTCAGGGCGCCACTCATCGGAGCGCGCCCGCCCCGCCCATCCACCCGGCGCCGCTCCGCGCCAGCTCTCGCACGCCGCGCCACCACCGCCGCGCGTACCGTGCTGCGGCGGCCGGCACAGCGGGCGTCGAGGCCGCCCCCGCCCCGGCGGCACAGCAGGCTGCCAGCACCAGCGAGGCAGATGCGGTGACGGAGCTGGCAGCGTTTCTTCGCCTGGACTTGCCGCACCTGTTTGACGAGCAGGGCATCGACGCGAGCCGCTACGACGCGGCGGTCGAGTTTGTGGACCCCATAACGAAATATTCTAGCCTTCAGGGTGCGCGGCGCGCTCGAGGCGCTTGCAGCGCAGAGAGGCAGGCGCTTCGCCGCGCCTGCACTCGCCGCGTGCTCTGCCCTGCATCGCCGCCCCCGCTCCCCACGCCCCCCACCGCCCCAAGCGCAGGCTACCTGTTCAACATCGCGCTGCTGCGGCGGCTGTTTGCGCCAGAGTTCATCCTGCACGACGTGCGGCGCAGCGGGGAGTGGGAGCTGACCACGCGCTGGACGATGGCGATGCGGTTCACCATCTCCCCGGTGCCCGCGCTGTGGAGCCCCACGCTGACCTTCACGGGTGGGGCGGGGGGCGGGGGAGCGCGTGGGTGGGGTGGCGCGGCCAGGGCAGGGCGCCGCGAGGTGCGCTGGCAGGGTTGTGCCGCATGATTGGCGTAGCCGCCGACCAGAGCTGGGCCCTCGCCTCGGCTGCGCCTGCCGCAGGCACGAGCGTCATGGGCATCAACCCTGCCACCAAGAAATTCAACCGGCACATCGACACCTGGTGCGGGGGTGCCGCAATGCGCGTGGCGCGCGCCGGCGAGGCGCTGACACCTGCAGGTGCCTAGATTACGCGCTGTCGCCTCGCCTCGGCACGAGTAACGTGCCACGTCCACTGCACCTCCTTTGCCACTGCAGGGACGCAGTGGAGGACCAGCAGTTCTTCAGGTTGGTCCTAGCTGCATGCGTGCCACGTGGGCTGTGGTGGTGGGCCATCCGACCTGCAAAGGTGCAAACACAGTCGCTGCGTGGCATCAACACACACGCCCCTCCCACACTCCCTCTTGATCCCCAGCACGGAAGCGTTCCGCCACATGCTCTCCCAGCTGCTCGACCTCAAGCGCCCGCCGGCGCTGGAAGGCCCCGCCTACACCGTGCTGCGCAAGGGCGCGGCCTACGAGGTGCGGCACTACGAACCGTACGCCGTGGCAGAGGCGCCGATGGGCGGCGCCGCCAGCCCAGCCAGCCCGGCCAGCCCCGCCGGCGGCGCCGCGGCCTTTGGCGCGCTGGCAGGCTTCATATTCGGCGGAAACGACCGGGGGGAGAAGTATGCCATGACGACGCCGGTGTTCAGCGACACATGCGGCCGCATGCGGTTCGTGATTGGCGGCGGCAGCGCAGCGGCGCTGCCGGCGCCCACCGGGCGTGCCGCGGCAGGCGGCGTGACCACGCATGCCGAGCCGGGCGGGCTGTACGCCGCCGTCGCGTTCAGCGGCTTCGCGACCGAGGCGGAGGCCGAGAGGGAGGCGGCTGCGCTGCGTGCGGCCCTGCGCAGCGATGGCCTGCAGATCGCAGAGGGGGGCGGCTGGGTGCTCGCGCGTTACAACGACCCCAGCACGCCGCTGCCCTTCCGGCGGAACGAGGTACTGGTGCCACTGAGCGCGTTTGAGCTTTGGTGATGCCAGACTGCCCATTTCCGTTGCTTCTGCCTGTCAGTTGCTGTCTGGACCTCTGATCTTCAGAACATTTGTCTCCCCTCTGGATTTGATTGCGCAATTGAGGATCTTTGATTGCTGTATCATCTGTAAGTTGTAATATCAGAAAGGCCCACCTGCCGTCCACCACCCCTGCCACCACCACTGCCCAGTGCACAGCGTGCCGACCACCCACACGCCCGGCCCCTCTCTTGTTGTCATCGGCGGCTATTTCCTTCAGTCAGCAGCATCTGATCGGAGCATGGCAGTGCCAGTGCCAGATCGCAGGGCGCTGCCTTGATCTCAAGACAACTCAAATGGCTGCCCTTGAGGATGCGCTGCTCGCGGCCCTGCGCTCGAACAGCGACAGGGCCGCGGCAGCAGAGGCGCTGCGGAAGGCGCTTCTTCGTGCCAACCCAAGCACGGACGGCACGGCGGCCGCGGTGGCGGGCAGCTTGGAGCGCGGCACCACGCTGGCGAGTCGGAGGCTGTGCTTGTTTTGTGGCAGGGCCCACCACCTTGCTGCTGACAGGCTTGTGCGCTGCACCAGCTGCCTGCCATGGCACGCCCGCTGCCCGCCCTGCCCGCCTGCCTCTTGCACAGCACTGCCGTTTGGCAGCACACGATTTGGAAATGTTGCTCTGCATTGCTGCTCTGCACCCTGCTGTGGATGCAGGAGCTGGTAGACGCGCTGCTCATTGCCACCCGAACTGCCAACGGGCGGGCGAATGAGGCCTCCAAGCTGTGCGCCCTGCGGACAGCCGCCTACAAGGGCGCGCTGGCACTGCTGGGCCAGCAGGAGGACGGCATGAGCGAGCGGCAGGCGACCGACCTGGTGTCGGCGCTCAGGGTGGAGTTGCGCATCGCGCCCAGCGCGCCAGAGGTCGCCGAGGTGGGCTGCCTGTGCCTGGAGTGCCTCAGTGCAGTTCCTGCGGCCGCTGTGCAGTAGCGACTGGAGAGCCCAAGTGTCGTACTGACACTGCTGGCTGCGCTTGCCGCCTCGTTCGCGCTTGGGAGCAGATCAGCGAGGCGGCGCTGAAGGCGTTCCAGAGTGACGCTCCGATGGCCACCTGCGCGCTGGACCTGCTGCCCGAGGCGCTCACCATCCTGCAGGCAGGTCGCCCCGTAGCATAGCAGCAGCCGTGGATGAATGCATGCTGGTCGCGATGCCGACAGGAGGGACCGGTGCTCACGTTGCTCACATCTGCCGCCAGTCGCAGACGCTGGGCGCCCAGGCCGAGGCAGCCAGCCCCGGGGGCGGCAGCGACTCCGCCTCAGACCCCTCATCAGGCCTCGTCCAGCAGGTGCTGCAGCACCCCTGGCCCCCGGAGGCCACCGGCCGCGTGGTGGCCGCGCTGCGCGCCTTCCCGCTCACCAAGCAGCAGCTGCTCGAGGCGGTGGCCGCTGCTGTCAGGCGCGCCAAGGCGGCCAAGCCCGAGGACCTGCCGGCCATCGTGTGCCAGCTGCTGCTGCTGGCGGCGCGCGGGTGCCGCGACACCATCTGGCAGGCGAGCAACGTGCCACGTGGGGGCTGCAGGCTGAATCGCACACGGCGAGCTTGGCAGGGCAGTCTGATGGCGTTCATGGCGCGGTCGTTCATAGGGTCATACCTGAGGTTTGCAGGGGCCCATCAACATGCCGCTGCTGCTGCGCGTGGGCATGCAGGAGGTGGTGGGGCTGATGGAGCACAAGGAGAGCCTGGTGCCTGCGGGGCCCGGCGGCGCGGCGCAGCGCCGGCTGCTGCTGCAGGTAGATTGCAGGATCGCACAAGGGGGAGTGGGCCTGAGCTCACCCGATGAGTGCGCCCGATCGTGCCTGGGGTTGGCACGAGCTCTCCCGATCATGGCGCCGGCGCCACCCCTCTGCACGCGCAGGTGGAGGGCTCCATGCTGCTGCAGATTGACATGGACGTGAAGCACGACGCGGAGCTGGGCCACGCCTGGCTGCGCTGCCTGCGCGCCCCCGGCGGCGCCGCCGCTCTGGCTGCCCTGCTGGCCGGCGGCGGCGACGGCGCGCCCGGCGCGCTGGGCACGCTGCAGTCGCCGTTCGCGGTGGGGCTGTCGTTCATGCTGGCGGGGGTGCAGCGGTTTGAGCAAGCGGCGACAGACGCCCTGCGCGCACTGACAGTCAACTATTACAAGGATGCGGCGCAGCGAGCAAGCCTGGCCTGGCTTCCAGCCCCAGCGGCTGGCGCCAGTGCCCGCCGCCAGCAGGAACAGGAGGCTGACGGCGGCGAGGGCGGGGGCGACGAGGACGGCGGCGACCCTCTGCGCACCTCCCTGCTACGGTTTGTGTGCAACAGCAGGCACGGGCAGGGGGCGCTGGTGCAGGCGATGGCGGGCGTGGCGGTGGCGCTGGTCGAGGCGGGGGCGGCCAAGGGGGCGGCCGCGTGGTATCGCGAGGATGGTTCGCTGGATACGGAGCTGGCGCCGCCCGCCGCCAAGGTCGGTGCTGGTGTGCCGCTCGCTCTGATGCCATGCAGCGGTTGGTCGGCAGGGCGGGCAATGCGGGGAAATGGCGCCTGTCGAGACTGAAGCAAGCGAGCGCGCTGTCCTGCCATTGATCACGCTCCTGCAGGCGGGCGACCTGGGCATGCACATGCTGCTGGAGCTGTTTGCGGCGCACAAAGAGTGCAGGCGGGACGTCATCCGGCTGTGCCACAGCCGGCTGGTGGGCGCTAAGGTGAGGGCCCACAAGTGCGGGCTGCGGCAGGCCCAGCGCTTGCAACTCGAGGCACGGCGACAGCCTGCTGTTTTGCGTCCTCCGACTCCTCCCGTCTCTGCATGCTTCCACTGCGCAGGAGGAGGCTGCCGCGCCGTTTGTGCGCACGCTGGCAATGCTGGTGCGCCGCAATGGTGCCGAGGTCGCAGAGCACATCAACGAGCTCAAGACATCGCTGGATCAGCTGGTGTTCCTGCCGCCACAGGTGAGTGTGACCGGGGCAGTCCCACAGCGCTGGCCTGTTCCGGCCTGTGTCCCACAGCACTAAAGTCTGCGTGGCAGATGCCATCTTGACCCGGGAAGCTCTGTTCCGTCCCTGCTGCTGCCCACTCCTGTGCTCTTTGAACCTTGCCCCCCGTGCGCCTCCGCTCAGGCGGCAACGGGCCTGCTGCTGGCGGTGTGGCCGCTGTGCCGCTGCCGCCGCGACATCCGCGACTATGTGGTCATGCTACTGCGCAAGGCCATGTTCAGGCGCGGAAGGTCACGTGTTTGGGTGCAGTGCAGGGACAATTGGGTGCAAGCAGGGGCTGCATCTCTCCTGGATCTAGCGTGGCCTCATGGGCAACTACAGAGCCTCCGCCACAAACTGCTCCACTGCCTGCGCCCCACTCTGCCTGCCGCGCTCATACCTGCCCCTCCCTCCCGCCCCTGCAGCCGCGAGCTGCAGACCCGGCTGCTGGCTGCCCGCGGCTTCCTGTACATGGTCCACCAGGAGGCGCAGGCCGGCGAAGAGGCGGCTGCTGCCGAGCTGGCGGCCAGCCTGCCGTCGACGAGCCTCAGCCAGCGGCCCGCGGTGGGCAGCGCAGGTGATGAGGCGGTTCGGATGGCGATCGCTGCCCTGTGTGGTGCAGCTGACGCCAGGGTGTGTGGGCAGTGGGAGCGAGCGCGCTGCCTGCGACACGGGATCGCGCTCGTGCCACCCACGGCGGCATGCAGGCGGGGCCACCCTGCTGCACGAGCTGCTGGGCTTCCTGCGGCGCTGCCTGGGCCAGCAGCCAGAGGTGCGGCGGGTGCTGTACCAGGCGCTGCCTGCAGTGCTGGCGGCCGACCCCTCCATCCAGGTGAGCCTCAGCGCCGGCGACCGTCGTGCGCTCTGCGCGCATAGCGCTGCAGAGCGCAAGCCCCGCTTGCTCGTCTGCGCTGGTTATTTGCCTACCCGGCCTGCCCGCTACTGGTGCTGCTGCTGCGCAGGAGTCGGTGGTCGAGCCCCTCCTGCCCCACTTCCACAAGGTATGCCCGCCGCGTGTTGTTGGCCACGTAACAAGGAGCCGCGTAATGGCCTGCCGTCCGGCAGCAAAGTGCCGCGCAATGGCCTGCCAGCAGGCCATCCGACAGGCACGCCATGCCAGCAGACTCACTGACAAGCATGCCTCCATGCTGGCGCAGTTCTACCCCGAGCGGGCGCCCCCACCACTCAAGCTGGAGGCCGCCGCTCACATGCAGGTTAGCCCCGTGCATCGCCCGACGGCGCGCGGCTGCACAGGCGTGCGCGTGCAAGGCCGCGCCGGCGCCTGCCGCACCGAGCCCTGACGAGCGCTGCCTGCGCCGATGCGCAGGGCGAGACACCGCACCTCATGGAGCCGCTGCAGCACCTGGTGGCGGGGCTGCGCCGCGCCCTGCTCCTCACCGCGCCCTGTGCCGCCGCGACGGACATCACCAACCTGCCGCCCACCGAGGCGCGGGTGGGGTCCAGCCTGGCGGCGCTGCTGGCCGAGGCGGGGGAAGGCGAGGGCGAGGAGGGGGAGGGCAGCGCGGTGGCCTCGCTGTGCCATTCGCTGGTGGACCTGCGCGAGCGGCTGGTGAAAGCGGTGGTGGAGGAGTGGAACTGGGACGACAGCACTGACTTTTCGCTGGGCAGGTAGGCTGGGCAGTTTGTGGTTCAGGAGGCTGCCTGTGCGAGGAGGCCTGAGATGGCAGAACAGCCGGGAGTGGCAGGAGCCGCGTTCCGGCAGCGGGCGATCGAGGCCGCCCCGCCCCGCCGGCTGCGCTGCAGCAAGCAAGGCCAGGTGAACCTCGCCCAGGTCGACATGGTGCTGGGGTGCATGGAGGTGAGCATGGAGGACCTGGTGGAGGAGATTCTAGGTGAGGGCCCTGCCCCCATGCGATTGCTGCTTTGGCACGAGCGGTGCGGCGAGGGGAACGGGCCGCGAGGGGTGCTGTGAGCGGTGCAGCGTTCCGCTTGATGAGCTGGCCCTGAGCCTGCGCGCACCGCAGAGGCCGCCGGCGAGGGCGCCAGCACCGAGAGCCAGGCCAGGCAGCTGCTGGAGCTCTACTCCCAGCACCAGCGGCTGGTCAGCCTCGCCACCGCCAGCCGCGCCAAGAAGGGCGAGGGCGACGCAACCACGCAGGCCGCCGGCGCCGCCGGCGGCGGCGCCAAGCGCGGGCGGCCAGCCGCGGGCGGCGCCGCGGCCCCCGCGCCGGCGGCAGTGGCGATTGACAAGCGCACGCCCGTGCTGAGCTACCGCTGCCTGGCGGCGCTGCTGGATGCCGTGTGCAACGACGGCCTCGTGGACTCGGCGGCGGCGGGCGCGGGCCCGACATCTGGCTCGCAGTCGCTGCACAGCCAGCTCGTGCGCCAGGCACACTTTCAGCTGTTTGTGTTCAGCGCCGCGCTGCGCGCGCTGCAGGCAGCGCAGGCGGGCGAGCTCATCGGCGCAATCGCAGCGGGCACGGCCGGCGCGCCGGCGGCCGAGGCGGCCGGCGTCGTGCGCCTGCTCGCGCCCGCGCAGCAGGGCTGGCAGCAGCTGGGGGCGCCGCTGTTCCGGGCCGCGCACATGGTGAGTGTGCAGAGGCGGGTGGGTGGCCCGTGAGCATCCAGGCTTGTTCTTCTGCCGGCAGCGTAGCGGGAAGGCAGCGATCACACATTCATTGTATGATACACACCAACTGACAGACGCACCTCATTGCCACTGCCCCCCTTGCCCAGGCGGTGCTAGCCAACACCAACAGCCGCGTGGTGGTGACCAAGGGCACCAAGAAGGAGAAGGACAAGTTCGAGCCGGTGACTCAGGTGCGTGGCCTACCATGGCCGCCAGGACTGCATGGGTGGCAGTTCTCCGCAGAGCAGGGATGATTCCTCCATTTACCCACTTGTTCTGTGTTGTTACCACCCTGACGCCCGGCCTGCATGCACCCCGCTCCCCTCAGATGGCGCTGCGAGCGCTGGACCAGCTGCTGGGCATGGGGCACGGCGCGGCCGGCGTGGCCGCGCTGCTGGCCGCCGCGCCGCCAGCGCCACGCGACGCGGCGGAGGAGGCGGGCCTGCCGTCGAGCGCCGGCCTGTCCCAGGAGCAGCAGGTCATTGCAGGCCGCCTGCCCTACCTGCACCAGCTGCTGGATGCGATGGTTGACAAGGCGCCAGCCTGGCAGCGCGAGCTGGAGAGCCTGGGGCCCACGCTGGCCGCGCTGGCGGCCCTGCTGCCGCCGGCGCACGCTGCCCGCGTGGCCGAGTGGGGCGAGGAGGCATGCCAGTCGGCCAAGGTGCGCGGCTGGGGGCCGGGTGCCGCTGCTCTGCACGAGCTCTCAGCGCTCCTGTCTGCTGCGACTCTCACCTGGTGGCGCCCCTCCCTCCCCCATGGCGCAGGGCCTGACGCTGGGCGGCGCCGCCAAGGGGCTGATGACCCTGGCGGTGGGCTGCCGCGCGGTGGCGCGGGGCGACGACCTGGCCCTCCTGCAGGCGTTTGCAGTGGAGGTTAAGGATGTGTACAACCAAGGCGAGCAGGCGGGGCGGCGGCGCGCAGGCGGGGGGACGAGGTGTGCGGATGGGGAGCGGCGGGTGCTTGGGGTGCTGGGCGCAGGGTGGGGGTGGGGGG
>PCFQ01000005.1:1417297-1432595 GCA_003063905.1 Chlorella sp. A99
GGGGTGGCGGGGCAGTCGCATCCCCTGGCTGGGACAGCAGAGCACGCGCAGGCAGTCTTGAGCCTGGTGCGGGCGCTTCGGGAATGCCTACATTGCTGCATTGCCGCGCGCAGAGGACGGGGAGGTGGACGAGAGCGACCGCTTCCCCGTGCTGGCGCCGCGCACCATGCGGGCATGCGTGACCGCCATCGCCATGCACGTGGACGCCTCTCTCTCTGCCCTCGACTGGGCAGTGGCCAAGCTCAAGGCAGCGCCCGCGGCGCTGCCCGAGGGTGGGACCTGGGGCATGAGCGGGTCGGAGCGGCTGCGCGCGGGCGCGGCGCGGCGCAAGTGGGAGGAGGCGGTGTGCGGGCGGCTGGCAGGGGTGGTGGGCGTGCTGGTGCCGCTGATGGAGGCGCGCATCGCGAGCCATGCGACCCTGGAGCAGCTGCTGCGCACCGCCACGCACGCCTACAAGCTGCTGGCAATGGTGGCCAGGTGCGGCGGGCAAGGGGGTAGCCAAATGCGGCGGGCAGGGCGGTCTGTTGGCCGCAGAGGGCACTTCCTGCACCCGGGAGGTCGGGGGAAGCACCACCCCGCCACCTCTCCCAACACCAACAACACGGCCTGGCGGCAACCTCCTCACCTCCGCCTCACCTCCCGCCTCTGCGCTGGCCCTGCAGGTCCCAGTTTGTGCCCAAGGGCTTCAAGCAGCAGCCGCCCAGCCGCGCATTTCAGAGCATGGTGGCGGACGCCAACCGCCGGCTCAAGGAGGTGGGTGGCGAATGCACGCGTGCCCACGCCTGGCGATCCTGGTGCAGTGATGCCCTGCGCACGGCGCGTCCCGCCGGACGGGCGCCCCGGTGACAGAGGCGCACGGTGCGGGCGAGGCAGCGGCGCTACAGAGGCGCCCGGCCGTGCGCCACTGGGCGCTGGGAGTCCGTTGAGCTGCGTCCCTGTGCCTTGTACCACCGTGGCGCAGGTCGCGCTCAACTGTGTGTCCGAGCTGCAGCAGACGGAGAACGACGGCGGCGCCGCCAACGCCGGTGGGTCGTGGGTCGCCCTGCAGCACGGAGCTGCTGGGTGCAGGGCAGCGATGTTTGCAGCGGGGTGCACTTCCCTGCTGACACCACGCCGCCGCAAGTCGCCGGCCACACACCCCTGCGCGCAGGGGCGGAGGCGGAGGCCGAGGGTGGCAAGGGCAAGGGCAAGGGCAAGGGGAAGGAGAAGAAGAAGAAGGTCGGGTGGGAGAAGGACATTGCGCGGGCCAAGCGCGAGGCCAGGATCGTGCCCAACCTCATCTTCCAGGTGGGTGCACGGCGTCTTTCTTCCAGGGCGGGGGCGCCCATGCATGCGGTCGAGGCGGCGCGCCAGCCGCCCTGGCGTGCCTTGGTGTGCCTGGGGTGCCTTGGTGTGCCTGGGGCGCCCTTGGCCGCCCTTCATCCCTCCCCTCTTCCACGCGTCACAAATCTCGGCCACCTGTGCCCCCTTGAAACGCGCCTGCCGCGGGGCGCACGTCTGCTTCCGCCGCGCCCCTGCCCCGTCACCGCCGCAGATCGAAGACTATGAGAAGCACTTGATCCGCCTCTCCAAGCTCTGCGGCGTCAACTTGATGGGCACCGCCAAGCGCTCCACCAACCGCGACTTCAGGTGCGGCGGCGGCTGCCTGGAGAGGCGTGGGTGGATGGACAGGCGGCGGATGGGTGGTGGCCGGCTGCGGCGGCAGCTGCCCGGGATGTGCGCAGCCGGCTGCCCGTTGGCGAGGGCGGCGGGCGGGGGCTTGGGCCTCGGATGGGGCGGGCGCGTGTGGGAGCCGCGGCGTGGCGGGATGCACGTGGTGTGAGCAGCTGCGAGGCCGAGAGCTTCTGCCACTGCCGGGTGCTGGTGCTGCGCCAGGCGATCGCACAAACAACCGAGCCGCGCCCTCCTGCAGGCTGCAGCTCGGTGGGCAGGGCAGCGAGGGCGACGTGGCACGCGAGCACAAGCGGAGGCGACGCGAGGAGGAGGAGCAGCGCCAGCAGCAGGAGGAAGGGCAGGAGGAGGACGAGGAGGAGGACGAGCAGGTGCGTGTCGTCGAGCTGGTATAATACACTACCATTAACTACCGTCTCCATCGCCGCGTGGGACCAACACAGTAGCTTTGCATCACCGCGCGGGAGCAACGCAGGAGCTGAGTGCTGGTGCTCTACTATTTGCAGGGCGACCGGGAGATGGAGGATGCAGGCGACGGCCAGCAGGAGGGGGAGGAGGAGGAGGAGGAGGAGGAGGAGGAGGAGACTCGTGATGAGGAGACGCTAGAGGGGGAGGAGGATTGAGAAGTGTCAGCGGGCGCTGGCGGCACGGGCGGCCACCGCATGCAACTACTCTGTTCACATGCAGTAGCTACCGCCAGGACAGGAGTGTGATGTGGCTCAGGTGTCAAGGCATGCGTGGGCGGCGCCAGCGTGCGGCCCAGAGCTGCCTTCACACAACGCAAATCACAAAAAAAGATCTCGACACAGTAGTAGGTAACAACAATCATGTCCGTTGACCATTTCAGTCGCCGCAGCAGACCTTTTTGAACAGCGAGGCTCCAAAGTCGGCTGGCCTGATACGCTGCATCAACTCCCCACCGCTGGGCAGCTTGACCCCCCGCACAGGCATGTCAAATGCTTGCATGTCGCCGCCCAAAGTGGGCGGGCAGTTGCAGCGCCCTGTGCAACACTCGGCATTGGTGGCGCAGGAGAAGGGCTTCTGGGAGGCAGCGATCGCGCTGTTGGGGCACCTGCATGAGAGGGGGGGAGGGGCAGCACGCTCTTCAGCGGGCTTCAACCAGCGCACTACCGGCCGCCTCCCGTGTCCATGACCACGCATGGCCACACGCTCCTGACCCTCAGCACCAGCCGCTTACTTGTTGAGTTTGGCATCATACACCAGGCAGTCTTCTTTCATGTACGCCAGAGCGTAGCTGGGCTGCGCCGTCGCCGAGGCGCCTGCCGGCGGCCAGGAGAGGCAGACCAGGGCCCACTTGTCGCATTGGGTCTCAAACTTGGGCCCCACAAAGTCCACCTGTCCAGGCGGAATGGGCCACGCATGTATCAGCTGGCTGGTTGCGTGCACCGGCAGCGGCAACCGGCAGAAACATTGGCCACCGCCGCCTCCTCTCTTCCTGCCCCATCCTGCTTGCGTGCACTGTTCCCTAGGGGCGATGCGCTGGCTGCACAGCCATGCAGCAGTGCAGCACCCTCTGCGTACCAGTGACCTCTTGGGGAGTAAGAGGCGGGAACCCAAGGACGTGGTCACCACTTCATTCTTGTCCATTCCAGCGTAAACCTGAGGCGGTGGGTGGCGGGTTGGAGGGTTGGTGTGTGTGTGACTGGACAGTGGAGGGATAGGGGAGACAACAAGCTCCAGGCAAGTGCAATCATGATGCCTGACAGTCGTCCCTGGTCATGCGGAGCTCGCCCTGAATCCCTGCACCAAAGGAACATCAGGCAGCAACATGTCAGCGGCCGCACTTCTCTGGCAGCTGGCGACCTGCCTGCGCACCTGATTTCGTGTAGTTGATGTATAACTGGGCAGCAGCACTTGGAATGTCAGAGACCTGACAGCCAGACCCTGCACAGGCCGCGTGGGCATGCTCAGCGCACCAAGGCAGCAGCGACTGCGCTGCAGCTGCGAGCAGTTCCCCAGGCAAGCGAACCAAGCATGGGCCCCAGCCACTGCGGCTGACCTTTGCAGGCCGGCGCCCAGCTCTCCACTAGAGTCTTCACTGTGTTGAGCACGCACTGGTAGCCGTCAGTGTTGGAGTATGGTGTGACCTCGGAATAAGAATCTGCCTGGGTGTTGCTCAACAAAGGGTGCGAGCTGTTGAGGAACGCCGCGAGCCTGGAGTAGTCACCACAGCTGGCGCGCTGCATGGTAGCAGACAGTGCGGGAGCAGAGCGCTGCTGGGGCACTAGCACTGCTTCCGGCCCTCCCGGCAGGGGAGCGACAGCTCGTGACAGCCAGTACGCGCCACGCCTACCGAAGCAATGACAGGGCAGGTCCACGTCAGATCTGGATTTTGTGCATTGTCCTGCGGAGTGTCCAGCTCACACACCACCTGCAAACATGGTGCATGGGAGGGGAGACCTTCAAGTGCCTTTGTGGGGAGGGGGAGCCCCTCACGTGCCCTAGATTAGACTGCTCTGGTTGGTGAGGCAATCCGCCCACCCGCGTGCAGGTTGCATCCGTACAGCGACAGCCAAGGTTCCAGTCTCCGGACGTGCGCTTCTCGGGGGGGCATTGGAAGTCGCACTTGACATCAAACTTCTGCAGCAGCCAGCAAGGGGGCAGACATGCGGGGAAGCCTGAACAGGGGGGAGTCGTCAACCAAACTCACCGACTGCTGCCAGCAGTGGCCAGCTGGCAAGGATATGTATGAGGCTTGCCTGGTAGTAGTCATAGACGGAGCCGCAGCCGCCGCTGCCTCCGGTTTCAGAGACCAGGCTGTTGATGCGGTTGGTGACGAGTACGCAGTCGCCTGCGAGGTGGGCACCCGGTGCTGGGCCAGCGCAGTGCAGAATGCGAAGGGGCAGGTGGCGCAAGCGGCGCCCGCTGCCATGCATATGCACCAGGCCGTCAGGACCAGCGGGCAGCAACAGTGTGACTACTGTAAACTACTGCACCAGCCGACCGCTGCGTGCCCAGCACACCTTTGCCGTCGGCCATGTAGGGCGAGGTGCAGGCCAGGCACAGCGGGTGGCCGCTGCCCACAGGCGTGTAGCACAAATCGCAGTGGGGCACCAGGCCCGCGCAGTCCTTGCCCTCTGTCGTCTGGCCCCCCGGAGCGCTGCTCAAGGGGCGCGCATAGTACACCTGCAATCGGCAACAGAATCGCCATGGCACAGGCAGGGGCGGCATCATGCCATCATCGCCCCCTGCTGGCGGCAGGCAGCTAACCGGCGGCCCTCCTGCGCCCTCCCCAGCACGCGCGCCTTGGTGTTTGCCGCCTGCCAGGCGGCGCCCGGCTCGTCATAGATAAGTTTCTTGGCCCAGTCTGTGGGCAGGCGCGTGGCGACGCCTAGGTAGTACAGAAACGCCACGAGGTGGCAGGTGGCGGGGTCGCGGCTGGGGCCGCCATTGTGGGCCTGGTTGAACCAGCGGTCCACCCCTCCCGCACATACTGACATTGCCGTCTCGCTGCGTGGGGAGGGGGGGTGGGGGGGATTGTATGTGGGGGGCGCGCCGTGCAAGCATCAGCCATGCACGATGCAGTGCGGTGCCGGCATGGGTGGAGAGCGATCCATTGGGGGCGTGTTGTGGAATGCAGGCTCCCTGTTAATTGATTAGACCGAGATTGCAGCATACCACCAAGCGCCGTCCCCCAAGCTCACTAGAGCCCAGCATCACAGTCCGCCTTGCTCTTGCCATCTGCAGGGGTGAGGCGGCATCAGTCATAAGCCTTGCGCCTTGAAGGCTGTACAGGCACCGGCGGACCATGATGGATCGGACGATGATCGCAAATTGACCAAGCTCACAAGTGATCGGGTTGTGGTGGCAGCACCAGTCGTGGAACATTCCCGCCGGCCAGAAGAGGGAGTTGTAATCGGCGTAGGTGTCGAAGTCGATGCTCTGCAGCAATTGCTGGTAGGTCGCCAGCTCCTCCCCGGAAATCGCCAGCGGCTGCGTATATGGTGTGTCGCAAGGAAGGCGTAGCATGTCAGAAGCTGCCAAACAAAGCGTGCGACGACAGCAGCCAGAGCAGCACAACGCCACGGCCTGCCCGGCCCAGTGGGCACCAGGCAGGTTGGCTCACCGCCACCAGCGCCCCCGCCTTCTCCTCCATGCATCTCAACAGCATGCCGGCGATGTAGACTGGGGCCCAGGGGCCGTCGTCGGCTACACATGGCAGAGGACCGGACAGCCAGCAGGGTGGGCGGAGAGGAGGACCAGGGCAATGGCGACAGCGGGGCGGTAGCCCAGAGCGCTAGCGCTGCTTCCTTTGCCCACCCCAGGGATACCTTTCTGCACGCATGCCGACTCGTAAAGTGTCTCCACGCTCGCCTTCTCCCCCTCCAGCCTGCACTCCTCGGTGACGGGCCCGCCATGGCCGTCCATGCCCCCACCGCTGAGCTGCAGAAGGCACGGACATGGCCAGGGCGGCATGCAATTGAGCGGCATGGCATGCAGGCCTAGCAGCTGTTGTGGAGATGCTCTCTGGTCTTGTTTGGCTTACCGTTGCTTTGCCGCCCTTGCACGCACTAAGTGCCAAATCGCCAGCGTAGAATCCAGAGTGGGTATTTATCCACTCGCCACACATGGTCTGCGCCAGCTTGCGGGGTGGGCGCGGGCACGACGGTGGATAAAACAGCACTGCCTTGCCTCGCGCCAACAGCAGCTATATGTTCCCCGGCCCTTCGCTCGCCTCTCGCTTGGCCTTCCCTGCAGCGTTCAGTTGTGCATCGAAGCTCCTGCACAACGAGGGTGGGGCAATGCCGGTCAGGCGACCGCAGTACTGGGCGCCAGCACGCGTGCGCGCGGAATGTAGCTGGATGCCAGCTGCAGCTCAGCTGCCCAGGCTGGCCCGGAGCTGGGGCGGAAGCGGCACCGTGCTCTCGCCTCTGCTCACTCGAATCTGTCGATCACTACCAGCACTTCGTCCCAGGCCCCTCTCAGTGCCCCCTTGAGCTCATTGCAGGCCTCGACTGTCATGCCCTTTGCCTTGAGTGC
This sequence comes from Chlorella sp. A99, assembly GCA_003063905.1. Lineage (NCBI taxonomy): Eukaryota > Viridiplantae > Chlorophyta > Trebouxiophyceae > Chlorellales > Chlorellaceae > Chlorella > Chlorella sp. A99. The sequence goes on from PCFQ01000005.1 coordinate 1,423,970, forward strand.
AGCGTCCACAGTCTCCTCGTAAACTGCGGAGGCTGCGTCTTTGGTGGCCTGCCCCACGGCCGTTGCTGCTTGAGTGGTGACGTCGGCGATTGTGGCGCCCCAGTCCGCAAACCAGGTCATGACCTGCAATGCGGCGGCAGCCCAGCACACGCGGGATCCACTGACGGAGCAGAAAGGGCGGCAGGAGCGGATAGGCGAGACACTGTCTCGCCCACCTCTGGTTGGCCAACCAGAGGGGGGCATGCAAAGAGTGCGAACCAGATCGGCGAGTGAATCAGCTGCGCTCGCCTGATGCATTTGGTCCAAGTTGGGAACCGCTGGCGTTGGCAGGCCAGGGGTCATCTGGAGCTGTCGGCGGCGCTGTTGGCTCTCAGCGACAGACAGCGCGCCTAGCAGGCGCCGGCGCCGAGAGCCCACAACTCCGCCGCCGCCAATTAGGTATTGCGCCAGATCATCCAGCAATACCGGGCAGTGGCAAGAATAAGCCCTATTATACGAGGCAGTTGGCGAAGCTCTCCCGATCAAATATCTTGTTTGCGATGGAGGCCGTAGCATCGGAGATATTGGTCGTGATGTTGGCATTCGCCGCCTGCACGTGGGTGGCCGGTCAGCGGAGGCTATCCCGACCAGGCCCAGGCACCTTCCACAGCCGGATGGCGCCTTCTCTTCCAATCATCAAATAATCCAACAGCCCCTCGCACCTTGCCAATGTCCACTAGCTGTTGTACGCCATCCTTGGCGTAAATCATGCTCAGCCCTATCTGAGGCACCGACACCAGCGCAAACAGGCTGCACAGGAGGAAGGGAGGCAGAGCAAACAGAAAGATTCGATGCCGCCGGAGCCGACGCCACAGTGCCGGCTGCTGGCGCATGCGTTCCTCACTGGCGCTCGCCTGTCGCCGAGAGCGTCCGCCGCCCCCGCGGCATCGAACCCAGCGAAGCAGGAGTTGTTTTGGAAGCATGCCGCGTCGAGGTACGGGAAGGGCAGGCCGAAGCTGGCGTTGTACTTGGCCAAACTTGGCACCTTGTCCACTGCAAGAGCCAGAGGCAAAGCCAGAGGCAGGCGTGGTGGAGTGAGGGCCCTGGTGCTTCGGCTGAAAAGAATATGCCCTTGGACCTTGGGCTTCCGGCTGCGCTGGATCTGGGACCCTGCCACCCACCCAGCGGTATGGCACTCACGGCCGATGCAGGTGCCCTTGCCGTCGCACACGCCGTGGGCGACGGCGGAGCTGGAGCAATTGGTGCCCTGCTCTTTGGGCGGGTAGACGCAGTGCCCAGATGCCACTGAGCAGTTGCCCCCGTCCTGCAGCTGGCATGGCCCGGGGACCTTGCAAATGCTGGCGGGGTCCCACGTGCCTGCGCCAGGGAGGAGTCATCGGTAGAGAAAGCGTCCAGTCCCGGCACCGACACCAACCCTGCACCGCTGGGGCAGCGCCCGCTCCGCTGCCAGGCAGCCGCAGCTTCAGCAGCAGTAGCAACACACCTGAGTCGGATGGCGGTGCACACTGAACCATTGCGTACCCCTTCTTGCAAGACTCTGACAGGCCGACTGTGAGGTTGAGCCTGCAGTCGCTCAAGCTGGACTCGGAGCCCTCGCATGTGGCATTGCTCACCCACACGACCTGCCCGTTGCTGCTGCTGGCGTAGGAGCTGGTCACCGCCTTGCTGTCGCTGCTCATGCCCAACTGGCAGCACACCACTGACGCAGCGCGGTTATCCAGGGTGCACACCTGGGCGTGGGGGTGCATGGGCAAGGGGCATGGTGTGCAGCTCAGCGCGGGGCGTTAGTATGCGAGCTGATCGTGATGAGGGTCGCGTCTGGGACTCTGCGCCCTGGGCGCTGAGTTCCAGTCGCGGTGAGGTGACGCACCTGGCCCCACAAGCCATGGGCATACATCTCCAGCCGGCCGGAGGTGCAGCTCTTGGACCCCGTCAGCCGGATGGGCACTTCGGGCTCGCCGCCTGCGTGAGGGCAATGATGGCAGTAGAGTAATTTTGTGGCCAATCAATTGACCGTGGTGGGGCGCCTTGCGCAATTTGTGCATGGTACTACAATGCCCAGCGATGGTCATGAGGCATTGAGCCGCGCAGGCGGGCACATGGCACCTAATGGCACCGCCGCACTCTCAGCATTGGTGCAGGTAAGGGTGGCGTAGCCGTTGGGGCAGGCGGCCGCTGTTTTGTCGGTGTAATGGCAGTCGGCCAGCCTGCTCTCAGTGCCATTGCACGTGACGTTGCTGATCCAGGTGAGTGAAGACGCTGAAGAGCTGGAGTCAGTGGTGGCCGTCCCAGTATATCCGAGCTCGCGGCAAGCCACAGCAGCTTCTGCGGGGCCAAATTCAGTGCAGATGGCCCCCCAGATGCCATGGCGGAAGAAGTAGAGCGGTCCCTGGATTTGCCCGGGTGGGAGCTTTGGGTCGAAAGGGACGCCAACTGAGTTGTTGGCCTGGCGCTTGTCTGCAGGCAAGGGGTGCGGGAGGACAGCAGGCGGGCTCAAGGGTGTGTGGAGGCCTGCTGTTCACCAGAGCTGCAGCTCCGGAGGAGGATCCTTGCACGCACCATTTGGAAAGCAGGCGATGGCCGCATATCCGCCGCTGCATGTGGAAGTGTTGACAGTGGCGTGGGCGCAGTCCTGCACCGTCGCCTCTGTGCCGGCGCAGTCCACACCTTTCATGAATACAAAGCCGGAGGGCGGGGAGGAGGCCGAGGAGGCAAAGGCGCCGCCACAGTGGCCCAGTTGGCGACAAACCACCGCCGCCTCAAGGTTGCCGAACTTGCAGACGCGGCCCCACGCGCCTTCACGCCAGACCTTGACCACCCCCTTCTGACTGCCGTCGTCCTGCGCCACGCTTGTGTCGCTGACCAGGCGAACGGTTGTGCTCACATTTTGGAAACCGCCAGTGGCATCCGATGTGTCTGCCAGGCGCCGGCGCAAGGAGGCCTCAGCTGCATGGAGAGGGGACGGAGGGCAAACAGTGAGCCGACTAGAATCACCGCCACCGCCGCCGCTGCCATACACTGTTGTGCCAGGCCGTGTGCCAGCCGCCTGGCGCGGAGCTGGGAAACTGCGGGTATGCGGCCTACGTCACGGTGTGATCCTGGCTGGCGGGATTATCTCCCCCCACTCACCGCGGCGATGCGAGTGCAGAGAGCACACGGCACACGCCGCCAGCGCTGCCGCCGCGGTGATCGCCCTCTTCCTGCCCAGTGGCATGCTTCAGATCAGCTTGAAATGATTTTGTCCTGGACAAGCATGCTGCGTAGAGTGTTGAGGGAGGGTTGTGTGCGAGGGGTGGGGCACCAGATGCACCACGAGTGGGGCAGGGAGCTCGCCCGCCCGTACTCGAGCACCGGCTCGTGCGCGCGCACGCGCGCGGAGCGGAACCCGCCCGCGCCCGCGAGCTGCCATACCCCCCAAACCGCATGCTTCCATCTGCCCTGAGCATTCTCATCCCCTCTCAAGTGCGTAGGAGGGCTTCCGAGCTTGTAGAGCGGGAATCCACTGACCGTGTGTAGACAAGCTTGTGCAGACAGGTCTTGTTTGCCCGTCCTCTCGAGATGTCGTAATGGAAGCTGTAGTGTGCGCATTGCTCGCTGAGGAGCTCGCCGAAATCGCGTTGGTCAGAGTACCTGACCCTGGCGCCCCCTGCGCGAATAGGCGTGGAGGCGCGGAGGTGCCGGCAGGCGACGCACGTGCTGCCAGCAGGGCATGGGCTTCCGCGACGCCGAGGCCGCTGCTCCAGCTCCTGCTCCTGACGATGCTGTGGAGCGGCGGCGGCACCACCGTTGCTGGCGCTCCAGCAGCAGCCGGGGCAGTCCCATTCGATGGGTGCTGCTCCCGAGCCTGGCCACAGGCGCAGCTGGCATGGCAGAGGCCGGCGCGCTGGCGGCCGGCGGCATGGTGGCAGCGGCATTGCCGGGCGCTGCCTGCTGCACAGGAGTGCCACCACTTCTGCTCACACCCCCCAACCATCCGAGTTTTGATCTGCGGCGGATATCTTGGCCTAGAACCGCACCCCACTCATTGATTCTGCGAGCAATTTTGCTTGCAGAACGGTGCATGCCTCATGGTGCCAAGCTGTAAAACCAGACCAGACTAGACAGGAGTGCCAGCTCCGCTCCTGGCCCCAACACAAGGCCGAATGCAAGGCTGTGCAGCGTGCCGCCCGCGGCGCGGGGCGCTAGACCCATGCGGCTGTCGGCAGTCTGCTAGAGCGAGGCAGCCGTTGGTTGTGGCGCGCTACCGTTGGCAGAGGGCAATGTGGAAGTGCTTCCACTGCACTGAAATGCAGGTTCACGTGGGCGGATGCTCTGTTGATCGAATCGCATGCAGTAGGACAGGAGCGTGAGGTGGCTTAGCCAGAGCACAGAGTTTGAAAGTGCTATCTTCTGCCCGACTGCGCTGGCCCGCCCGCCACCGCACGCCGCCCATGACCCTGATTCCAGCGCGCACTCCCTTTGCCCTCCTGACTCCCGCCAGCTGTGTGCGAGACCTCTGCGATCTTCTCAAATCATGGTGAGCGAGCGCCTGCGCCTGCGATGGCCTGACTGCCTCCGCCAGCCCGATGCGAGCCTCGAGCGTTCGCCGCGTGCAGGCTGACTTCTTCGGACGGCCCTACCAAGGCAAGCGGGAGGATTAGGCGGGGTGGCTGGCTAGAGCGCTGAGATGAGCGCCAGTCGGCCAGGCGCGAGGCATGGATCTGCGGCGGTAGCGGTATGGAGGCGATGGCGAGGATGGCATTGCTGGCCGCCGCCGCCGCCGCCAATCGGCCCGCCGGTCCCGAGCGAGCGCTCCCCTCCCCGCCATCTCTTGCGTGCAGGGCCGGCCAGCGTGCCCCACGTCAACCCCGAGTTCTTCTCGGTCTACATGGCTGGCGCGCACGTGAGCGGGGGCGCGCGCTGGGCAAGTGGGCGAGGCGCGCGCAAGCAGGAGGACACACAGAAACAGAAAGCACAAAAACGTGCCTCGGGTGTGAGGAGAGAGAAGCAGACGGGACCGCGCGATGGCCGCCGCCCTGCCTGCCCTGCCTGTCCATGCAGCTGGCGGTGGCGCTGTGCTCCCTGCCCGGGCGCATCCTGGGCAGCGAGGTGCGGCCACGCCGGTTCAAGTGAGCGCCCCTCCCGCCCCGCCCCGCCCCACCCGCCGGCCCCGGCCCCCCCGCCCCCGCGCCGCCCGCCCGCGCGTCCTCCCGCCGCTCCCTCACAACCACCGCGTCTCCCTCCACACGCACGCGCGCGCGTGCACACACACACACACACACACACACGTGCACCCACGCTCCGCAGCCGCGACTATGTGCTGTCGTGCGTGGACGAGGCGGCCAAGCGGCGGCAGGCGCTGCGAGGGCAGAAGCCGACGTCGACGTTTGTGGGGCGGCCACGGCTTACCGACCACAGCTGGGAGAAGATGTGGGACAGCCACCTGCACTGGAAGCGGTGAGGGGGCGCACGCGGGGCGTGCCAGGGTTGGGCGGTGGTGGTTTCCTTGGGGGGGGGTCCGCTTTGGCGCTGGAGGGCGCGAGGGCGGCCCTGGCGGCCGCAGCGGCGCCGTGGCGTGGGCAGGGGCGGTCGAGGGGCCACGCAATAGCGCGCCCACCCTCGACTGTTCGCACCTCCGCGACGCCGCGCCCGCCTCAGGTGGACGCAGGAGCGTATGGGCCCGCTGTACACCCCCACGTAAGGCGCGGCCAACGCTGGCCAAGGCGAGCCCAACTGACAGCACACAGAGCAGCTGGGGGAGCCGGCTGCTCCCGCTGCCCTTATCTGCCGTTTTACGTCTGCTGCTGCTGCTCCCCCAATGACTTGTCTCCTTCTTCGCGCTCCTCGATTCTTCTTCCTTCCGATGTCTTTCCATCGTTCAACCCTTCTCGCTCCCCTGCTTGCGCTGTGTCCCGCCATCGCCGCGTTGTGACTCGTGCGCACGTGGAACCCGCTCGGGGCACGCCGCCGTGAGCGTGCGCGTCGCGTATAACTTCACACAGTTACACAGGGGGCTGCTGGGCGCATCGAGCGCTCCCGGCAGACATAGAGAGGGACAGTACACGGAGGGGGGGGGGGGGGGCAGGCGAGGGCCGTCGGGGCCCAGGCGGGCTGGAGAGAGAGGAGCCGGAAAACCACGAGCAATACATGGAAGCGGCATACGATGAAACTGCAAGAACAAACGGACAAACTCTGAGGGATTTGTGCGTGTATCAGCGTGGCACAGCCGCGCGGAGCTGGGCGGGGGGGGGGGACATCCATTGGCGAGGCGTAGGCGCCCTCGGGGCGGCCGACTCGCAGGTGCGGAGGTGTGTTCACGGGGGGGGGGGGGGCAGGGCAGCAAGCAGCCTGGCCCGACTACTGCAGCGCGCGATGCGGCCTCCGCGCACGCCGCGTCGCACAGAGGGCGAGCCGCGGCGAGCGCAGGCCGCGCCGCCGCTCCTTGCGTCGGCTTCGGGCTCCGCTGCCCTTGGTGCAGCTGCTTGGTAAGGGCGCTGGCAGGTCAGCGCCGGCGCGTGGGGTTGCCCACCAGGCCGATCTTCTTGAGCCGGCTGGAGGCCAGCGTGTGCAGCTCCGTGGGCGGGGGCTCCTCCCTGCGGCGGCGCGGGCGGGCGGGCGGCGCGGCGTCGCGAATCTGCTGTTCCCGCTGCGTGCTGCGCGGCCAGCAGGCTATCCATCCACCCATCGAGCTTGCCACCACCCTTCCGCCCCAACGCGCCCGGCGCGGGCGGCGGGCAGAGCCCCATCCGAAACGTTTTCAACCGCGCACCGCGCCGCCGCCTCGTCGTCCTTGGTCATTTCGCGCACGCTCGGCAGCGTGTCGCGGCTGAGGTCGGTGTAGTGCGTGTGCAGCAGCTTGTGGGAGCGCTGCGCGCGGCAGGCGGAGGGGACAGCTGTCGGCCGGGGCGCCGGGGGGGGGGGGGCGCAGGCGGCGCAGCGAGCAGGCGAGGGGCCGCATTCACAGAGCAGCCGTGGGCGCCCCGCCCCCCACCCCCCGTCATGATGGGCACCCATCCACCCACCCACACGCACACGCACGCGCGCGCGCATCGCCAGGCGCGCGCACCTCGCCGCCGGGCTCGCCGAAGAAGTCGGCGTAAATCTTCTTGATCGAAGCGTTCTCGTGGGACTTGCGCACTGGGGCGGGGGGAGGGACGGGGGGAGTGGGATTGGGATTGGGAGTGGGAGTGGGAGTGGGAGTGGGAGCATTGTGCAAGGTAATGGCTGGGTGGGGTGGAGGTGGGTGCGTGGGTGTGGCGTGGAGTCGCGCCGGCGGCGGGCGGCAGGGGCGGGTGGGAGGGGAGCAGAGAGGGCCGCGGGCGCCTCGAGGTGCCCCCAGGCCGGCGCCGCCCGCCCCCGCCCGCACACACACGCACCCGTCTCGCGCCCATCGATGTCATAGATCGCCTGCATGCGCTGGAGCACTGCCGTGGGGTCGTGCGTCTTGGGCTGCACACCCGGGGGGCGAGGGGCGGGGCGGCGGGGCGCACGGCGAATGAGTGCGAGGCGAGGCGGGGGGATGAGGGGTGGGACGAGGGGGGGAGGCGCGCGTCGGAGCGCGAGGCGGCAGCCAGACCGGCACCACGCCGCACCTGGCCGCCGCCGCCGATGCAGCCGCCGGGGCAGGCCATGACCTGCGTCGCGCGGTGCGGGGGGGCAAAGGTAGGTTGTGGGGTGGCGCAGGCAGGTTGGAGTGCTGGGCGCGGCGCTGGGCGCGGCGCTTGCCCACCCCACACGTTCACCAACACATCCCACGCCCACACGCCCCAGCCACCCACCCACGCGCCCCAACCGCACCTCCACAAAGTCGTACTGCGCCTCCCCGGCCTTCATCTGCTTGAGCAGCGTCACCGCGTTGCCGATGCCGGAGCAGACGGCGACGCGCACCTCCTTGCCGGCGATCCCCGCCGCCTGCGCAGGGGCGAGCGCGGTGGGTGAGCGAGCGCGTGGGCGTGTGGGTGCGCACGCGCGGTGAGCGCATGGGCGCATGCGATGGGTGGGCGAGCGCGTCGCGCGCGCGGGTTCGCCGCCGGCGCCCCCCTCGGATACACACACGCCCCTTCCCCGCGCGCCTCGGTGGTGGGGTTGGCCGGCAGTGCGATGGTCGCGGCCTTGACGCCCTGCAGGCCCCGCACGGCGTCCACCTCCAGCTTGGGCAGAGACTCGCCTGCGTGGGTGTTGGAGAGCAGAAACATGGGCGTGGGTGGGGGTAGGCGTGGGCAGGTGGCAGGCGTGGCGCGCATGGTGTGGGCGGCGGGCCGGCCCCCCATTGCCCGCCCCATCACCCCCCACCGACACCCACGCCCGCACTTCGCCCACAGGAGCCACTCCCTCTCCCACAAACACACACATCCGCGCGCCGCCCACCCGTGGCCAGCTCGTAGGCGGTGCGCAGCGCGGCCTCCATGACGCCGCCGGTGGCGCCAAAGAGCGCGGCGGCGCCGGTGCCCTCGCCGAGCGGGTTGTCAAACTGGCCCTCGGGCAGCGAGGCCAGCGGGATCTTCTTGTGCCTTTGGCGGCAGCAAGGGGGGGGGGGGGGGGGGGGGGGGATGTGGGGTGTGGGGGGGGGGTCCGGGGGAGAGGGGGGGGCGGGCGGGGGTGCCCCGCCCCCCCCCCCCCCCCACCAGGGCCCCCCCCAAAACCCCGG
>PCFQ01000005.1:1448995-1502261 GCA_003063905.1 Chlorella sp. A99
CCCCCCCCCTCTTTAAAAAAAAGGTGGTGCCCGACCCCTCCCACCTATTCCTGTCCGACCGCTCCCTCGCCCCCAACGTGTCCTCGGGTCGGTGCAGCAAGTCTGTCGCCGCCCGCCTCGCACCTCTGTCAGTCACGCCAGCGCCCGCAGCCCATTGCTTGATCACCCATTTTCCCTACCTGCTGCTCTTGCCCACATCCCAAACCTATGACATGTGCGCGCTCCTTTCTCACCCCTCCTGTCCAGTGGTCACAGTGGTGATGGAGGGCAGCCGCCCGCTGCTCATGGAGGTGCAGGCGCTGTGCTCGCCGTTGCCCCAGGGGGCGACCCACCCCCCCGTGCGCATGCCCAGCGGCGTCAACAAGAACCGGCTCTACCTGCTGCTGGCGGTGCGTTCTTTCCACCTGCGTGTGAAGAGATAAATGCCTGTCCTGGCCTGTGTGGGTGGAATTGCCTGCTCAGTGGCAGCGCTGTGGTCCCTGCAGCGTTGGCGGGTGCCTGGCGCCCCCCAACTCACGCCTGCCGTCCCGCGCGCCTGCCCAGGTGCTGGGCAAGCACACCGAAATGCGGCCGTATGCCGTGGACGTGCACCTCAACGTCACGGGCGGCCTGGAAATGACCGAGCCTGCGACCGACCTGGCGGGTGCGCACGCTCGACTGAGCACTCCAGTGCCGTGCACGGCTCCGGTCTGGGCCCTGTGGCTCCCTCCCCAGACCGTCCTGTCTGCTCCCCTCTGCGTGCAGTCACGCTGGCCATTGCGTCCAGCTACTTTGAGCAGCCCATCGCCCGCGACGTTGCAGCCATCGGCGAAGTGGGCCTGGGCGGCGAGCTGCGGTGAGCTAACGAACGCCCACGGCGCCGCCCCTGCCCCACCGCCCTGTGTCGCTGGGCCCTCGCTGCCTGCTTCGCATGCCTGCAGCACGCGTCGCCCGTGGCGGGCGCCAGACACTCCCGCTGGCCCGTCGTCCTGGCCCGACAATGCAGGCCGGTGGGCCACATCGAGCGCCGCATCTCCGAGGCTGCCAAGCTGGGCTTCCGCAGGTGCGCCGCTGCCTCCGCTTGGCTCTGCCTGCTGCCGCTCTGGCCCAGCCGCTCCCACCAAGCTAGCGTGCCTGCCAAGCCTACCGCCCCGCGTCGCCCAGCTGCCTGTGCCCTAGAGCGATGTGCCCACCGTTGCCGGCCGTCCTCCTCGCCCTGCACCCACGCAGGTTTGTCATCCCCGCCGGCAGTCAGGTCCACGTCAGCGGCAAGCTGAAAGACGTGCAGGTGGTCGAGTGCCGCAGCGTGACGGAGGCATTCCGGGCGGTGCTGGGCAGCGGCGGAGGGTAGCAGGCGCGGGCGCCCGTTTCGGCATGCGCCGATGCGCTTCTAGCTGTCCTCTGTGCTCAAGCCTGTGATTACTTGCGCGCTTTCCTTATCTACCCCAGCAGCTGGGGCGACTACCGCATGCTGCAGCCAGGGTCCCAGCCGGGGAGCCAGGGGTAGTGTCGTGCCACTAGCTCGGCATCCTTCTTGTGGGGGGAGGAGAACTCGTCCAGGATGTGATCGCCTGCAGGGGATGGAAGGAAAGTTGGAGGGGCGGGTGATGATTTCGCGGAAAACAAAAGGCCAGTAGGCAAACAAGCGTCGCCGGCAACATGCACAGCGCGCCAGCAGGGGCGCGATTGCGTGCCTCCCTCCTCCCCCCCGCCTGAGGCGGCGCTCGCACCCGTGATGCAGCGTGCGCGCTTGTGGCGCTTGGGTCGGAAGCGCTGCAGCCCGGCGTACTCTCGCAGCACCGCCAGCAGCTGCTCCCGCGCGTCCTCCAGGCGCATGTGCTGCTGAAGGAACTGCTGGCGCGCCAGTAGCAGCAGCGCAGAGGCGGCGGCAGCGCTCGAGCCACGGCGGTAGCTTCCATTGTAGCCCAGCCACCCAGTCCCCCCCCCTCTCCCCCCCGGGCCAACACACAGACAGAGACGCAGACACACCGCCCACACCTGCCCACACACACTGCATGGTCATTCTGGCCCCCACACCCCAGCTGTTCGCGTTATGGTCCCGTCAGCAATACGCACCAGCTGGCCGTTCCTCGCGATCTCATCCGGCTTCAGACCGCTCGTCTCACCGCCCGGGTCGTCGTCCCGCACCGCTGCCTCCGCGCCGCCGCCTGCCGCGCCGTCGAGCCGCGCGTTCATGGCGCGCAGCGCTGCCGCCACCTCCGCGCACATGCGCTCGGGGTCGTCGCTCACTTCCACATAATGCACGCCTGCAGGGCAGCAGAAGGGAGGCGGCAGCATGAACCAGGGACACAGGCCGGGAGGAAGTTGCCAGCCTGGTGCATCGGGCAGTCCTGGCGCACGCCGCACCCTTTCAACCCGAACCCCCACGTATCTGTCGCCGCCCCGCGCGCCGCCACCCACCCGGCTGCAGGGCCCGCGTCCAGAACTCGTAAAAACGCGGCTTGGGTGCCACGAGCACCGAGCCGCAGGCCAGCCGCTGCTTCAGGCTGGACGAGTAGGCCTGGCTCTCCAGGTACGCAATGAACCGCCAGCGGCAGGCGTCGTGCATCGCCACGTAGGCGGGCCGCCACAGGTTGAACAGCGCCGCGTCGGCGGGGGCACTCGCGTTGAGGCGCGCGGGGCAGCCGGCAAAGGCGCGGCGCAGCGCGTCGCGCGCCTGGGGCGCCACCCGCCCGCGCCACACCAGCTGCAGCGAGGGAGGGCCCACATGTTATGGAGGGGAGCTGGGCTCTGGCGACGCGTGCAGGCAGCCTGCACCCACCTCTGGCTTCCGCTCTGTCAGGGGAACACCCGCCCACTTCTGGACCAGGGACTCTCGCTGCATGGTGCAAAGGGGGCCGCCAGGCACGCAGCAGCAGGCTCAGTCTCTCGCACCGACGTGGAGAGTAGTACCAGCAAGCGCGGCTGCGGCGGATCGGACTGCGGCCGGCGCACCTGCGCGTCCCGTTGCACCCAGCTGGCTTCCTTAACCCACGCCCAAGGGCGTATTCTTTCTTTCTTTCTTCCTTTCACCTGCGTGTCCCACCCCCACAGCCAGCCACCATCCGCCGCGGTGAGGTGATCGCGCTCGTGGCCCAGCCATGTAAAATCGGGGACGGGGATGTCTGTGAATGCCGCGTGGCCGGCGTAGGCGAGGATCGGCGGAGGCGGCAGCGGCGGCTTGCGGCCCTGCCGCCTCGGCGGCGCGCCCTGTGCGAGGGCAAGGCGACGCCACAAATTCAGTGCAGAACCAATGCGCGAACTGACGGCCGGGTCTGCTGGCGCCAGGGCTGCTGCAGACGCGCACGCGACACGCGACCTGCGCACCTTGGGCCACCAGTCTGCCCAGTTGGAGCCGTTTGCTCTGAAGAAGAGAGGCATGTCCTCCTGGTGCCACACCGCGTCCACATCAGGCACCTCGCCTGCAGCACAGCAATGTGCAAGTGACATGACAGGTACCGATGCGCCTATTGGCGGCCAGCAGCAGCAGTGGCGTCATGGTCATAGTGCAGCCATCACCCCACCCCTCTCGCCGACCTGGCCGCGAGCGCAGCAGGTCGGCCAGCATGAGCAGCGTGTGGGGGATGCGGCTCTTGCCGCTGATCCAGCCCAGGCCGTCGGGGCCGGATGCCCAGGCGTTGTCGCGGGCGGCGGGCGGGTGGTCGGCCCACAGCACCCCGTCGACGATTTGGAACCTGTGCCACGCATTGCAGCCATGATTATTCCGTGTATTGCATGCCACAGCAGCTGCTGCCACCGCGTACGAGCCAGAGCTGCCAGGCTACTGCCTGCTGTGCAGCACGCAACCTGCCTCAGCTCCTCCCTCGCTCGCCTGATGGGCGGCTCGCCGCGGAACGTCTTTGCCACGGCCGCCCGCGTGACCATCTCGCGCGTGATGCCGCTCTGCCGCCACATGTCAAAGTCGGCCTCCACCCACTTTTTATAGAAGGAGGTAGAGTGCCGGCGGCGGCGCCATGCCGCCTTGCTGGCCTCCCCGCGCGCCTCCAGGGGTGCGGGCTCAACGCCGCCAGACGTCACCTCCGTGATCCGCATGCGAACATGGAACTTGGTGGTGGCGGCTGCCTGGCTCGTGCGTGTAATGCTGAATGGCGGCGGCAGGCGGCCGCCCTGCATCACCACCAGCATCGAGGCGACCGCCGCGAGCACGAACGCGGTGGCACCGACGGGCGCGCGGCCGCGCCAGTCACGGGCCTGTCCCTCCCGCCTCTCCTGGTGCGCGTGCGGCATGGCGAGGACGCGTTGAAAGGCCGAGGAGACCGATCTCGGCGATCGGGCGACTCAACATGGGCTCGATCGTGGCTCAAGGGGTGGTTGCATGAGTCGTGTAATTGGGACAGGGGCGTTGGAGGAGCGGGAACGCCGATGGCTGCAGACAAATTAAAAGTGGGTGCCCGGCTGTCCGACTCTGACGACCGTCGCCCACCGCGTCCCGCTCGCCCCCAGCTTGAAGCCCAGAGCCCGAAACCGACAATCCATTGGACAATTGACGTCATCAGTCAGTCTGTTACAGTCACACGTCCTTGTCATCAACAGTTATCCCACTGCCGCCTCCCGCCACAATCCTGCTCCCGCCCCGCTGCCACGGATGCGTGCCAGCGCCTCCAGTCGCACCTGCTGCGCGTGCCGCGCCGGGCTGGTCACCGCCTCACGCATCTGGGCACGGTGTGCAGCACTCGGGCTATGCCGCACACGAGCCTTGGGCACGTTCGCAGCGCTGCCCGGCGCCATCCCTGCGTGCACCACCCTGGCTTCGCCGGCCACTGCCCGGATCATGCGCGGGCCCATCCGCCAGTCTGCAATCTCCACCTCCCTGTCAGGCCTGGGCGCCGCCGCATCTGCGACCTGACGCGCCGCCATGCGCCACTGCTGCACATCTCTGTGAATCTGCTGGCGCAGCAGTTCGACCAGGGTCTGGCCGCGCTGCACACAAGGTGCATACCTAGGGCTATCGCTGTCTGTCACAATCTGGGGCCCGCCTTGGCCACGTGGAGTGCTGCCTACGCTGACTGCCCCGGCCAGCAGGTCCTCTCCTAGTGCCGCTGCATCGCTGTGCGCAGTCACAGGGCCACTCGCGGCACTGCGTGCAGAGGAGGCGGGCCGACCGCCCCCGCGCATTGCTGGCGGACTGGCAGCAGAGGCGGCAACAGCGTCCGGCATGGCAGCGGCAGCGGCGGCCGCTCCGCCCGCTGCCGCGGCTTCCGCCGCGGCGTTCGCCCGCTGCAGCGCGCGCGCCCGCCACGTCGCCGCCGCGCTGGCGGTGGCCACCTGCCGCGTCTGCTCCTGCCGCTCCGCCAGGCGCTGCACCTTCTGCCGCCAGCCGTCGCGATCGTCGATGACCCCGCTCAGCACGATGCGCCGGCGGTAGGCAGCAGCCAGCAGGTGGAGGTCGCGGGGGGATGGCGCTGCGCTACTGCCGCGCGGGGCATAGATGTCTGCGGCGCTGCCTGCTGCCGCGTCCTGCAATTGGCCCGCCGCCCCTGCGAAGAGCTGTGCAAAGCTGGTGAACGTGAGGCAGGTGGCGCACTCGCTGCCCGCCGCCTCGGCCACCAGCCGGCGCACGTCGTCCAGAGTGACAGCGGTCTGGCCCAATGCGTGGAACACGGACAGCAGCTCCGCCGGCTCCTGCGCGAGGGGGATGGTAACAGATGATGTTGCACAGGGGTTGATGTTATGAGGGTGCCGCCTGCCCAGACCCCTAGCGCTCGGCTGCTCACCAGCGTCCCGCTGCGATCCACGTCGATGAGGGTGAACACCTCCCGTGCCAGGGCGAGGGTCTTGCGTGGCAAATGGATAGGGATATCGCGACCACGGGAGCAGAGCCACTGCACGATGCTGGCGGCGGTGTCGGGCGGCAGCGCGCTCAGCTGCTCCATGCCAAGCGCGCTCAGCCGCTTCCCGCACGCTTCAATTCGGCTCCTATGCGCTGTGTGGACGCTCGTCTATTATATATTAGTCTAGCGCGCCATCATCGAGGGTGGTTGGGCGCGAATGCTCAGCACCAGCCTCTGGAGCGACTCTGAGATGCTGAGAACGTGAAGACTAAGAGGCCCACACAAAAACCATCGCCCTTCCACCCTCCACCACTGCTCCCGGCGCGCGCGCAGCTGCGGTAGCGCTGGGCGGGCGCCGCCAGCGGCCGCTCCGCCTCCGCCTGAAGTCCAAGCTGCCAGCACGCACCCACGCATGCCTTGATGGCCGATTCACCTCTCACTCCTGTCCTACTGCATTCGAGTCGATCAACAGTACATCCATGCAGACTGAACATGCACCTCAGTGCTTCCACATTGCCCTCTGCCCACGGGCAGCGCACAGCATGCCTCTGCCCACAGCCGCCTCGCTTTAGCATCCGTCTCGCCGACAGCCGCCCGGCTCTAGCTCCCCGCGCCGCGGGCGGCGCGCTGCACGGCCTTGCACTCCGCCTTGTGCTGCGGCCAGGAGCGGAGCTGGCACTCCCTGTGCAGAGGAAGGAGCAGTCGTGCAGCCTCTGTACAAGACAAGTGGTTGCACACAAGCGCCCCACGTCGTCGCCTCTGCAGGCACCCCCCTTCCCTCTAACACACGCCCAGCACACGGGCTGCCCACCCACGAGCACCTGCTGCAGTAGCGCGGCTGCCTGCAACGCAGGCAGAGCGAGAGCATGACAGGGGCAGCCACGTGAGATGGCAGGCGTGCTGGCGCAGCGGCCAGCCTGGCACAAGCCGGGAAACCCCAGCAGGCTCCCCATCACTGACTTGCAGCCGCCGCACGCTTTGAGGCCAGCAACGTCGGCATCGGCACCGCTGCAGGCGCAATTGCTGGTAGTGAGACTGCTTTTGTACGCGTCTACCCGGGCGCTCGTTGCGCCGCGCACACGTTCCAGCGCATCCTGGTCCCATGCCTGCGCATTGCGATGAGCGTTGAGCAGCAGCGCCGCAGCGGTGACTACGCCCTTGGCCCTCTTCAGCGTGGCGGCCCACTCTGGCGGCGCCCAGCGCCGCACACGGCGCGCCGCCGCCTCGCCCTCGCTCAGCAGCTCTCGCACGGCTGGCAGCGTCAGGCTCGGCAGGAGCTCCAGTGCAGCAAAGGCTGCAAACTGTGGTGCCAGGAAAGCTACCCAGAAGTCGCCTGCGCTCAAGAAAGGGGGGGGGGGGGGGGTGATAGTAGGTGCAGGTCTGCGTCTGATCAGATCTGAGGTCAGAGGCCTACCTCTTCGGGCCCACCAAGCGATGGCAGCATGAGCTTGTCTCCTTGTGCCCTGCCCCTGCCGCCGTCCCCCTCCCCCCCCCTGGGCCTCACTCTGCTGCCGCCTGGTGGCATCCAGCCCATGCCGGTAGTGCCGCTCGCACTCCTCCCTGAGCCGGGCACATTCAGCCTGAATGCTGGCAGCCTCCTGCCCCGACTGCTGGGCGTGTGCCGCTGCGGTCGCAGCGTGCTGTGCAGCAACGCAGCACGTGCCGGGGTGGTCAGGCTCCAAGTGCTCCAGGCTTGTGAGAACAAGTTGGGCCGAGCTGCGGGTGGCCACTGCATTGCGCCAGCCGGCCAGCAGGGCCTCCTCCTTGTGCTTTGCCTGCTCCAGTGCTGCCAGCATCTCACGCAGGCAGATGGCCTGCAGCACAGCCACAGGAGGCACGCACCAGGTGCCGTCGCCGAGGTTGCCTGTGCTGCCCGCACTGCTGCCGCGCCCCTGGGCTGCGCCCCCGAGCGCGGCGTCCAGCGCGTCCAGCTGCGCTTGCAGGGCTGCTGTCGCGGCAGCATTGCTGAGCGCCTTGTGAGCCACTGTCAGCAGCACTACTGCTTGGTCCAGTGCTTCCTGCCTGCTGAAGAAGTTCCCCGCCAGCAGTAGGTGTACCAGCATGGGCAGGTCTCGGATTGGCGGCGCCCAGGGCATGGCAGCTGCGTCCAAGGGCGGCCGGGTGCTCCATTTGAAGCCATCGTGCGCAAACTCAATGTCCATCAGTGGCTTGATCTGGCAGGTCCAAAACGCATGGGAGACTGCCAGCTGCGGGTGCTCCAGCACCCAGGGCAGCCCAGATGCCGCCGGCGCGCTGATGCACGTTAAAAATTTCAGCTGGGCGGCCAGCACCTCTGCCTCGCTGTGCGCGCCCTCCTCCGCATCCAGCAGCACCGCCGCCGCCTCCTCGTGCCAGGCTGCCGCTCTGAGGAAGGTGGCGCAGTCGGAGCTGCGCTGGTCGGGGGGGATGCGGCGAGCCTTCTCCACTCGCTCCTGGTAGAAAGTTGCAAAGTGGTGCTCAAGCGCCTGCCTGGTGGCGTCTTGCACGGCAGTGGGGCGGCGCGCTGATGATGGGCCGGCGGCCTGCTGGGCAGATTCAGCGTCGCCCATGCAGGCACCTGCGAGGCAGGCTAGCATCGGCAGGTGGGCAGGGGCCACCTTCGACGCAGTCAGGGCAGGTTGTGGCGGGGCAGCCTCGGCTGCGCTGCCCAGAGGAATGGAGGCACCACCTTGCCACTCGGAGCTGCCTGCTGGTCCACCCTAGGGCACGGCCGAGAGGAGGCCCGCTGGGTGGCTGACTGTGCAGAGGGTGGTGCCGGGCAGCTCCCAGCGCCTTGCTGGCAGCACAAAGAAGAGAGAGCTAAGGAGGTCGGCCCTTCCGGGGGGGAGGCTGCCAATGGGGGCGGGGACGGCTTCTGCGGGCCGCCCCCTTGCTGTCGCGCCCGAGTTACAAGGCGATCTAATCGTGTGCCTGCGTTCTTGTCCATTCAAAAGTTGCATTGAGACCCGGCAGAACGCCTGCTGAGCAAGCGAGCGGGAAGCTGGTTGTCTTCCACTGAACTCTTGACGCGACGACGTCCGAGACATCGCAACAGCTGCAGCGATCGCCAGAGAAAAGCGCGGGGGGTGGGGTTGGCGATGCGGTGTCGGGGCGGCGGGGCGGCTGCGGCAGCGACGGCAGTGCTCCGCGCGGCCAGAGCAAGACGCGGCTTTGCGAGCGCGGCGCCCACCAGTTTTGCTGCCGAGGCGCAGGCGACATTGATGCGAGGTCCGCTGCAGCATTGCCCTGCGCGCGCTCCACGTGCTGCCCGGCGCCGTGCTGCTGTTCTTAGCTCCGCTCCCGACAAGCCAAGCCTCCACTCCTCTCCACTGCGCTGCAGAGTATCAGCGCGGGCGCCCGCAACCGATGGTAGCCCCGTTCGAGCTGTCCATGGAGCAGGGGGTGGCAAAGTACCTGGCCTGGCAGCGCACAAACCGCCTCGCACCGCGCACGCTCCTGCGACCTGGCAGCCACGACGTGCGGGCCGCGCTCCTGCCCTTCTGGCTCTTCAGCACGCAGGCGCACGTACGGTTCACCGGCGTCGTGGGCGCGCACGAGAAGTGAGGGTGGGGACTGCAGGACGCCAGAGCCGCGGCCAGGGCAGAGCGCAGGTGCAGCCGCGCTCACCGTCACTCCCACTGTCACTCCCACCCGTGTGGCTGACGTGCAATCTGCTGCAGGGGGGCGCTGCACTGGGTAGACGCTGGGTGGCAAGACGCCCCGCCCCAGCGGCGCAGCATGCAGGTGTGTGAGCAGCACGGGTCCAGCAGCGGCAGGGTACCATGATGCGGCATGGCATGCAGGCGCAGTGACATCTGCAGTTCTCGCCCCACCGCCTCCTCAATCTGCCGCTCGGTGCCCTCTTACCCCAACACACCTCATTCACTGTCTCAAAGCAGGTCTACGCAGCATTCAACTTCCGAAGAGACTTTGCCAGGGCGGTCAGCAGCGAGGTCCTGCTGCCAAAGCTGCAGCTGCTGAGCCAGGAGGCGGCGGCAGCGGTGCTGGGCACGGCAGGGGACAGCGCAGCCGCACCGGCGCTGCACCTTCCCACGATGCGGCAGGCGATGGCCTGGGAGCTGATGGTGCAAGCTGTCAGGGAGCAGGAGGTGGGTGAGATCAGGGAGTTGATTGAGGCATGGGGATTAGCAAGGTGAATGAATCGACGCCATCCCCTCTGCGCAGCTGGCGCTGGCCAGGCAGTGGCTCAAGGAGCAGCACGCCACGTCACACGTGCGCCACCTGCCTGCCTGCCTGGCAGCGGCTGGCCCACAGCCCGCTGCCGCCTGCGTCCTTGCCCCTCCTGTCGCCCTCCCTTCTGTTCCACATTTTTGGTGTTGCGTCTCAATCCCTGCTCCCACTGGCTGCCTTGGGATGCAGGTGCGTGACGTGCGCGTGTCGCTGCACTTTTCGCACCGCGCCGCGCGCCTCGCCTTCCTCCCTGCTTTCCACCTGTCCTACACCTACGGCGAGACCTTCAATGCGCATGGGGAGCGCGTGCCGGAGCACTTTGAGGCGCTCATCAGCGGGGCAGGTGCGCATGGTCAGCGAGGGTCTGGAGGGCAGGCGCACGTGCCTCGAGCCCGCTGCCGGCGAGCTGCATGCCCGCTCTCACCTTACTGCTGTGACCGCACTGCCCTCTGCCTGTCTCTTTCTGCTGCCGTGCAGCCGAGGGTGGCGTGGCGGGGCCGCGGCACTACAGCGCGGCGCGTGCGGCGATGGGCACTGGCAGTGCGCTGGCGCTGGGTGCGCTGGGGGCCTCGGCTGTTGCCGCGCCCCTGGTGGGCATGGACCCTTGGTCTCTGGTCAACATTGAGTCTGGCTTTGCTTTCTTCGTGGGCTGCTCGATGGCAGGTGCGCTGGTGAGACGAGCGACTGAGCCACACACGCCGCCCTTGAGCCTGCTGCATTGCTGCGTTTCCCTCTTGCCCTCTCTCGTCGATCCAACAGCTCAAACGTGCTGTCAGCTGTGCAGGCCTGGGCGCACGCGCCTTCCCCGTCCTCCTGCAGCAGGCACGCGCGGCCACCAAGCTGAGCATCGCTGGGCTGCTGGGCGCGCCTGTAGAGCACAAGGCTGTTCTGCCAGGTCGCGGCGCGGCCTTGCACCGCGCCTCCACCCTGCGCCCTGCTACCTGGCACCCGTGCAGGCTGTTGAGAGCCGGCGCCTGCGGCAGGAGGAAGCTGAGCTGGAAAAGATAGTGGGCATGGGGCTGGGGCCCCTGGATGTGGGTACGCAGGAGCAGGAGGTGAGAGGAAGGTGGTAGGGCATGCAGGTGCGCATTCATATGCACTGGAACGCTGCCGCTGGGCTGGCATGGTGGAGCAACACTTGTGTTCAGGCTGCCTTGCACTGACGCAGTGTTGCCACTCCTGCATTGACCATGAATGCCCAGTCGCTACGCAGCGCGGCCGAGTGGCGGCGGTGGGAGGAGGCAGGCAAGGAGCACTGGGACGAGGGGCAGCGGGCGCGCTGGGCAGAGGCGCTATTTCAGGTGAGGCGGGGTGAGGCGTGGCAGAGGGGGACGCGCTGCCGAGGGAGAGGGCGGGCCCGCTGACTGCTGGCCCTCCTCCTCAGTGCATGCGCCTGCCTCTGGCTCCTATCGCAGGGCCAGCACCGGCGGCGCACCGAGCGCGCGCGCGTGCATAGGCGGCTGGTGGAGGAGCAGGCGCGGCTGCAGGTGAGGCGGCTGCTGCCACGCACCCCTGCGTGTCTGGATGCACAGCCTCTGTGCCCGCGTGGGCTCCAGATCCTCTCTGCCGCCCACCCTTGATTTCCCTTATATTTGATGTGTCTACTGCGTGTTCTGAGCCTGCACCAAAGCTGCGCCCGCCGCTGCAGGCGGAGGAGCAGCGCGAGGAGCGGCGGCGCCGACGGTGGGGCCACGCCGGGCACCACCACGCCTTCCGCCACGGCCACGCCCAGCACGAGCACATGTTTGCCGGGGGCCGCGGCGGCGGCTTGCGCTCCGATTTCCTTGGGTACTATCGCCTGCTGGGCCTGGACGCGGCGCATGGCCCCAGTGGAGAGGTGGGCAGGTGGCTTGGCTGGAGCGGTGCCCGGTCGGCAGACGGCTGGGGCCAGGCCGCTGCGATGTAGCTGAGTGCAGCAAACGGCTGCGGTCCCAGGGGACTGGCGACAGGGAGTTTGCTGTTGGGCAGGACGTCAGCAGGGGCCCCCTCCCTTGCAGGACATCAAGCGCGCCTTCCGGGTGGCCGCGCTGCGCTGCCACCCCGACCGCGTGCGGGGCGGCGGCGAGGCGGAGCGTGCGGCGGCGCGCGAGCGCTTCCAGGCACTCTCCCGCGCCTACCAGGTCCTGCGCGACCCCGAGCGCCGGCGGCAGTGTGAGTGTGCGCAGCGGGGGAGCATGCGCTGTGTGTTGTTGGGAGGGGAAGGGCGTACGCATTGGTCTTCTGTGGATATGGGCTGCTGTCTTGATTCAACTGGGCCGCTCTACCCCGCCCCTCACAGACGACCGCGGCGAGATCGAGGTCGGCCAGATGTGAAGGCCTGGCCCTCTGTTGCGACATGCTCCGCGCTTCTACCCCGCTCCTGAACTGTGTGGATTGCTGCTTCTCTGTTGCCTTTACTTCAAACAAGGCTCCTTGCATGCTTGCAGCCTCCTGCCACATGCAGCCTCCTGCATGTGCAACGCAGCAGTACCAGCGCGGGCCACAGATCCCTACCTGCTGGCACCACCGTGGTCACGAGCGCTGATCTCTTGGCGCCGCTGGGGCAGGGTTGACACTGCGCCCGCTCCTCTGCTCCCTTGTGCGTGGTCATCGAGCTTAGGTTCTCCCTGGGTTATTGAGCCTAGGTTCTTCCTGCACTGGAGACTTTATCCAGCCCAGATGCTTGGCAAGCGCGTGGCCAGCGCCTCGCGCTTGGCAGGCGAGCGGGAGCCGAAGCGGGAGGAGGTGGCGCGAGTGGAGGATGAGTCACAGCTCCTCGTGCCCAGGCCCGGCGAGCCAATGTGGGTGGTCTGCGATGGCGTGCCTGAGAGCGTGCCTGGACTGCAATCGGGCGGGATACTGAATTGGGGCCAGGGCGGGTGCCCCCTCCGGAGTCTTCGACTGGCTGACAGCCCAGCCACTGCCCTCACACGCTGCAGCCGGGGGAGCGACGGGGGCGCCTCCAGGCCTGCAGTGAGCTTGCCCCCTCACGTGCGCCGCTGCACCCCCCCCGCCACCTCCCGCTCGCTCGCAGGGCCCACTTCTTCGCACGCCTCCGCAGCGCCGCCAACCGCGAGGTGTTCCGCGTGGTGGACGCCTTTGACGCCGATGGCATCTACCTGTACAAGCGGCCCGTGCGCTCCTCCGAGGGCCAGCAGGTCGCGGAGCTGCTCGCGCTGTGCGGCAGCGTCTTCCAGCACTGCGTCGTGTACGTCAAGCGCGGGGGGGAGCTGGTTGCGCTCGAGTACGGGCCCGGCAACCAGATGGACATCACCGCCGACGTCACGCAGGTGGGTTTTAATGTATGTTTGTGCCGAGTTGGCTTGGGCACCGGCGGAGGAGCGCCTGCACGGCGCGGTGCACCGGCAGCCGCGACGGGCGCCGCCGACCGCAGCGCTCCCCGCCCTGCCCGCAGGCGGTGCCCCCCGCCCCGGTGGTGCTGCGCCCCGCGCCGGAGCCGGAGCCCGAGTGCCTGCCCATGCTGCACATTGCGGCGCCCGCGCACTCCCTTGACGCCGAAGCCGTGGCGGCGGCCGTCCGCTTCTGCGAAAGAGATACTCTTTATCACGCCATCTTTGAGAATTGCATCGCATTTGCGGGTGCGCAGGGGAGGCGCCGCTGGCGCCCTGGCCTCGGCCCGTGCGCGAATTGAAGCTTGCTTGTAATGTGCGCGAGTTGACCATCTATTATCTTCGCTTCACTCCACCGCCGCCGCCCCCCCCCACACACACACACCACCACACACCACCACCCCTGCCGCCGCAGACTTCATGGTCCGCCTGCTGACGGGCGGTGGCGTGTGTGGCGCGCCGCTCCTGTTTGACGCGCTGGCGGGGCGCGTGCCCCCACAGGACCCCCCCATGCTTCCGTTCATGCTCTCCATGGTCGGCCTGAGCGGGTGGCATGTGGTCGTCGACGGCGGCCGCCTCATGGCGCGCTTCCTGGCCCGCCACCCGGCCGCACTGGTGCCGCCGGCGGGGCGAGCCGCGCTGCGCGCACTGCGCTGGGCCGCAGAGGAGGAGGAGGGCGAGGCGGCCGAGGCAGCATCTTCGGACAGCGCTGACACTGCCGTGCCCGCCGGCAGCACGTTCACCAGCCGGCGGCGCGCCTCGCCGGTGGCACCTCGTGGGCTGCGGGCCCTGCCGCCCCGGCGGCCCAGCAAGTCGGCCGCGTGCAGCGAGGTCGGCAGCAGCTGAATGTGCAGCGACGCAGGCAACATCCAACTGCCGCTGCCAGCTGAACATCTAGCCTCTCCCCAAACAAATATTGCAGAATTAATCTAGCGGTCACCGGCACCGCCCCCCCTGCAACTACATCATCATCTGCTCCCCCTCTGCTTTCCATTGCTGCTGTGAACAACAATGACTGCGCATTAACCAGCTGCTTGAACCCTGTGCGCATGTACCTCGCGCCCCAGGCCCATCTTTTTCAGCACTGCTGGCAACCGGCAATCGTCTTCCTTCTTTTCATTTCATTTAGCGAGTAATGTGGACGAAAACATAGTGGGGCTGTAATAAATCAGGCCTGAGCGCATCGCTTGGCGGCGCCGGCCGCTCTTGCGGTTGGTGCGGCGCCCAGGCGCGCTGTGCCGGCGGCGAGACATAATGTCCTTGGATGCGGTTGTCCATCACACTTTCGGCTTGTTCCTGAGCTCCATTCCTTGTTCTTCACCCTATTATGCGGCTTGCTTCAGCTGAACACTTCCAGGCCCGTGCGCTCAGCTGCTGGACACATCGGTAGATCACACATAGCAGATGGAGCTGTGAACGAGCTGCAAATGTGCGCTGAACAGGCAGACGCGCAGTTGGCACGCGGGTTGTTCCCCAGCGCGCGTATCGAGATCACAAGACGATGCCATGCCAGCAGCGCGCAAGAGGGCGAGCGCGGGTTCCATCGGCAGCTGACGGGCGGGGGGTGGCTGCGGTGGTGCGATGACCAGGTGCCCTTCTCTTGTCCTGTGCAGACTTGTCTGCCGGCATGGCCAAGCCAGCCGCAGGCGGCTACCGCGTGGGGCGGCCGGCAGTGGCGCGCGTTATACTGAGCGCCACGATGCTCGTGGCTGTGGCCATCGTGTTTTTGAGCCCCGGACAGGCGCGGCACGCCAGCTGGGCCTCAACGGCGGCGGTGCAGCAGCAGCTACAGACGCAGCCTGCAGGAGTCGCCGAGCTGATTGACTCGTACCGGGATCTGGCGGACCTGGTGCGTTTGCCTGCGCTTGGATCCTCGCACAGCAGCTGCGTGGCGCCGCAACCTGATGAAAACCCGCTGCTGCCACATGCGCCCCTCGCTGCCGCAGCTGCCGCAGATGGAGAGCCACCTGCAGAAGAGCATGGACGACGTGGCGCTGACGGTGGGTGGGCTCGCGCGCCGTGCCCGGCGACTCGGCGGTGGGTGGGCTGCTGGGTGCGGCGCCGTGCGGCTCGAGCCGGTGTGCACGCTGAATGGGTCGAGAGCCTGCGCACTGCACACCTGCATTACAGGTCCAGGACCAGCACAATGTTCTGTACCAAGTCGTGGAGGTGAGGGGGCCTGCCCCTGTGGGACAATGCTCAAAGGCCCTGCAGGCGTCTGGGACACTCAGTGGATGGGGCAGCATGCACGCATGCGCTTTGACGCCAGGGGGCGCGCAGGATGCGCACTCGCTGACGTGGGCCGCTCCCCCCGGGCCGCAGAAGTCGCTGACCCGCCTGGCAGAGGGCTGCACGGTAGGCCGCGGTGCCTCTGGGCGACGCCTCCGCCGACGGCCTGCCTGTCCTGAGTGCGACGGGGCCTGGTGTGCCGCGGCGGGTGCAGGGCGAGCTGGAGCGCCAGAAGGGCCACCCCGTGAGGTCGGGGACCAGGCCGCCCTTCATCGTGCACACGCGCTCTGGAGGTGCGCACAGCCTGCAGCCGGGTCAGCTGGCGAGCGAGTCCGCCGCCCGCGCTGCACCTCCCCTGCCCTTCTCACCCTGGCCTCTGGACAGCGGCACACTCACTCTCCCGCAACAAGCGTGCTGTTCGCAGAGAATGAGATGCAGGGCTGGCTGAGCAACGACGACCTGCACTGGCAGCTGCTGCGGCGCTACCTGCAGTTCAAGCGGCACCAGGGGCAGCCGGCCAAGCTGGGCAGCCAGCTGGGTGAGCCGGGCGGCCGAGCCGGGCGGCTGCGCGGCCGCCCGCGCGCGCCTCCCTCCTCGCATAGCTCCTGCCCCGTGCACCTGATTGACCCAGGGCCGTGGGGCTGCTGTGCCGCTGCAGTGGTGGATGCGGGCTGCCAGTGGGGCCACTACAGCGTGTACGCGGCGCTGCACGGCTTCAGGCGGGCCAGCCAGCCAGCCGCACACGCGCTCCGCGAGACAACGGCGCCTTCACGCCGTGCAGATGTCCCCTCCACGAGCTCCCTTTCTCTGTGTGCGCTCCTCTCCGCCTGCGCCGCAGGGTCCTCTGCTTTGAAGTCGCGCCGCCTGTGGAGACGCTGCTCCCCGACACCCTCTCCGCCAACCCCAATGCCACCTACCTCGTCTGGCCACAGCAGAGCGCGCTGGGCGCGGCAACCGGCGCAGCCTACCTGCCACGCAGCGGCAAGGCGCCCCGCGGCTGGGCCGGCCTGGTGCAGGAGGCGCCGGGGCTGCTCCACCCCGAGGCGTGGGCGGTTGTGCCGCGCCTCGCGCTCGACGACCTGCTGCACGAGCGGCTCGCGCTGATGCGGCTGGACGTGGAGGGGCATGAGATCGCGGTGCTGCGCGGGGCGCAGGCGCGTGCGCCGGCGTGGGCGGGCTGGTGCGGCACGCCGCTGTTGCGCTGCAGGCTGCTACTGCTTGCTGCGTCCTCATGCGTGCCCACGTCCGCGCTGCAGGAAGCAATTAACTCGGGGCAGGTGGATGCCGTGCTGATGGAGGTCCATCCCAAGTCCTGGGATAGGTGCGCCTGCGGTGGCGTTTTCCGGCAGGGCCGGGGATCTGCAGTGGTGCTGCTTACGCCACAGACAGGCTGGTGGGCATGGCAGCGGCAACAGCGCTGCCGCATGCCCTGCCCCTCTGCCCAGCAAGGACGGGTGCCGCGCTGTGCAGCCTCAACGTGCCTCAACGTGCATGCCGAGTTGAGCAGCGCTTTGCTGCGTGCAGGTCGGGCGTGTCGGTGGAAGAGGGCGCAGATGTGCTGGCGCGGCTGCAGCAGGCGGGCGGGTTTGCTGTGTTCTTGCTGCTGCGCAATGACGTTCGCTGCCCTGGCCCCCAGGCGAGCGAGGCAGCGTCTTGTTTTGGCCTCCTTTCTCTGCTGGCGCTGGCAGTGCTCCTTGCCTGCTGGCAAGCCACCTGCACCAATGTCGCCTGTCCTCTGGGTGTGCGGGTGGGTGCGGTTGTGTGGGCCTGGCGGCTTGATGCACGGGCACCAACTGCCCCGACTGCCGCAGATCCGGTCACTGGGCCTGGGCAAGCCGGCCGAGGGGCTAGCGCTGCGGACGGTGGACGACTGCTGCGCGTGAGCGGCGGTGGTGGGGCAGTGGTGTGAATGCGGCAGAGCGGGGGTGCTGGGTCAAGGGGCATGGAGCCGGCGGGCCTTGCGACTGGGCTCGGCTGCACCGTTGGTGCAGGGGCGCGGACACCGAACCGGCTGACTTGGACGCCGTTGAGCTGGCAGCCCCCTATGACAAGTCTCTGAAGACCGTGCTCACGTACGTGGGTGGAGGGCAAGGGAGGGAGGCGCAGGCTGAGCGGGCGGAGGAGGGGGGCGGAGGAGGAGAGGAGTGCAATGCTGGCCACTGTGCCTGCTGGAAACGTGGCGATTGGGAACAATGCCGACGGCCCTGCGACGTGCCGACTTGGCCTCCCCGTGGCCGCGGTGCAGCGCGCTGGTGTCGGGTGGCTGGGAGTGCAACCTGTGGTTTGAGGGCGCCGCCAGCCTGGCCGACGGGCAGCGGCAGCTCAGAGAGTCGCCGACCACCATCTCGGAGCAGCTGGCGCGCGCCAAGAACATGGGCGGAGTCAACAATTTGCTCCAGCGGATCAGCCAGCACAAGCAGCAGCAGCAGCTGGCGGCGCAGGCAGCGGCAGCGGCAGCAGCAGGCGCAGCGCAGGCAGCCGCGGGTGCGGGAGGAGGCGCGGCGCAGGCGGCCGCGGGCGCGGCGCAGGCAGCCTCGGGCACGGCACAGGCACGGGCGCAGCAGCAGCAGCAAGGTGGGGCGGCAGGCATGCAGCAGCAGGAGGCAGCTGCGCAGGGTGTAGGACAACAACAACAAGCGGCTGCCGCAGCGTGATGCTAGAGTTGGAACCAGTGCCTGTTTATTTCGTTGTTATAGTTTTTGACATGGTTGTTGACATGCTCCGAGGTGGCGTCTCGACGACGCGGACAGAGGGGCCTCAGAAGCATGCATGCCCAGGCTCCGCGGGGCCAAAAGTGACAGCGGTGGTGGCGGGCCCTAATAACTGACTGACACTAGTAATGCATGGCATGCCCCGTGACACCCTGTTAACGGTTACACCGGCAGGCCTCCCTCCCGCAAGCATGGCATGACTGGAGGAGCAGGAGAACTTAGGCGCGTGCCGCTATGTCTCTCCAGCAGCGGCCCCGCCCATCTACGCCGCCACGCCGCCCAGCAGCCGCAGCGCCGCATGCGCTGCCGCCTGAAGCCGCTGCACCACCTCGCGCTGCTCCCCCACCAGCGTTTTGACAGCCTCCAATGGCTTGAATTGTCGCTCGAAGCCCCACGGCGGCCGCGCCCGCTGCGCCTGCTGCTGGCTGGCGCCGGCTCCGGCAGAGGAGCCAAAGAGGTCAAGAGCTGCGGCCGCCTGCTTGACTAGCTCCTGCTGCGTGGGCTGGCCCAGGCTGCCCAGCAACGCGGCCACACCCTCGATGCCGGCCCGCACGTTGGCCGCCGCCTGTCGCACGCCCGCAAGCAGCTGGCCGGCGGCCGCCTGGGCGGCGGGGCTGCGTTTGCCGGGGCTGCCGGATGCCTGGACCAGAGCCAGGCTCCAGCTGTGCAAGCATGCGGCCGTCCAGGCCGCCTCCTCCGTCAGCAAGCTGCTGGCCAGCGCCGGAGCCCGGCTAGCGGGCAGGGGCAGGCCTGGCAGTTGCCCGCCCGTGGAAAGAGCTGCAGTGGCAGCCTCGCAGGCAGCCTGCCACTGCTGCCCGAGCCGCTCCAGCGCTGCCTGGCCGGCCGCAACACTCGCTGGGTCAGGCTCCTCTTCGCGCGCAGCAAGCACTGCTTGGACAGGATAGGCGGCGGCCGCCAGCGCTGCCAGCAGTCCATCCAGCAGTCCAGCTGCAGAGTCAGCCAGGGGTGTACCCGCGCTGAGCAGTTGGCTGCAGCGCAGCAGCGCTGCCAGCTCCGACTTCCCCAGCTGCTTGCTCAGCACCGCCGCCAGCAGGGAGGGCAGCAGCCAGCGCCGCTGCAGCGCCGCCTGCTGGCCAGCCCGCCAAGTGGCCGCCGCCTCGCCGCGGCTCTCTGCGGCTGCCACTCCTGACCACCAGCACGCCGCAAAGCCTGGCCAGGCGGCGGCTTGCTGAGTGTCGGCGGCCTCCCACCAGCCCGCCACACCCGCCCGTGCAGGGCCAGCGTGAGGGGGGAACCAAACCGGGCGGGTCGCCACGTCCTCGTCGAACCGCACTGCTGGCCTCTCGGCGCCCTGCTGGTCCTCCCCCTGCTCCAGGCCGCCCACCAGTTCAGCAAGCGGGTCCTCGCCCAGCCGCCGCGCGGCCTCAGCGGCCGCCTCCGCCAGGGCCGCAGGGTCGCCGCCGGCCGCCGCGCCGCGCAGCTGCAGCGCCGCGTCCTCAGCCTTGCCCAGCAGCCGCGTGTGGCTGTGCAGCAGCCGCTCTTTGAAGTCCACAAACTCCAGCACCTGCAGCACAGGCGCGCGTGTGGCAGCAGAGCAGAGTGGGAGGAGTTGGCAGCAGGGAGACTCAAGGACCCACTACGCCTCGCTGCTACAGACGGGCCCCATCTGCCGCAGCCTCAGGCATCGCTTGTGCACAAGCCGACTCCTCGCGCCCCTCGCACCCCTCTCAGCCGCCCGCCCACCTTGGAGTATGTGCCGTGCTGGTGGGCCATCAGCAGCGTGTCCCCGGCGTCCCTCTCGTGGTCGGCGTGCAGCCCCGCAACGCCTGCCAGCCACCGTGCTAGCTCGCCATCGGCGCCGCCGCTTAGCAGGCCTGGCAACAGCCAGTGCCCCGTCATGCTGAACGAACGAGGGTGCGGGGGAGAAGGGAGGCAGGGCCTCAGGGCTCAGCTACATCAACAAGTGACGTTTTGACAGCACGAAGTGGATTCTGCGCCGCGGCACCGGCGCACACGCCCCCACCTGTCGTGCAGGATGTGCTTGACGTCCAGCCCCGCAAAGTGGCGGGCGGCGGCCTGGGGAGCGCCCAGCAGAGAGTAGAGCGCGGTGCAGGCGAGGCGGAAGGGCGCCGAGACCTTGCGCCGCACCTGCGCGGGCGGGCGTGGAGGAGCAGGTGTGAGAGCTGGAGTCGTGCTGCCCGGTGCATGACCTGCCCAATGGCTGCTTGTATGCATCACTCGCATGGCGGCCTCACCTGGGCCGCCTCCAGCACCAGCACTGCCTGCACCATGCGCCGGCCCAGCTGGCCGGGTCCGCCCAGCCGCCCAGCCGCCAGCAGCGCTGCCACGGCCACGGCGACAAGCTCCTCCCCATAGCCCCTCTCCTTCTCGTCCAGCGTCTCTGCAGGAACACGAGAAAGAACGGGACTGTTGAGCAAAGGCAGGACAACCTGGGATTGGCGCAGGAGAACCCAGGATCAGCGCCGCGTGCTTGGCCATGCGACAGTCGGGCGACATGCAAATGTTTGCATGTCGCGCGGTCGCGGCGCTGTGCCCCAGCGCCCCATCGCGCCCACCTGACAGCGGCAGGTGCTGCTCATAGAGCTCAAGCAGCTGGCGCGCGTGGGCCTCCGCTTCGTCTGCGCTGGTGAATGCAGGCAGGCCGAGCTCGCTCTCCAGCAGACGGGCATTCACAAGGCGCTGCAGCAGCTGCACTCCATTCGCCCTGCTACTGCTGCTGCTGTTGCCGTTGCCCGCGGACGCCGAGCTGCCGCCGTTGACTGCGTCCGCCGCGCCGCCAGAGCCGCCGCCGCTGCTGTTGTCGGCGCCGGTGGCAGCCTCGTCAGCCGCTCGCCGCACCTCTGCCGCCAGCCAGGCAGCATGCTCGCTGCTTGCAGCCAGAACGGCAAGGTATGCTCGCAGGTCAGGGGTGCAGCTGAACGTGTGGCCAAGCTGCCTATATGCATGTGCCACCTCTGACACCAGCTGCTGCAGCAGCTGTTGCCGCTGCGGGCTGTCGGCCGACCCGGCCGGCGCCACCAACCTCAGCCGCCGCAGCAGCAGCTCTAGCGATGCCAGCTGCGGTGTGCGCAGGCTTCCTGCCGCCGCCTGCTCCCGCCAAGTGTCGTTGCCTAGTACGGCCGCTTGCAGCGCCACCAGCGTCTCCTCTGCCGCCGCCACTGCAGCTGCCGCCGCCGCGGCGTCCATCGCAGGCCCAGAGCCCCGCTCCTGGCCCTGCTGTTGCAGCTGCTGCAGCTGCTGCTGCGCGTGCTTCGCCATTCTGTCCTGCAGGTCGGCTAGCCCGCCCACCACGCCCGCGGGGAAGCGGCTGCCCGAGGGCGCGGCCATGGCCACGCCCCCCGGCGCCGCCGTGCCGGGCAGCAGGCAGTCGAGGTACAGCTGCCAGGACTGCCAATCGTCGGGGTTCCCCAGCAGCGCCTCCTTGTAGCAGGTGGCAGCGGCCGCTGCATCGCCCGCGCGCAGGGCGGCCGCGGCGCGCAGCTGCAGGCGGTCGGCGGCCAGCGGCACCGCGGCGCCCACGTCGCTCTCCACCACCTCCAGCGCCTTGCGGGGGCTGCCCTGGCCCTGCGGCGGGGGGAACGGCGCGGGTACGCGGTTGCGCGGCCAAGGCAATAGAGCCGCCGGCGCGCCAGTGCTGCAAAGCGCCCTTCCTCGGCGCTCCTGTCTCTCTCCCGCCCGCTTAGTCTCTCAACCGCCCGCCCCCAACTGCCCGCCACAGCTGTGCCCTGCTCGCGCCTGCAGGATGTCAAGGTAGAGAAGCAGGGCCTCATAAGAGACACGCCCTGCGCTGCGCTCCACCTGGCGCGCCGCCATCGTCTGCGCCAGCTGCAGCAGCTTCTCCGCTGCCAGGCCGCCGCCACCGCCTGCAGCGGCGGGCTGGCCCAGCATCGCGGCACGCGCCTGCAGCGCGAGCGCGCAGACGACCCACCACCCGTAGCGGTCGCCGCCGCCCTCGACCTCAGCACCGCCGGCGCCGTGGGCGCGCGCGCCCATCGGCGCCGCCGCCGCCGGCGGCACCAGCTTGGCCAGCTTGGTGGCCACCTGCTGCTGCTTCACAAAGTTGCCCTCGCGCACGTAACAGCCAAACAGGCCGACCAGGGTCTCGGGGTCCTTGGGCCGGCGCTCGGCGGCGGCGGCATACGCTTCGGTGATGGTGGCAGGCGGGCAGCCGGCCGCCTTGTAGCCAAACGTCATCGTGCTGAGCACGCGGTCGGTGGCGGGGCCCTCAAGCACCAGCTCGGCCAGCACCTGTGGCGGCCGGGAGTGCGGCGCATAGGCGAGCAGCGACCAAGGCAAGCAGCGACCTAGGCTGCCGCAGGTGGACCTGCCAGCCACCCCCTCACCACCCCCATACCCGCCTGCGATCTGCAGCAAGCAACAGTGTGCCTTGCCTGCAGGCCTTCTGCGCGCTTGCCACCCTTGATGTGGGCGTACGCCTTGAGCGCCCGCAGCAGCTGGTCGCCCTTGTGCTTCTTCAGTGCCGCGTCCGCGACCTTGAGGGCCGCCTGCGCATGGCGGAGGGGCATGGTGGTCGAGAGGGGGCCAGGGGTATGG
Organism: Chlorella sp. A99; assembly: GCA_003063905.1. Classification (NCBI taxonomy): domain Eukaryota; kingdom Viridiplantae; phylum Chlorophyta; class Trebouxiophyceae; order Chlorellales; family Chlorellaceae; genus Chlorella; species Chlorella sp. A99. Next base: position 1,471,742 of record PCFQ01000005.1, read on the forward strand.
GCTGCAGCCAAGAGGCGGGAGGGATCACCTTCCAGTTGCGGACTTCGATTGCATCATACACCGGCTGCAGCCGGCGGTTGTAGGCGTCGCTGTCGGCCATAGCGCCTTCTTTGAGAGCAATCTCCTCGTGTCGGCGGCAGTGGTGGGGCGGCCGCCACTGCGGCCGTCGGCAGTGCGCTCCACTGCGGCTGTCGGCAGTGCGCTCTGGCCTCCCCGCCTCAGCGCCCTCACTGCCGCTCTCCCTGGTGAGAGGCCGATGGGCGATGGAGCGATCGAGCGCAGCCAACCCAGTGGCGGCACTGCTGAATTGCCAATCGATTGAGACCAACGTCGAGTATGGCGTCAGCCGGATTGGACGCAATGTGTTTGAGCAACTGTGGCACTTGTTGGGCGGCAATGTGCACAATAGGCGATCGCCTGCTCGAATAAGGCGTGCTAGAGGGAGCCGAATTGAGGCGGGAGTGCACAGGGCACGAAGACAAGACAAGTTGCACCCGGTCCCAAAGGTGGGGCGGGCCACGAGCTGCCGCCCGGCGGCACTGTGGCCCACCGCCGCCCGCTCCGCCTCTCCCCCCCACACACCAAAGCCAGGCGCGCTAGAAGAGTTGACGCCAGAGCGTACCTCTATGTAATCGACACAAGCGAAATGCCACCACCTGCGCCCAGGCCGTGCATGGGGGTTGCCGCCACCCACCGCCGCCCGCAAGCACAGCACAGCGGGATCAGGCTATGGCCCTCTCTCACGTGGTTGCAACCAAAGCCGTGAGGGGTGGAGGGCGGCATTGATTGCATGACATGCGGCAACCCTCCACGCGGGCGGCACCCAGCATGTGGGCGTGAGCACAGCGGCGGTGGGCGCTGGGGACATTATCTCTTGCCTCGTTTCGTCGCCTCTCCTGTTCGACTCACTTCCCCACTCTCTGTGTTGTGCTTCCTTCGCCCACATTTGAAACCTTTCCACACCCAACCCATTGGCGCTCATTCGCCTTTCAGACGCCCCAAGCAGCATCGGCACGCTCCGAAGAACATAGCCTAGCTCCTAGCTCGAGATCGCTAGGAGGCATAGCGCAGAGGCATTCCGCCACTGCGCCCAAGGCGGTAGAGCAGAGCCGGCGAGCGGGCCGGCGGGCGGTGGCCGGCGTGGGCCTGATGGCAGCACAGCCCCCAGAGGAGGGCAGCGCCGGCATATACAGCCTACCCCAGCATCTCCTCTACCGCATTCTGGAGCAGCTGGGCGCAGAGGACGGTGGCAGGCACAGGCGCGACCTTGACCTTTTTGTTGGTGCAGGGCCCCAAAACAACTCCTCTGCCACCCCTCGGCATTGGCGGCGGCCGCCTCCACCTTCTGCTCGCCCTCGCCCTCGCCACTAGCCAGCCGGCAGGATCATGCGCAGCTGCATGTGATACGCCTGGTGTCCATGCAGACCCAGCATACGCCTGGTGTCCAAGCTTTTCCGCGACACCGCAGACCATGTGTGGAGCGTCCATCTGCACCTGAGGCAGCCTGCTGACCTGCCGCCCGAGCTGCGACAGGTGCGTTTCGCTGGCCGTTGCGCTCCTGGATTAGTGCTTTCCACCCTGCGCGCCCTCATCCTCGTCTGCTTCTTTCACCCTCCTGCGCCAGCTCAACTCTCGGGGTGTCCTCTGCTGCAGGCATACGACCGCACTCTGGAGGCCTATCTGGATCACGTGGGCGGCCTGGTGACGGCCCTGGCGCTGGACCCCATCCACGGCTCGCCTGGCCCCATCCTCACGCGCCTGCCCGCCCTGCGCGACCTTAGCCTGTGCAACGCCAGCCTGCGCGGCTGCGAGGAGGCGCTGGCTGGCCTGCGGCAACTGACGGGTCTGGCGTGGCAGAATGAGGCGCGCCAGCAGCGCTCGGCTGCCTCGCTGCAGGCGCTGCCACCCGGGCTGCGCTCTCTGGAGCTTGCGCTGGCCCAGGGTCGCTCCGACCTGCTGGCTGACTGCAGCCTAGGCGCTGCGTTTGGCCGAATGGCGGGCACGCTCACCTCGCTCTCGCTCACGCTGGGCTCCTACGTCCGCGGGGCCGAGCTTTCCGAGGCGCTAGGGAGGCTGACTACCCTCCAGACCATGCACCTCACGCTCACCAACGTCGCGCAGCTCCACCCCGGCAGCTGGGCCACGCGGCTCAGGGCCCTGCGCTCGCTGTCGATCTTCAGTGCGGCGATGGTCCGCATGTGGGCCGGGCTGGCGCTCCTGCCGGCGCTCGAGGCGCTGTCGCTCGAGGGCTCCGTTTCGATCAGCCCGCATGCCTTGGATGTGTGGCGCTGCCCCCACCTAACCTCCCTGCGCTTTGGCTTCCTGGCATTCGGTGCGGCCTGCAAGCTTGTTGCGGCCGCTTGGCGGCTCAGTTCTGCCTGTCTGCGGCCCTCTGCGGTAGCTATGCATGCGCTTTAATCTCCTCCTGCTTCCCTTGAGCAGATCGCCTTCATGACGAGGCGGAGGCCAGCCTCCCATCCCTGGAAGAGCTTGCGTTGGAGCATGTCAGCTACTGCACCGATGATGAATTTGCGCTGGGCGGCCCCGCAGGCCTGGCCGGTGCGGGGGCCCAGCCCCGCCTCCTTCCCGAAAGGCTGTGCGCCGCCATGCCGCGTCTCAGAACGGTGAGTGCAGCGCAATCGGCCTGTGCATGTGGCTCAGCAGCAGCTACTTTGCGCTGGCGGAGACACCAGCTCCTGACCACGGCCGCTCTGTGTGCAGCTGAGGCTGCCACGATGCAACCTGCGGGCCAGCAGGGGCTTTGCGCGTCTGCTGCTCGACGAGGTGACTCAGGTAGGTCGGGCACGCCTGGCTCCACTGTGCTAGATGGCGGCACATGCAGACTGTTGGCGAAGTTGGAAGCAGGGTCCGCAACCCACTTTCCTTTCTCTGCTCCCCTCCTGCCCTCAGCTGAGCAATCTTCAAGAGCTGGACCTGGCGCACACCGGGCTGGACGAGCTGCCGCAGTCGGTGGTGCTGCTGCCCAGCCTCACGTCCTTGTCGCTGAGGCACACCCCGATCCGCAGCCTTCCGCGCGGGGTGTACCTGTCTGGCCTGCGCCGCCTCGACATCAGCGGTTGCACTGCTCTGAGAGAGCAACAAGCCCTGACGGGCGTCACGGCTCTGGAGGAGTTTTAGGTGCGGGAGAGTGAGTGTGCGCTGCGGCCATGCTGCCTGCGCTTGTGTGCGCCGCGTGTCGCCATGTATTGTCATCCTGATTGCGTGCGCCGCCCTTGGCTGTTCTGCAGGTCCGGCCATCGCGCTCGATGCTACGCTGGTGGAGCGCCTGGCTACGCTGGGAGGGGTATCAGTTGCGAGGAGCTCGTAGGGGAACAGGCAGCCTGCATCTGTTGATACACCTCATCGTGGTGTGTGGTGCATGGAGTGGCATTGGGGCATGTAAATGAATTAGTGTTTGGCAGCTCACGACAGGCACACAGCTCAATGAGATGAGTGCATGGGCTCTGTCATGCGTTTGCTGCATGTTGCCAGCAGACCCAGGCAAGTCCGCAGCGGGCGCTGCAAGCGGGCGGCCCAACAGGTGTTTGTGCTCAAGTCGCTCGATCGGCCCGCTTTGCACTTTGCTCTTCACCTGTGTTCTCTTGCGGTGCTCTGGGGCACGATGGGCAAACAACAGCGAACAACCGGCAAGCAGCAGCAGCAGAAGCCGCAGCAGGTGGAGGCGAGTCAGCAGCAGCGAGCCGAGCTGCAGGAGCTCGAGCAGAAGCGGGGGCAGGTCGCAGCGGAACTGCGGCAAGTGGAGGAGCAGGTGGGTTGCCGCAACGGCTCTTGCTGTCTTGCAGGAGCCGAGGCAGCGCTCGAGGCAGCGCTCGAGGCAGCGCGGGGCGTCCGACTCCCCGCCCGCCGCCCGCCTCCGCACACTCCGGCGGCAGGGCAGCGCGCCGCACCGAACACCGTGCTCCTTCATCCGCCACGCCAACTCCTGCACTCTGCAGATCTATGACCTGGAGACGACATACCTGGCGCAGTCCAATCCGATGGGCAACGCGATCCGCGGCTACGAGGGCTTCCTGGGCGGCCAGAAGAAGGGCGCCCCAGCCATTGACGAGAGCGACCGCCTGTTCAGCTGGTCCTCTGTCACCGGCCAGCTGCACGTGCAGGGTCAGCGATAGCACTAGCGGAGCACTATAGGCAGCCGCTCCTGTACAACCCTGTTTTACGTCGCTCCATGTTGTCCCGCTCCTCCCCGCTCCATGTTGTCCTGCTCGCTCTCCTGCTCATGTTGTGAGACTTCCATGTCTGCTACAAGCAACAACCACAAGCAGACCCGCGCGAGCTGAGGCAATACAAGTCACGGCATGCAGGTGAATTGTGGGCTGGGAAAGAAAGAAAAAGGGCGGGGCATGGGGCTAGTGAACACAAGCCGAGGTGCAGCTTGGAGGCAGGCGATGGTTGTACATGCGCAGCACCAATGAGCTACAGGGGGCCACGCGGCGGTGAGTACTGGTGGGTCAGCTCTGTGATCGAGGGCGGCGCGAAGCTCCTGTCCCCGGCCGCGCCGGGCGTGCGCGGCGTGAAGGCGCTGCCGCCAGGGCCACGCTGCCCCTCGAGGTCGCTGAGCTCCTGGGTGGGGCCCCCGCCTGCGTGTGCTGGGCCCTCCTTGTCGATCAGGGTGCGGCGCAGCTCGGGGTCTGCCTGCGCGAGCGGCATATACTCGCGCAGCAGGGCGCGCATCTCGGTCTGCACATGAAGGAAAAGACCGAATCGAGGCTCGAGGTGTAACATGGTGCGAGAGGTGCAACAGAGCGGTGCACCAGGGGCTCCCGTGCAGTGTTTACCTGCATGTCGCGACGCAGCTTCAGTCTGTAGGAGGCCATGCCCACAGCTACGGCACAGCCCGCGCTGAGCAGCACGACCAGGGCGATCAGCCAAGCGGGAATACGGCTGCCGCCAGCCAGCGCAGAGGGCAGGCAGATGCCGGGCACGCCATTGCCGCCGTGCTGCAGGGGGGCACGGGAGAAGCTCAGGGCGCTAGAAACCAAGGCGGCCACAGTGAGCGCTTCGGCTGCAGGCTGTCACTCGCCAGCGTGAAGCCGGACTTGCAGGTGCAGCGGTAGGATCCGGGCGTGTTGATGCCTGCGACCAGATGCACGTCGCTCGCGTCACAGGCCACCCAACTGGTTGCAGCACACACCAGTCCTGCCCGCCCTCTTGCGCGATACCAACTCACACTCTTGGTCGCAGCCGCTGATGCCCAGCGCGCACTCGTCAATATCCTCGCACTGTTTCCCATCCCCCTGCCAGCCGGGCGGGCACCTGCGTGCAGGGCCCAGGAGGCCAGGCGCCCTCGCCTCGAGCAAACCATGCGCCCATCTCCCTCTGCTCCAGGGACGTCAGTCAGCAGCTGGCCCCGTGTGCCAGCGCATCCATCATGCGCTCGCCTGCACATGTAGCCCCGGAATGTGTCGACGCAGGCCGAGGTGCCGCTGCCGCCGCCCTCGCGCCAGCAGTCGTCCGTGCCAGCCGCGCACTCATCGACGTCGAGGCCGCCCGCCAGGCAGAGCCCGGGCTCCTGGCCCTCGCTGAAGCCGGCGCAGAGCGCGCGCAGCACCTCTGCGCTGGCCAGGCGCCCTCGGTACTGCAGCCAGCAGATGGACGTGGCGGTCGGTCGCATGCGCGAGATCTGTCGCAGCAGACATCGACGCCCCCGAGCATTCAAGACCTGATTGTCGTTGATGACCAGAGTTGGCAAAAGCACAATCGCCCCGCGCCCGCTGCCACCATCGTCCCACTGCTGCCGCATCTCGTCTGCACAGCAACAGGAGGCGCACACCAGAAGCACCACGCGTGAGCTGCTGCCCAGTCAGTGCCTCTCGCACGCTGCCACGCCCCTGGCCCACCTTCCAGCAGCGGCAGCGACGAGTCCTCGTCCATCATGCCCACACAAACCTGCACCGCCGCCACGTCCTCCTGGCTCATGCCCACCGCCCGCATCTGCGCCTCGGCACAGGGCCTGCATATGTGGCAAGCGGCTGGATCATGCAGCAGGCCACCCGACGACGTGGAGCCAGCTGCCCAGGTTGTAGCTGCCGCCTGCAAATCGACACCTGTCAAAGCGCGAGGCATCCATTGTGCAGACAGAGAGAAAGCGGGTGGTGAAGCCCCACCACTTCCATGCCTGTGCGCAAGGGAACAGGGTCAGAGAGGAGGGAGCGGCCGACGCGTGCGGCACGCATGCTAGCTAACATGACAGGCGGCAGCAGAGGACTGTGCCTTGCCTGCTGCGTGTCGTTCAGGCGGCGGTGCACACACAGGGTGCGCAGACCCTCCTCCACCACCTGCAACCGCATGCAGCGCGAGTCAGAGCAGCAGCGCCTATTCATGTGTCAGTAGAGCACGCGCTCTCTCAAGCGCGAGCAGCTGGTCTCGCCTGTGCACCGCTGTATCTGGTCTCCCATTCCTCGGGCACAGCGTTGATTGCGCAGTACCGCCCATGCCTGCAAGTGGCGCAGCAGCATGAGAGCAGGCTTGCTGCAGCAGGCAGACTGGAGGCAGTATAAGGTGCCAAGGTGCCGACGCGCCGCTCCGGCTCGCCTGATGCAGGGGCGCGTGCAGTCCAGTGGGCTGCCATAGCACTTGCGCAACATAATGTGGGGTCTGAGCGGCAGCAGGAGCAGCAAATAAACGCATGTGAGCACGCGGCACACTGGGGCCAGCAGCGCGGCAGGAGACGATTGCGGGCGAAAGCACCAGCCGACTGGTCTCTCACGTGAACTGAGTGTAGCCTGGGCGCTCCAAGCTGATCGCAGTGTCGTGGAATTCCTTCGGGCAATCACAGAGGGAAGCGAACAGGGACAATGCATAGATAGATGTACAGGAACCGACAGCGCCTGAGTGCAAAGCGCCCTCGTGCTGCTCCTGCCCACCCAACGCGCCACCCCCGGGCACCTGCCTGCAGGAACGTCGCCGCCGAGCCTCGGGTGCCCTGGTTGGCAGAGAACCACTGCAAAGAGACAATCAATAGTGGGCGCAGCGAAGGCAGGGGAACGTTGCGTCGGCCCCCGCGTCGCGGGTCGCCGCCGCCTTGCCGCTCTTTGCAGGTCGCTCACGGGCTCCTGCCGACCCACCAGGTCCCACTCCACGCGTGCATCAGGATGCGTCACTGCTTCTCGCCAGTCGAGCTCAGCAACCACGGGCTCGCCCGCAACACCCGCTAGCTGCGCCTTGAGCCGCTCGCCCACGTCCTTCTGGATCAGCAGGGTGGAGATGCGTATCTGCGCAGCAGGAGACATGGCCGAAGCGGCAGGACTCGCGGCCGGAAGTGAGCAGTAGGAGCACGAGAGGGTGGCAGCCCCCGAAAGCAGCGACGACAGTGTTGGGGTGCAGGCGCGCCTGTGGGATCAGCTTCTGCGCCTTTTTGTCCTCCTCGGGTACAGCCATTGTGATGAGCGGCTCCTGCACGGACGCATGCTGGAGCGTGGCTGAGACCAAGCGCTGGGCTGCCGCCGCCAACAGGGCACAGCGTTGCGCACGTGCGCTGTCGGTGCTTTGCTCCTGCCTGCGTGTGATCGTAAACAATGACGCCTGCAGCGTCCGCCTGTTGCGCATGGAAGGCCTGCGGTGGTGGGTCGAGGTGTGCAAAGTGAGGCACGCATGGAGCGGCGCTTATCATATGCAAAAGTAAGGCTAAGCTGCTAGGAGACAGCCCGAACATCCCACGCGTAACCAGTCCCCTCTTTCACTCGCCTTCTCCACGAAGAAGCAGGCGCCCCTCAGCACCAACGCCACCACCGGCAGGTCGCCCCGCCCACGCAGCGGTGCTCGGAACGCCTCGCAGCCCAGGGCGTTGCTGTCGTCATAAACCAGCTCAGCCACAAGCGTCCCTGCGCGCGATCGTCAGAACAGCATGGGAAGGCGGGGTGGAGTGTTTGGGTCTAGGTACCTGGCGTCCAGTGTGGAGAGGGCGAGGGCGAGAGCAGGCTGGCGCCAAGCAGCAGCTAGCACCCACCACCCCTCACCGCCGTACATCGGGCTGCCAAAGTCGCCTGGCAAGGGACGGCGACAGGCAATGGCAGTTTCAGCACGTATGCAAGGCCCAGCAGGCCCAGCAGCAGTGCGGCCGGGAGCCTGTCGAGCGTCAGCGGCAAGCGCCACACGTGCCGCCTCACCGGAGGCTGCGTCAAAAGTGCCAGCCATAGCACTCGGCGACTTGATGCGCAGGTTGCCCTTCTCCACCACAAACGACGCGGCCGCACAACCATTAAACCCTGTCGCCGCGAGCAGCGCCACGAGCGCTGCAAGCAAGCTCCACCACGGCTGCATGGTCCGACTTGGCAGAGGGAGCGTGCGACAGAGCCTCGGACGGGGCGCCGGCGAACGCGAGGCGGCTTCCGCAGCAGCCCCCTGCACGACCTGGAGGCAGAGTCAGGCGTGGAGGGAACGAAGCAGCGCCAGAGTGCTAACACACAGGGGGGTGAGTGCACGCTGCCATGTAGGCCGAGCCAGGGCCCGGTGCTTTCCACCCAGCGCCCTGCGTGCTGCGCTGCTACTCCTCTCGGTCGTTACACCAGCCTGCCACAGGCGCATTAGCGTCACGGAGACACCCAAGTTCTAAGAATCGGTGGTCGTGTGGAATAATCGGCAATCACAGAGGGAATGGCCCCATGCGCGAGGCGCCGTGGCATCAGCCGAGCGTCCGCATAAAGAAGGGGCATGAATAATGAATGGAAAAGAGAGCTCCTGTGCCCAGTGCCATGGCCGGGCCGCAAAACGAGCGTCACGAGCATGTGGCGGCTATTCCAGCGCTGCTGAGCCAGGGGGAGTCGAGTCATTCCAGGCTCATCACACCTCGACGGGCTTGCTGTAGGTGCCGTTGCAGTCCGACTGCGCAAAGCAGGGGGGTGCAGCAGATGGCGGGGGCGTGAGCCGGCTGGAGGGCGCCGGCCGGCGAGTGCACTGCCTGAGCGGCGCCAGTCGGCTCGGCAGCCCCGGCTCAAAGAGTAGCCCTGGCAGCAGCAGCTCACCTTGATGCCAGTCTGGTTGGTGAAGCCCGCCTCGTTCCAAAAGGTGTAGGACAGCATGCCAGTGGGCTGCATCTGGCAGCCGCTGGACCCGGCCCAGGCCAGGTTGGACGTCTCCCAGCTGTCGGCGCCGCCGGTGTAGTTTGCAAACACGTCCCACGACACGACCTTGAAGCTCAGCTCGGGGACTGCACATCGAGTGTTTGCGGGACACGCCAACCGGGGGGGCGCAGGCAGTGCAGCGGGTCAGGGGTGCAGTGCACAGTGCGCAGGGCACAGGTGCGGGCTAGGGCAAGATGCGGTGCGGCTGCCCATGCAGTGCCAAACGCTTCACGCACTCGTGTTGTTGACGGCATTGTAGTTGGTGTCGCCGATGGAGCAGGTGCTGACCCACAGGCTGCAGCCGTCCTGGTTGCTGCGGGCAGGGAGGCGGGGAAGGGGGGGGGGGCAGGGCGGCGTGGGCGATGCGCGGGGCCCGGCCAGCACGAGCGCAGGCTGCGCGGAGGCGGCGCTGCCGCTCCTCTGCGCCTCACCGGTTGATGCCCACCGACACGTCGCCATTGAAGCTGCGACAGCATAGGAGCGTGAGGATGAGGCAGCGTCAAGCCCTGCTGCCGAGGGGGCAGGCCTGCAAGCTAAGGCAGGAACCAGCACGCTACATCCATCGCCCGCCTGCCCCCCTCGCACCTGCTGTCGTAGGTCTCGTTCGCCCAGGACAGCGTGTAGCGGAAGCTCTGTGACCTGCGCGGTGTCGCAAACACAGCCAAGGAATGAATGAGGCAGATAGCCATCCAGAGCGCAGGCAGGCGCGCAGGCGGCCGGCGCGGAACGCGAACACGTCCCTCGCCAAGGGGCGCAGGCGGCGGCCGCGCACCAGTCGGTGTTGAGCTGGGGGATCAGGGACCACCCGTTCTGGCCCGACGACGCCGGGAGGCCCGACACGCTGAGGCACTTGGCGGGGATGCTGGTGGGATGGGTGCAGAGGATCTGGGGGGGGGGGGCGAGGGAGGGAGACACCGTTGCACCACCGCTGGGGCGTCGCTGTGCGCCTTGAACCCTGCTACGCAGCCTCCCGACCCGGCCTCTGTTCGAGCTCGCCGCAGTTCCAGGGGGGCACTCTTTGCAGCCGCTGCTCAGGAGCGTTTCAGCCGCGCCCGGAGCCTTCCACCCCCCAAACCCACGACCCACCTGGATCGTGGCCCAGGGCGTCGTGCTGACCAGGCCGGTCTCGCCGGAGCAGCAGAGGGTGTTCTCCACATACAGGTTGCACTGCGGATTGGGGAGGAAGAAGGCACGCCCACGTGAGCAGCGCCAGCGTGACACTCCCCAGCCTGCGGCGCGTGCCACCGTGAGCGCAGCAGCCCGCAGCCGGATACCCCGCGCAGGACCCCCGTCCCCCCCCCCCCCCGCCCCCCCCCAAAAACAAATGCACCTGCGGCGGAATGTTGTAGTTGCAGACCGGGGGCGGCGGCGGGGGGCTGCGCGCATGCGGGCGGGAGCAGAGATGGTGATGGGCCTGCCGAGCTGCTGCACGCTGGAGTCGACGCAAGGCAAGAGCCACCGCTGCCTGCTGCCTCACCTGGGCGGCGGTGGGGAGGGGGGCGGGGAGGGCGGCGGCGACGGGGGCGGGGATTCGGGAGGGGGGGGCGGGCTAGCCGTGGGCGGCGGGGACGGGGGCGGAGGAGGGGGGGGGGACGCCAGGGGGGGCGGGGGCGACTCCACGGGGGGCGGGGGCGACTCCACGGGGGGCGGCGGCGATGCCACGGGGACCGGCGAAGGCGAAGGCACGGGGGACGGCGAGTGGGCCGGGCTGGGCGACTTGCCGGGAGGGGGCGGCGACAGGATGGGCGAGGGCGGGGGGCTCGCCATGTCCGGGCTGAGCGGCGGGGCCGGGACTGTCGCACCACGCAAGTGGTGGTGGTTAGAAAGTGTTCATAGTCAATCTGCTGCAGTAGAGGGACAGCGCCATGTCGAGCAAGCCATGATGCAGTTGCGACAAGGCTCACCTGGGGCAGGGGCAGGCGGGGGGCTGGCCGGATCGACAGAGGGCGCAGGTGCTGGCGCGGGCACGGGCGCGAGCTCCTGGGCGCCGGCGCAAGCCACCAGGAGCAGCAGCGCCAGCGCGGCCGCCGAGCGGCAGGAGGCCTTCATCGTGATAGCTTTAGCAGATGCTGGTAGGATAGCGGCGGCAGAGCTGACAAATCTGCAGCCAGCGATGGGGGGGGGGGGGGGGCAGCGCGTGCAAGGGAGTCCGGAAAGGCGCGCGCGCAGGGGCGGGGCGACGCCCCCTCCTTCCTACCCCGCGACCCACCCGGCCCCTCACGTCTACGGCTGCCCTCTGCCGCACGGAGGCAGGCAGAGGGAGGCTGCGGCGCTTCACGAGGCCGGTGCCCAAGCGCTAGAGATCAAAAGTGCAGCCGCCCCCCCTCCCCCAGCTCGTCGTATCGTGCCCCACACGCACAGCAGGAGCGATCGGGAGCCGGACGTCGACTCACCCCACTTGCGGCGCCTCTACGCTTTGAGGGACGTAGAGCGCGACCCTCTAGGCAACCACTTTGCGAAGAGGAATGATCCAAGAGCCTGAGGCTGGGCCTCTCTTCATCCCCCCCTCGGCAGATTGCCTTCCACCCATGGACTTCAATTCAAATATGAATGGACAGGCGGCCGCGTTTCAGGGGTGGGAGGGGTGGGCCAACGAAATCGTGGCCGTTGCAGGCCCTGCCGAGTCCGTGGGGACTTGCACTCAGCCGCTGGGGGCCGGGCCAAGGCCGCTTTCCTGCCAGCACTTCACCCAATCTCAGCATAACAAACTGCCGCGGCGGCGGTGTTGCCGCCCCACAGATGCTCAGCAGGGCCAGCCATAGGAGTTGGCGGGTGGCTGGCCCAGCTCCGAGCCTGAGGCTGGGCTGCCTCTCTTCCTCTTAGTGGCTTGCCCTGCAAGACAACTGCATCCCCCGTCTCCTAGCAGGCGGGGGGCGCAGCTGCTTGTCGTGCGCCGGAAGATGCGCGCGCGCGCGCGCTCAGCGCCTTCAAGTGCCGCCCCGCTGCTGCTGCTGCTAGCACTTGCTGCACCGGCCGTGCCGTTCCCACATGCACCGCTGCTGCGCAGGCGAGATATAATGGCTCACGATATCTGCACCGGCAGGGGGGGGTGATGGTTGTGCAGGGGCCTTAGCGACAGCAGCCACGGCGTCACAGCACCATGCACTGCTCCCAACCACCTCTGCAACAATGGCACCCCACCCGAGTAGCGACAGCCGCCAAAGTTGAAGCGCCGGTCCTTCACCAGGTGGATAGTCCAGTTGCGCTCCTGCAACACCGCAGGGAGCGCGCATTGATCAGGGCGTGTGCCGCCGGCGCCGGGCTGGCTGTGTCCAGCATCACGGGCTGGCTGTGTCCAGCGTCACACCCTGGCTTGTTTGTCACTTGCACCACGCTGCCCTCTCGTCCAGCCCCAGGCCAGCACGCCACCTCACCTGGGCAACCCACTCTACCCAGCTTCCCATGCTTATGTCTTCCAGCTTGAAGAGGCGGCCCCCCAGGGGCTCATAGGCCGCACCTGCAGCAGGTGGATTGACCAGGTGGTTGGCTGCAGCAGGCAGGTGGACCCTGCAGCAGTAGCATCTGCACTGGGCACGCTCCTCCTGTGGCTGTTTGCGGCACGTCACATTCAACGTTCAACAGTAAGCACCACAGGCGTCAGTGCAAGGCCTCCCCCCAGGCAAGGCAACCCCCACCTGCCGCGATCTCTGCAACGATGTCTGCCGACAGCACGTAGCCCGCGCCGTGCGCCCAAGGCGGGTAGCGCTCTGAGGGCCACTCCTCCTGGCTCACGTACCTGGAGTGACATGACAAGGCAGAAACGATCAGGCAGGGATGATACTGCCGCCCTGCTGGCACAAACACCCCCATTGGCTGGCGGCCGAATGTGCGGGACGATTCGGCGGTTCTCCTCAGCACTCTACCCTAGCTGTTCGAAAATCCGCCGCGCTCACCACTGGCTGTTGGTGTTGCGGTGGGGCCCGCCCCCGGGGTCTTCGATATAGCCCAGGAAGAGGCGCCGCCGCGGCAGCTTCTGCAAGTAGCGCACCAGCCGTCCGACGCGGACATAGGAGTCATCGTCGACCTGGGACGAAGAGTGGAGTGTGTGGCAGTGACATTAATCAGAAAAGAAATTATTTTTCAGAAGATCGCGCGGAAGAGACAGGCATGCACACCGACGGCGCAGGGGTCCGTCTCGCTGCGATCCTTCGCACCTTGAGCAGGTGCGTGGCTGCCGCATCGGCGGCTGCAAAGCGGCAGGCCTCGAGCGTCTGGTAGGTGATGTTGAAGTAGTGCTCGCCCACGGTGGGCAGCAGCACCATGTCGCGCCGCGCCGCCGCCTCGAGCCGCAGCTGCAGGTCGAATTATTCGGAGCAACAATCACGGCCGACGACTGCACTCGCAGTAGGCGCCAGTGCAGCAGGGCGCACACCTGATCCCACGCCGCCCTGCCTGCCGGCCGGGACAGGAAGAACTTGTACGCATGCACCTGCACACGGGCCCACAGCTGGCTGGCGCTCTCGCAGCTCCTGTGCGCGAGGCGTGCTGCCCCAACCCAGACTCGCTGCAGCAGCGTGCAGGCGGCAAACGCACCTGCACATGGCTTGCCCACGTCGTGCGGATCGCATCCCTGGCCTCCCGCTTGCCAGCGGCTGAGAGGATGCCAAGGTACAGGCGGACGTCCTCGCCTGCGCTGGCATGGCCGCCGCCGGCAGCCCCCGGCTCCACATGCGTGCCTCCAGCGCTGCCACCGCCAAGATGGATGGGCCGCGCGCCGGCCTGTCGGCCAACGTGCAGCACCTCTGCCAGCGCAGCCAGCTTGATTGCACCGAGGCTGCCAGCCCGCTGCGCGCTTTCTGCCGCGCCACCTGCATGCAGTGCCGCTGCCTGCAAGTGCACTCCCTGCGCACCAGGCTCCTCCTGCTGGTCGCCACTCTCAATCAGCGACAGCCGCTGCTGCTGGAAGGCGCAGGCTGCAGCCAGGGCCTGGACTGTAGCCGCGTCCGTGGTGCCCCAGCAGTGGCAGCGTGCGTGCAGGAAGGAGAGGGCGGCCGCGCAGCACTCGGGAAGTGGCGTGCCTGGCGGTTGGCTCGCTGTGCCTGCTGCCGGCAAGCAAGGCGCATCCTGCCCCGCCGAGGGCCGTTGCAGCTGCGCCAACAGCGCCTCGCAATCGCGCAGAGCATGGAGATCGGGCGCCACGCCATCAGCGCTGGGACAGGCATCCAGCTTGGCGAGCGCGCCGCCGCCGTCCGCCACCGCCCGCCGCACCAGGACGACCGCGGCCAGCACTGCGTGGGCCAGCGCGGCTGCCAGCAGGCAGGTAGCCCTCGACCTGCATCTTAACAGCTGCGGGCGCATGCTTCAGAGCTTAGAACCAGAAGCCCTGCAACCAACATCACGCAAACAAGGCGAAGACGTCCGTGATGCTCTCACAATGTGTGGGGGAGGATTGAGGCGCGATCGGAAGAAGCAAACAGAGTTCACTGCTCGAGCTTCCAACTCTGCGAGCTTTCGCGGTGTGAGCCTTTCTCACCTCCTCGACTCTTCCATTCGATCAAACGCATCTGCAGCCGCAGTTGGGCTAGCACCCCCCCGCCGCATCGGCCCCTTCCGCACCCGCACGCCGCCTCCAAGCAGCAAACAGCAACAGCTCGGAGGTCTCGGCGGTGAGCTCGGTAGAGCAGTGAGAGAGCTGCTCCCGTGCATGCATCGGGTTCTTTGGCACTCAATCCTGCTGCATGCAGTGCGCTGGGGAAGCTGCAGGGCAGTGACGGCACGGGCAGGGGCGATGACTGCCCGGCTCCGCCGCCTGCCGCCGCCGCTCGCCCCACTGGCGACGCTCGCCGCACCCATCCCCGCTTCGCTCTGCTGACTCGCAGTGAGCAGCAGCAGCAGCAGCCATGTACTTGATGTACTATGAGACGGAGGATGGCACGCGGGAGTACACGCTGAAGGCAAGAGACATCAAGTGCTGCTGTGCTGTCGTGAACTGCGGCCCACCGCGGCTCGCGTCGCATCATTCCGCCACCGCGTGTGCCCACCACTAGCTCCCTGCCCTTGCCCAAGCGCAGAAGACGGCGCCCGACGGCACCCCCACCCAGTCGGCGCATCCTGCGCGATTCAGCCCCGACGACAAGTTCAGCAGGGAGCGTGTGACCATCAAGAAGCGGTTCAACATCCTTCCCACGCAGCTCAAGCCCCACGAGTACTGAGCGGGCCGGCGGATTAGGCGCCCCAGCCGCGCCCGAGCGCTGGCCGCTGGGCGTGTCGGCGCGCCCGACCCACTTTGGCTTCCTTGTGACTGTACCACTGTGACAATCTGATACCTTCCCTCTCCTGCCGCATCTTCTTCCACCCCCACATGTGGCGTTGTTTGTTCTGAATCTAAACCCTGGCGCCAAGTGCTGGTCGCCTGTGAACAATGAGAGAGCTGAGAGAAACAAGAGAGGCCGAGGGGGGGTGGGGGAGGCACTGGAGCCAACAGAAAAACTTCACTCTACCTCTAGTCTGCAATAGTCAGGGGCACGCAATGTCATGTGCAAATGTCATGTGGCAGCCGGCAGGAGTGGTGGGGACGCAGAAGCAAGATGCGGCACGCGCTGCTGCCCGCTGCACAGCACGCAACTTTTTCAGTTGCAGGTTGCGGCTCAAACTCAGGTGTTCTCAAACTGGCACAGGTGTTCTTTCAGGTCAAGGATTTCGTGCAAGTAGCAAGAAAAACAGGATGCAGCAAAGTTGGAATGCATCAAGTCGGGGACGGGATAATGCAACTGCCACCAGGGACTGTGGAAATTAGGCCGCGTCAGCGGCCTTGCGAAACTGCTCTGCCTCCTCGGCCGCCACCACAATCAGCATGGGCTGTTGCGGCGCCTTGCTCTTGGCGGGCAGAGAGTCAAACGCAAGACGCCTGTAGACAGACGCCTGGGCCTGGTGGTCGACCCAGCGCCACAGGGGCGCCGCTGCGCAGCGCCGTCGCCGGCTGTCCAGGGCAGCGACGACGCATGCGGCTGCGATGGCCGCCACGCCCAGCACAGTAGCGGCGATGGAGAGGAGGCCGCCAGGCGGGGCCCACCAACATGGGCGGGGAGGAGCATGGGCGCCTGCGTCCTCCGCCAGCGTGGTGGGCGTGCCGCGCTGCGACTCGCTCCACGAGTCGACATGCACGAGCAATGCGGTGGGCAGCGCCCGCATCAGCTGCTGCACCAGTGCGTGCTGGTGGCGCTGCTCGGCCGCTGCGTGGGCCTGGGTCCCAGGGCCCCAGCCATGCAGCACGAGGCGGACACGCAGCAGCATCGGCTCTGCCACCTGGGCGGCAGTGGTGGCGGCGTCGGTTGCGGCCGCCACCTCTGCCGCCAGCTGGTCGAGCACCGCCTGGCGCAGGTGCTGCTGGTGCGGGCTTGCGCCCGCCTGCCGCACGCTTGCCTGCTGCATGCCCAGCAGGCGCTGCAGGCCCTCCAGCTGCTCCTCATCCACGGCAGCGCCACCCAGGCTGTCGGCAACCAGGTCGCCCCGGTGCCCCGCTGCCGAGCTGTCGAGCTTGGCAGCAGTGGCAGCAGCGGCAGCACGTCTGGCAGGGCCCGATAGCGGGATGGCGAGGGGCATGGCCGCCAGTCTCTGCAGCTCCTGCTCCACCTGCTGCCGCTGCTGTGCCATGCCCTGGAGCCGCAGGAGCCCCTCCAGCTGCTCGTCATTGTTGGCTGCACCAGCCCAGGTCTGGCCTGCCTGCTTCAGGGAGCGTAGGGACACGGAGGCTGGCGCGGCGCCTGCTGGCTCAATCAGTCGCTCCACGCCCGCCACCTCCAACTGGGCCTGCACGCACGCAGGCAAGGGGGGCAGACAGGATCTGAAAAAGGATGGCCAAGCAGGGTGCAAAACCATCCACCGGTTCGAATGATGCTGAGGGAGGGCAAGGGGAGTTGGGGGGAAAGAGCAGCTGTGGACGGCAGAGCAGGCAATGCGGCCACTCGGGGCGCTTGCCTGGCTGGACGCGCGCAGAGCGTGGAGTGCCAGCGCCATCTCCTGCGGCTGCACGCCGGCAACCACCACTGCCACCTGCTCCGGCGCCTGCTCGGCTGCCCGCAGCTGTCGCGTGCTTCGCGCCGCCACCGCGCGACCGACCGCCTTCCACTTGCTGGCCCTCTGCTTACGGGGCGCAAAGGCCGCCGTGGGGTGCCCGCTGGCCGGCTGCACCTCTGCCGCCAACAGCAGGAGAGCGGCGGCAGTGATGACGGTGCGCCAACTCGCCATCCCACCTGCAGTTCAAAGGAGCAGAGATCTCGACACCTCGGCGAGCTGCGCACGTCATCGGAGCGGGCCCAGGAGGGGCGCCAGAGGGGGAGGCAGGCAGCTCGCCCGCGCCCAACTGCCGCCAAACTACCTTGCCTGCCTGATGGCTCTGATGTCCCCGCGGCAGTCCCTGTGCGTCTCGCAGCGCCCAGGCAAGTCGTGTGCTTGAAATAACGGGGCAAATGAGGGTCTTGACAGTTGGAACTTTGCAAGCTCTCGCGTGTGTCGTGCCCGGCCCCGGCGAGCTGGAAAAAGCTCAAAGCAAGCTGAGCTTGAGACAGAAGCTGCTGAATGTTGAATGTGTGGAAAGAAGCGTGTGCTGCAGCAAGCTGGCAACCGCTCTTGCAAAAGTCTGGCATGCAGTCGCCCCCCTTCCCCCCGACCAGTGGCAGCGCAATCGTGTCATGCATGCGAGGGCGTTTGCAGGCCTGAGACAGGCAGAGGAGGCAGGTGGCAGCCTTCAGCCCACTGTCAGCCGCCTATTCCCGCAGCGAGAGGAAGACATAGCGGCCGTATGCGAGCGTTCAGTTATCGGTGATGGCGTGGTTTGGGTGGACCGATTTGATGCGCGGTGAGCGTGTTTGGAGGTCTGGACTCGCAGCAGGCCGGAGTGGGGGCGAGGCTGACTGGCACCCCACTCCCGCGCCCCACCCCAGGCTGCTCCTCGACGCCGACGCGATGCTCGCGTCGGCGCGCCCAGCGCGCCAGGCAGCGGTGCCCGGTGCCGAGGCCGAGCCGGTGGATGAGGCGATGCTGGATGCCGAGCGCTACCGCGACCTCGACCCCGCCCGCGAGCACGAGCTAGCAGAGCACGGGCGGCTGCTGTGGTCCAGCAGCCGGGCGTCCCCGCCCGCTGCGCCGCCGCTGCCACCCGAGCAGCGGCGCCAGCAGCAGCGCGCCGCCGTCCCCTACCGCTACGGCGGCGACCAGCAGCCGCAGGAGGCGCCGTGGGAGGAGCCTGCCGCGCACGCCGCAGCCGGCTACCATGCAGTGGAGTTTGCGTACGATGCCGACCAAGAGCCAGCGCAGCAAGATGTAGCACCACTGCACCAGCGGCAGCAGCAGCAGCAGGCACTGCCCATTCCGGGCCCTGACGAGCCGCCGTTTGTGCCGCGCTTTGCCATCCCCGAGCGCCTCCACCGTGCGCTGCCCGCCACGCAGCGCCACTTCCAGGCACGAGGGATGGCAGCCCCGAGAGTTTGCCCGCCCCGAGCTGCTGCTGTGGCTTTGCCCCCCACTCGTTCACTTGAGCTGCACACCTGCCCGCCCTGCGCGCTTTCTTCAGGTGCTGGAGCAGACCGCGGGGTTTGTGCGGCAGGGCGGCAGCCAGCTCGAGGTGCTGCTGCGCGTCAGGCAGGCGGGCAACCCGCTGTTTGCTTTTCTGCTGCCCGGCGACCCGCTGCACCCCTTCTTCAGGTGAGCTGCAGTGAGGGGTGTGATGGGCGCATGCCAGGGAATACCTTCAGCCAGTTGAACAGAGCTCTGCGCACCAGGATCCATCCCCCCTGCCTTGCCCGGCGCGCACGCAGATGGCTGGTTGAGACTAAACCCTCCGATCTGCTTCGTGTGGATGCCGCACCGGGGGCTGAGGCAGCAGCGGCGGTGGCGGTGGCCGCCGCCACAGCAGCACCAGCTGCGCCAGCCCCCGCGGCGGCAGCTACAGATGGCCCTGCTCAGCAGCAGAAGCAGCTTCTGGGGGAAGAGGACTCACTAGTGCTGCTGTGGCAATATGACGATGACTGGTGCCAGGGTGATGCAGAGGAGGAGGCCGCACTTGTGGCGGGAGCTGGCGCAGCAGGGTCGGCAGTGGGGCAGGAGGCGGCCGGGCGGCCGGCTGCTGCGCCAATCGCCAGCGAGCCCGAAGGCCCGCATAATGCAGACGCAGCAGGCGAGGCTGGCTTCGCTTCTGCTGGCCCTTCTGCCGAGACCCAGGCGATCATGGAAAAACTGGTGGCGTTTGTGCAGGTGAAGTTTGCGCCGGTGCTCCACATGCGTCGCCGACTCGACTGTACGTTTCAGCACTGACCTCTGTGACGCTGTGCAGCTCGCCGCATCCTCCCGCCAGGCGGCTGGCGGCACTGGCTCGTACCTGCTTGGTCTGTCTGCATCTGATAAAGGGATTGGCTCCCTCTTGTCAGATGCTGGCTGCTTAAATATACGCTGCACGCTGCTGCCTGCCTGTGGAAGATGGGCTGCCAGCCACAGTGCAATACGCAGGTCCAGCTGCAATGCCGAAGACCTGCCCCAGCCTTCTCATCTGTTGGCTAGACAGCCATCCTCCCTGCCCCTGTGCTGGGTGACCACAGTGCCGCTGATGGTCTGTCCCTCTTCCTGGTATCCTCTCCCTCTGGCCGGCGTCCGCAGAAGAATGGTGCTCGCTTTGAAGCGGTGGTGCGTCAGCGGGAGCGCGCCAACCCACGCTTTGCATTCTTGCGGCTGGCGCACCCTCACCACCGCCACTACAGGCAAGCTGCGCCCCTGGGGCCTCCGGGGTGCCCACTGCGCCATTAAGCCCACAGCGCCACACTGAAAACTTTTGCTTTTGTGGGACCGCAAGAGAGCATAACAAGCACACCTTCTTGTCCGCTACTCCAGGCAGCTGCTTTCTGCTGCGCTGGAGAGTGAGGAGCAGGCGGACAAGTTGCTGTCAGAGGCACAGGCGGCGGCCGCCGTGACCGACCCCCTGGCGCCCGTCCGCATGGGGTGGGCGCAGAGGCGGCTGGCGCCTTCGATGCCCACCCCCGTCTCGCTGGCAGCCCCCGCTGGTGCGCCAGATGCAGCGATAGCTGCAGACATGCCAGAGGCAGCAAAAGGGGAGCGCACAGCACAGCAGCGTGCAGCACATGAGCAGCAGCACAAGGAAGTGCCTCCTGGTGCCGAGCCAGCGCTTCCAGCCGTCGTGGCCGCCGCCTCTGCTGCAGCAGCAGCCTTGGCGCGGGCCACAGCAACAGAGGAGCAAGTCACACTCTCCTTCAAGCCCAAGTCTGCGGAGGAGATCGCAGCCGAAGCGGCGGCAGCGGTGAGCACTGGCAGAGGCCTGACCCAGGGGGCGGCCTCCTCGCTGGTGCTGGCCGCTGCCGTGTCTGCGGCAGCAGCAGGTGCTCCGCTGCCGCTGTGGGTGCGCGAGAAGCAGCAGCAGGAAGTGGCTGCCGCAGCAGTGACTACAGCAGCCATCATGTTGAGGAAGAACAAGGGCCCTGCTGCCAAGGCCCTGAAACAGAGGGCTGCGGCATTGGCGGCTACCTGCGCTGCCACAGAGGCTGTAGAAGCGGCGGCTGACAGCTCCGGCACGGCATCAGCAGCGACAGCCGCAGGTGGCGATGCAGCTGCTCCAGACCAGGACACTGAGGCAGCGGCCGCAGCTGAGGCAGCAGCGGCGGCGGCGGCGGCGGCGCGTGAGCAGAAGGCTGAGGCGGCGGCGGCGCGGGAGGCCGAGGAGCGCTTGAAGGCGGAGCGCCTGCGTCGGGCCAGGGAGCTACTGGCCAAGCAGCAGCAGCTGGCGGCGATCGAGGCCGCCCGTCAGCGGCAGCAGGCGATCACGACGCACCGCCGCGCATTCCTAGGGGATGAGGGGCTGGAGGGCGGCAGCAGCGCCATCGCCGCCTCTGCAGTTGCGCCTGAGCTTCCCTCCATCGAAGGCTTGGCCCTCGCGATGCGCATGCGGCGGCAGGGCTCGGGCAGCACCCTGTCGGGCCTGCCGGAGTCTGCCACAGGAGGCGCCAGGCGCCCCGACGGGGAGGCGGCCAGGCCCGGTAGCACCGCCAGCCAGCACCCCAGGGGGCCGCAGCAGCCCAACGTGCTGCCCGCAGAGGCCCTCGCGCAGCATCGAGCGGCATTTGCGGCTGGCGATCAAGGGCAGAGGGACGGAGGCGTTGCGGCACCTGGCGGTTTCACAGGCGCTGAAGCGCAGCGAGGCATCCGGGAGCGGATTGCGGCGGCCAAGGCAACGGACGCTACCGCAGCCACCTCAAGCCGTGCCACATCCACAGCAGCTGCAGGCGGCAGCGGTGCAGTGGTGGCGCTGCCAGAGCAATCAGAGGGGAGTGGCGGCGTGGCTGGAGGGGGGTGGGATGCGCAGGGCAAGGATGGGGCCGCACACACGGCCACCAGGAGCAGGGGCCGCGACCGCCCGCGGCGGCGGTCCCGGAGCAGAAGCCGCGAGGGTTTGCGGCAATGGTCACGGAGCAGGAGCAGGGAGCGGGGCAGCAGACACAAGCGGCACTCGCGCCGTCGCAGCAGGTCGACAGAACGGCGCTGTCGCCGCCGCAGCAGGAGCAGGAGTCGCAGCCGGGAGAGGAGGGGCGGCAGGCACAAGCGACATCGGCGTGGCAGGAGCAGGGAGGGCCGCGACCGGAGCATCAGCCCCAGCCCCGTTGACAGCAGCACGGCCACAGCTGGAGGGCTGCCGCCTGCCGGCCCTGCGCCCAGTGCGGCCGTGCTCGCGCGCGTGCGGGCGGCGCTGAACGACCTGAAATGACGTCGCATTTGCTCAGCCTGCTGCTCTGCCCACTCAGTCTGCTGCTTGCCGCTCTGCAAAACTCAGACTCCGGAAAATGGAGTGCGCAACGGGCAGGCGGTGTGAACGGCGGATGGCACAGGCGGGCTGCTCGGGGTCGGCGTAATGTGCCAGGCTAGGGTTGCGGCTGTCTTTTGCCGTATTCCGTGCTGTCAACGAGTTCTCCTTGGCTGGTTTGCGAGGGCCCAGGAGAGCAGTGGCTTTGGCCCCCGCTTGGATTGCATGCGTTCGGCCTGAAGGTCTTCCGAAGACGCTGAGATCGCGCAGGTGAGGAAAAAGGATCGGCCGCTGTTGGGCCGCAGGGCCGCCGGGTTCCCTCCCCTTGCAATGCTCTCGCCAGGCTCCCGCCGCCCCACGATACGCTAAAGCGAGCCAGGACAGCACATCGCGCTAGCCAGGTCGCCTGCCGCCCGCCCGCCGCCTGCTGCCCCGCCGACTGGACTACGACCATCCTCTGGCTCCATCCTCTGGCTCCATCCTCTGGCTCCATCCTCTGGCTCCGCTGCAGGGTCGGCAGTCACCATGGCAGACACGGTGCGCTATCTGATGGAGCGCATGGTGCCGGAGCTGGAGGCGCTGGAGGACCGCGGATACTTCAGCCGGGTGGAGATCCGGTGAGCGACACCTGGCTGCCACCAGGCCTCGACGTGCTTGCTGCCTGGCCGCAGCACGCGCCGACACAGCCTGCTGCCGACGCGCTTGCCGTACTGCAGAGCGATCGTGCAAAAGCGGCAGGATTTCGAGTATGCACTGAAGCGCAAGGCGGCCATCAAGCGCGACTACCTGCGGTGAGGTCGCCCCTGCGTTGCGCTGCCCTCTTCCCCGGACCTGCCCAGCTCAGACAAGGGAGGGCGATGCCGCATGATTCTGACTCTCCCCCCACAACAACGACAGGTACATCGAGTATGAACGCGCGCTGGAAGAGCTGCGGCAGCTTCGGCGCAAGGAGCGCGGCATCACCGGCAAGACCAGCCTCGCCGAGTATTGCATCCCCCGCAGGTGTGTGGTGCGCTTGCGCGCAACAGCGCACCTGGGGGCGCGCGCGCTGTCGCTCGCCGCTCCCGTTGCTAGCGGCTCTCGCGCAGCGCCGCGGGTGACGCGCGCGCCTCAGCCCTCTCCTTGCTGCATCCTTACATCTCCCCTCTCCCTCCGCCCAGGATCCACTTCATCTACGAGCGCCTGCTCCGCAAGTTCCGCGGCGACCTCTCCCTCTGGTCCGCCTGGCTGTCGTACTGCCGCGCCTCGGGCGCGGCCAAGCAGACGAGCCGCGTGCTGGCCAAGGCACTGCGCCTGCACCCCACCGCGCCCGCGCTCTGGACCTATGCCGCCGCATGGGAGTTTGAGCACAACCTGGATGCGGGAGCGGCGCGCGCGCTTATGCAGCGCGGCCTGCGCATGTGTGGCGGTGCCGTGCCCGCACTCTGGCATGAATACTTCCGTCTCGAGCTGCTCTACGCGCTGCGCCTGCGCGAGCGGCGGCGCGTGCTGGGCATCGCGCCCGAGCAGGGGGGTGAGCGCCGAGGGAGCCAGGGCGTGCACGGGGCCATAGCGCGAGGCGCCATGCACTCGCTGTGCAACTCAGGCGCTTGCCTGGCTCACCGCTTGCCACAGAGGGGCAAACCTACCTGTGGGCCCTCGCGGTTGCGTGTTTGATCCCCTGCACACTCCCGCTGCGCAGCCATTGCCGAGGACGAGGCAGGCGATGAGTCGGCGGCAGCAGTGCAGGCCGTGCTCAACGGTGCAGTGGCGCAGGTGGGCTGGGGGAGCCTGGGACCTGGGGCCTGCCAGCTGGGCCATGTGTCACGTGCTGAGACCATCCAGGTCGCTGCCCGTTTTTTCGCAGCAGCAGTGTTGAGAGCCTCCGCACACTCTGTACCCTTGCACTGCCAGGTGGTGTTCCGCAATGCGGTGGCGGCTGTGCCCGACTCGCTGCCGTTCCGTGCAAAGTTCCTGGCCATCCTCGCTCCCCACCGCTTCCTGGGCAGGGCAGACCTGGAGGTGCGGAGGCCGGCGGTGTGTTGGCCGCAGAGCAGGCGCCGACAACAACCGCTGTGTGCCGCGTGGGCTTCAGGCGCCCTGCCCTTTAGCTTCACGCTGGTGACACCCTTTCTTCCATCGCAGGGGGTGATCTACCACAGCATCAAAGAAGACTTTGCTGGCAGCCCAGAGGCCTGGGACCTGCACGCGCGGCGGCATCTCGCAGCCGTTGAAGGCAGCAACGAGGGCGGCGCACGCGTGCCGCCGGCAGCGCTGCATGCGGCAGCGGCTGTATATGAGGAGGCACTGGCAGCTGCACCTGGGGCGGAGGTGCGCCAGCTGCTCATCGCGTTCCTGACCGAACAGCTGGCGGCGGCGGTGGCAGCACCACAGGGCAGAGATGAGAATGCAACCGCAGCGGCCGAAGTGCAGCAGTGGACATCCGAGGCACTGGAGCACGCGTATGCAGGGGTGAGTGGGCATGGCTGGGGAGACGTTGCAACTGGCCGTATTATCAGAGTTTGTGAGCGCTTGCCACTCCCTCCGCCTGCGCAGGCATTCGAAGCGGGGCAGGTGACGGAAGAGGTGGCGGTGGGCGCGATACAGATGCGCCTGCACCTGGCAGACCTGCAGGTGGGTGCCTCCACTGTGTCCATGCGGGCTGAATGAGCTGCTGCGACTGTTTGGGTGGCACATGCCAGCCGTGCAATCGCCGCATGGATCGAGTGGTGAGGGGCCTTGCTAAGTGGCCACAGGGTGCTCTGGAGGCCGCGCGGCAGGCGACGACGCTGCTCCCACACTCGGCACCTGTCTGGCTGCTGGTGCTGCGCGTTGAGGCGGCCCTGGTCGCACAAGCCGAGCTGGCAGGCACGAGTAGCAGCACAGGGGCAGCAACCCGCAGCGACAGCAGCAGTAGCGAGGATGAGGAGGAGCGAGCCGCCCAGAGCACGCAGCCCACTGAGCAGCTGCAGGCGCTCGAGGCGCTGGCTCTGCAGGGGGTGCAGTCGGTGCCCGCTACTGACGCGCCGGCGCTGTGGCTGGAGGGCCTGAGCCTGCTGGCGGCGCACGGCGGCAGCTTGGCGGGTCTGTGCGCTGCGCTGGAGGCGGCGGTGGCGGTGGCGCCCAAGGGGCCCCTGCACGGCAGCATGGGAGCGGTCGCGGCAGCCGCCCTACGCGCGTTGGCGGAGCTGAGCGGAGCGCAGGCGGCGCGCCGCTTCTACCAGGCCCTGCTGCGCCTGCCGCCTGCCGGCGGCGAGCTGTTCCACGCCATTCTGGAACTGGAGCTTGTGCTTGCGTCAGGCGGCACCGGCGCAAGCACTGGCGCCAGCGGAAGCACCGGCAGCAGCGCCGGCCTGCCCTCTGGCGCAGCGGCGCTGCCGCCCCAGCGCCTGCATGCGCTGTTCGAGGCGGCGGCAGACGCCTACGGCAGCGAGGACACGGCACTATGGCTGCGCTACGCGCGGTATGAGGCGGCCGCGGGGCGTGGCGCAGCGCAGGTGTACTGGCGCGCAGTCAAGGCATTGGCCGACCCCACTGCGTTCATTGCCCAGTTCCAGGCGGCCAAGCTGCAGCGGTGATCACTGCGTCATATGGCTCGTGCATGAGGCAGGGCAGGGCGGGCTGGGTTGGTCTACATGTAATAATGTGACAATTGCACATGCTCAGGGAAAAGTGCTGATGTTGTGGTGTGAAATTGCGTGCTCTGGAATTCGGCTTAATCAAAGCTCGTGCGTCAGCCATCCACTTGTGGCGCAGCACACATTGCAGCAGGAAAGCACAACCCGCTTGAAGTGGTGCCACGGCCAGGGTCGTCGTCATGCGACTGCGGCATCATCGGAAGCCTTGCCTTCCTGCTTGCGCAGGTTTGCCAGGCGGCTACGCCGGATAGCCACAAACAGCCCCACAGTAGCCACTGCGGCTGCAGCCACTGACGCACCAGCTGCTGCAAGGATGAGCGTGGTACTCGTGCCGCCCCCATCAATACTGCTGCTGTCGCCTCCGGCACCGCTGGCTTGCGAAGTGTCCTGGTCGTCCTGGGCCGCACCGTCCCCAGAGCCGTCGCCGCTGGTGCTGCTGGTGTTGGTGGCGCTGCTGCCCCCGCTGCCCTCGCTGCTACCGCCACCTCCGCCGGTGCTGTTGCCTCCGCCGCCGGAGCTTGGCTCGCTGCTGGGCGTGCTGGCCTGCGCCGCATCCTCGTCGCCTGCTACGTCGCTGCTGCCGGTGTTGGCATACGATGCATCTGCAGTAGCCGCCTCCACTGCTGCCTCCACCTGCATAAGCAAACCCATAGACGACAGCTCCATCGATGATGCAGCACGCATGAACCATTGGTCCCCCAGCACCGGCTGTCCCTGTCCCCCGCTTACCTCGCGCCACATGCTGGCGTTGAAAGGTTTGGTCCCTGCCATCGCCGGCAGCGCCTTCAGGTCGCTCACTGGCAGCAGCATCGTGTCCACGACCAGCATGTAGGCGCTGCACGCCTGCATGCAGATGTGCATACGTCTGATCAGTGGGCGGGCCTGCAGGGCACCGCCCAAGCTCCTGCCTACTTTGGCACTGCTCGCTAGCTCGTCCAGATGTCCCACCACAGCAGCCCTGGCCCGCACCTGGTGCTGGCGCTTGATGATGGCACTGTTGTCTGGGGCCATGCCAATCAGCATGTAGGTGGCATTGTCGGTGCCGCTGCGTGTGGTGTTGTCCAGCGCGGGGGTAAGGTGGTAGTCCTTCTTCAGCGCTGCCCCCAGGGCCGTCGGCAGCTTATCCTGCATGCTAGTAGCGGGGCCATCAGCGCCTGCTTTTGGGCGAGCACCGCAGGAGCACAGCCGACACCACTGGGATGGCTGCCTGCTGCGCCGCCTCTCCGTGCTGGTGCCACCCGTCCTTGCCTGCCTCACGATGCGGTACTTGTTGTACCCGGCATCCAGAATCTGCGGCGAGGCGGCGTGGCATGCGAGTGGCATGGCAATGCGAGCGCTGCCAGAAGGAGCCTGGCACGGCGGCGGGCCAACAAGGCTGCTGTTGCTTGCCTGGTGGTACAGCAGGAGGGAGGTGAACGAGCGCTCGAGTGCCTCCCTGTCGCTAGTCCCTGCCAGCACTTTGACTATGGCTCGGTCGGAGGGGGCGATCACAGTGTAGAGGCGAGAGCTGCGTGCAGGAAGGGAGCAGCCCAATGTCATGCGTTGCCCGGCCCCCAATATCTCAGCAGTCGTTCGGGCTGCGGTGCACGGGGCCATGGCAGGTGATGCTCTACCTGCGGTTGCCATAAGGCTGGAAGAAGTCGACACCAGAGGCCTTTTGGATCATGTTGATGAGCCGCAAATCCTGCGCTGCAGTCACCACCTGCATGGCAGATATGGGGCAGCGAACGTGCTCATGCTCCTTGCCTCTGCCCGCAGGCGCAGCAAGGGCCAGCCTGCAGCGGCTGCACACCAGCGCACCTGTGGCAAACTGGTGTTACAGATGCTGGGGACAACACTGGCTGCCAGCACGGGCGCACCCGCTGGCGCAAGCTTGCTGCTGCTGCTGCTGCTGCTGACGGCCGCACTAGGGGCACTGGTTCCGAGCGCCGGCGCCTGCATGGAACAGGCAGCGTGAGTATGCAGTGGGCAGCCAGCCGGTCAGGTCAAGAACACTCCCCCTCCGGCACTCACCTTTTGTTGCAATGCAGGACTCGACGATCGGCCAGGCGTGGCGGCAGCATGTGCGCCTCCCAGCAGAAGGGCCAGGGCGAGGAGGGGCGCCAGCACAGCGCCCGCACCCGCCAGGTGCGCGCGGGGCCCACATCGCCCGTTCTCCTGTGTGCAGCCCCCTCGCCCGCAGCTGCTGCTGCCCTCCGCCCGCTGCTGCGTCAACGGGAATGGCAGCTGAAGGAGGCGGCTCTCTCTCAACCGCATTGCATGGCAGGCGACCAGCACGCTCTAAAACGAGCAGGCCGAGT
Organism: Chlorella sp. A99; assembly: GCA_003063905.1. Taxonomy (NCBI): domain Eukaryota; kingdom Viridiplantae; phylum Chlorophyta; class Trebouxiophyceae; order Chlorellales; family Chlorellaceae; genus Chlorella; species Chlorella sp. A99. The sequence goes on from PCFQ01000005.1 coordinate 1,499,481, forward strand.
CTGTTGCGCGAGAGGAGCTGCTGCCAATGGCTCAGTCGATAGGACAATGCCAAATCACCAAAGGGAAGACCCCAGGCTGGGTCCAAGCGCGTGCACCCCTGCCTCCTCAGGAGACATTGTGCACATTCTCTGCAATCTGCCAGGGTTGTAGCCGGCATTTCGGCCTAGGCCAGATGCTATTACGCGCACTCGCACTCGCCCTGCTGGGCGTGGCGCAGGCCAAATTCAACATCGAGGAGGGCGGCATGAAGATCGCGTTCCCGCCAGACGCCAAAAAGGCCCACCCGAACGGCTTCGACATGGTCAGTGCGCTGCCGGCTCGCCCGCGCCTCCCGCCGCCCTGAATGCTGAGTGCAACACCGTGCGGTGACTTGTGCAGGCGCTGGCCAACTTTGGTGAGCGGCGTGGGCAGCGGTGATCTGCACGCCGCGCCCATGCGCGAGGGGCAATGTGCCCAACTGGCAGGACTTGCAGCCACAGCACAAGCGTCCGCTGCTGGATGCCGGGGAACAGCTGGGAGGGCCAGCCAACGAGGCATGCAGTAGACGGGCACGCGCCCTCCCCTCCGGCGCTTTTCTACTTTCCCCTGCCGGCGGCGCACGACAGCGCGATCAGCCCCTGAGGCGCAGAAATCGGCGCTGTGCAGTCGCATGCTGGGATTCCCATCGCCAGAAGCTGCCAGTCATGCACGGAGCGGTCGTGCACAGGCTGATTGATGGGTGGTGCCGACGCTGGTCTGCTCCTGCCCCCTGGCCGCAGGGTCGCCCAAGTATGGCGGCTCCCTGATGGGCAGGCTGATCTATGTCGACAAGTGAGACTGAATGGCGGGCGGCAGGGCAGGATGAAAGAACCGGGGATCAGCAGCAGACGCAACGGTGCTGGAGGCCGTTTGGTCTGGTGGAGCTGGGAAGCAAGGGCGGGGTGGGAAGCGCATGCCGTTCACACTCGCTCCCCTCTGCCTCCCTTGCTGCAGAGACTACCACGAAGACTACATCTGCTCGCCGCCCTGCAGATTCGCGTGCCAGGACTTTGCGGTGGGCTTTGGTGCTAATTCTGGTGCTGCTGATGTGTCGATGCCTCGGTCCTCGCCCATACAGTGCAGCTGTCCTCTGTTACCAGTGCCATGCACTGCATGCACTGCCATGCTCGCAGTCTGCCACGCCCAAGCTGGACCTACGCTCGCAATCCAAGGAGACGTACATCATGATGGTGGGAGGAGGGCCTCGCTGCAGGGAGGGTGGCAGGGAGCTGCGAGTGGAGGCGCGGGCGGGCCAGACGGGGCCAGCTGCACTAGCAGGCAGTAGCACAGCTGTGGGAGACATTCTACGAGCTACCACAATGCGCTGCCGGGGCGGGCAGTGCTGTCTGCCCGCCCCGGCTGCCCGCCCCGGCTGCCCGCCCCGCCTCCTTACCAATCCGCAGGGGGGCGGCTTGGTAAGGAGTGTCCTGACGGGCGGGCCATTGCTCCCATGCGCTCTCCCGCCTGCAGGTAGACCGCGGCCCAAACCAGCCGGGCCTCGAGCCCTGCAAGTTTGCGCAGAAGGTGGGCAGGGCATTGGGCGCCGCGGCCGAGGGCAGCCCCACTGCTGCGGCAACTGCAGGCGAGGCGGACACAGCTGGCGAAGGCAGACACAGCTGCGGCCCCTCCCGCCTCCTCCCAGCCGGTCCACACTGCCTCTGCCCCCCATCTTCTCTGCTGCAGGTGTGGAACGCGCAGAACGCGGGGGCGAAGGGCGTGGTGGTGGTCAACTATGAGGACCGGATGACGACGATGGAGGCGCCCGACGAGGACGACGAGGTGGGATGGGCGCACCCTCGTCCATGCGGGACGGATGCAGGGGGTCGCGGGCGTGAGAGCGGGTGGGGGGAGGGTGGCCAGCACTGCTGTTCCTGGCTGTCACCGCGCGCCCTCCAGCATCCCCTGCCTCCCCTGTGCTGCGTTGTTATCGTGTGGGGTCGGCCGGCCGCCTGCCCCATCTGCACCGCAGGCCAACCACAAGTACCTCACCAACATCACCGTCCCCGCCTCCTTCATCAAGCGTTCCGATGGCGATGTGCTCAAAGGCCTGCTGAAGAGCGGGCAGCAGGTGACAGCACGGAGGTGTTTAAGGCAGGGAGGCCCTTGGCAACGGAGGGCAAGGAGAGTCCAAGAGCAGGCGGGGCTGCGAGCGGGGCGCAAGGAGCAGTCGCAGCCCGTGGGAGCACCCAGCCGACCCTGCTGGCGCCGCGTGCCCTGGCCGCAGGTGTATGTGACATTGGACTGGACGGATGCGCTGCCCAAGAAGCAGCAGGTGTCGTGGGAGTTTTGGACCAACAGCAATGACCAGTGCGGCCCGATCTGCGACGTGCAGAAGGAGTTCATCAAGGACTTTGTGCCAGTGGCCAAGGTGGGCGGGAGGGTAGGGGGCCCTGAGCGCATGCGTGACGGGCACTTAGAGCGCTGACACTGGGCAGTGCGCCATTTGCATGCTTCTGCATGCTGCCCCTGCCCTGGCTCGCGCTGCCCCGCCCGACACCTCCTGCCCTTCCCGTGCCCCAATCTCGCCGCCGCAGGAGTTTGATGAGAAGGGGTGGACGCGCTTCACGCCTCACTACATCATCTGGATCTGCCCCTCACCCTATGGCACCAGTGACGAGTGCAGCGCGCAGTGCATCCACAATGGCCGCTACTGCTCCCCCGACCCCGATGGCAACCTCAAGGAGGGCTACTCGGGTGGGTGGAAAGCGGCGCGACAGGGGCCAGTGGGTGGGTGGGTGTTTTTTTGGGGGGGGGGGGGGGGG